>JAVSCE010020225.1:0-377220 GCA_032199065.1 Smutsia gigantea
GGGACCCAGAGCTGGCAGAAGTGAGCATGGGAAGCCACTGCAGAGAGCCCAGGGTCTGGTCTTGCCATCCTGCAGGACACAGGAACAACTGGGCATGCACAAGGGCCCTTGGAACAGTGGCATTGAAGGCTTTTGAGGGCTGCACAGGCAGACAGGGACCTGGGGCCTGCAGAAACGGGGACAGACCCAGAGTGTTTTATGCTGTCACCTCACCCATCACCCCTTGAGCTCAACCTGAGGAGGGTTACAGGTTCTTAGGGGTCCCACACCCCCCAAGCCATAGTCCCACCTCCCCCAGCTTAATGGAACTTCTTGCCCTTTAGGGCATGGAAACTTCTCTCAAGTCATCTCACATTCTTCCCCACTCCATTGTTTATAGAATAAATATGTTCCATGTCCCTCAGGCCTTCAGATTTTTGACAATAAAAACAACTCTTTTCTTTAAAAACAAGAAAACGTAAAACTAAAAATGAACAACTCTTGCCCTGAATTGGTAGACTGATGTTTCTGCTTTACATCTGGTTTGGTAAACAGACAGTTCCCAGAAAGGAACAAATGGTATTTACCATATGAAAAGAATCACTCAAACAGAGGAATGTAAACTCAAACTTCACATGGCCCAAGGACTCGTGGGAGGTCCCAGGTGCCACAGGAAGTTGGCGCAGGCCTGCGGAGCTGGTGCCCTACCACCTAGTGGGCCCGCAGGCTGGCAGTGCCAGGGCAGGACTTGAGGACAGACTGCTCACGGTGCACTGCTGCACAGCGGGTGGCAGCAGATGATCCCCACATAGGTACACAGGTTCTTAACTGGAGAGAGTGAGATGTAGACCAATAGATAGTGCACATTTTTTAAAGTAATAAGTATATATACCAAATAAGAATTTATATATATTTTGTATTTGCTTAAGAAGTACTTCTTTTGAAAAACAAATACTAATGTTACGGGTTGAGTTTGTTCTCTTTGGTCCTTGTCTCTGTCACAACAAAAAACTGAAATGCAGAGACACAACAGCAAAGCCCAGGGAAAGTTTTATTTGAATGCACTCCAGGGGAGGATCAGGCCAGAGTCCAGTAGACAAAGGCACTGATCCGTGAGGCAGAAGGCCTGTGCATTGCAGTCTGACTAGGAGGGGCCTCTTTGACTGATAAGGAAGGCTCATTAGATTGACAGGTCCATCTGTGTAGCCATCCCTCTCAGTGAGCACATCCTTAACTGTGATGAGGGGCGAGTCGGGGCGTTCTTAGTTCCATCCATTGGGATGTGGTTGGGAAGAAAGCTACCTCCCTGCAAAGCCTATGTTGTCCCACATGGGATCCCCACCTGGGCAAAGTTTGGGGAGTTTTTTCTTTGAACCTTATCTGGGGGGCTTCTTCTTTAAGCCTTACCTTCCCCTTTTCCTACAGCTCATGTCTATCTTTCTACCTAACATTCTTAACACTCATAATGCTAATGATAAACCAAATTCTAATAAATAGCAATAATGCTAATGCCTATCCCAGTTCTCATAAGGATGGGTAAGGATAGGAGCGAGAGGACCAAGGGTGAGCAAAAGCCATCTCTGGATGTACCTTTTTATGTGGTGTTTACTTTTTATTCATAAAAATATCTTATACTCAAAATGTAATTTTCAATTAAAAAATCAAATGACCCTAATTGAAAGTCAGAAGCTGAACACTGGGTGCCTCTCTCAGTGTTAGTTAATAGGGTCACTATGTCCAGCATTTATCACACCCCTTGAGATGTTTGGGGGAAGGGCTGGGCCAAGGCCCTGGCCAGGAAGCAGCCTCTGAGCTGCCTGCTGTGAGGGGCCAAGGGAAGGGAGGGTTGAGCCCCCGAGCTGGGGACAGTCAGAAATAGCCTGCCAGGAATGAAAGAGAGATTCTGGAAGACCAGAAATTAATTCAGAGGCTGTAAGTTCATCCCACACCCCCTCCGCACAACAGAGCCAGGCAGACCACCCTTCTCAGCATTTCTGAGGATTTGGTGGAAGGATATTTATCACTGTTTCAGAGATGGTCCTTTGGATAACAAAACTTTGGGTTTTGAACTCTTTTTGATGTTTGTAACTAGGGAGGGGGGTAGGGGGAATCCCGGGGCAAAATACCTATGAAACCAACATCAGTCAAAGGGAGAAATAAAGTTTACAAAACCCGATTATTCCTTACAAGCAGTCCAGTTCTGCTCTCCCATATCTCTGGCGACCCAGCTGCAGAAGAAGAGGCCCTCATCCAACCGCTCCAGTCTAGACAGGCCCTCACTTGCCCTTGGATTCAGCTAGGTTCAAAGTCCTAGGCAGATTAAGTCCATAGCTCACCCATTCCACAGGCAGTCAGTAGCTGAACAGTTAGGGCGTTCAGAGCAATCATCACACGGCAGCTGCAGCCAGGGGGCACATTCAGGCCACAAGAACTATAGAAGAAAATAACCCTAAGGGCAATAAGATACATGTTTTAATGACACCAGCATAGGCAAATCTTGTCCACCAGGTAGGATGCATGCAAGAGAGAGTGGTCCTGTGATAGGACAGTAGCAGGAAGGGGACCTTATCCTGGTCTAATATATCAGACTTTCACCCCCCTCCATCTGGGAGTTAAAGATGGGTCAATGTATAGGACTATGGGAGGTACATGCACTGGCCATAAAGATAAAACAAAACTTCCCTGTAAGATGCTCTTACCTCCTGGATGATTTGAGTACAGTACTGTGGGGGCCATGCTGCTGTTACTCCAGGAATACATAGGGGGCCATCTCCAGGCCTTTTCCCCAAGATGCCAATTGGACCAGCCATCACTGGTCCATGTGTCGAAATGTCTAGGGCCATGTCCACTCAGCAGTGTCTCCAGGGTTTAAAGCGGTTGGGGCTGGCAGCAGGATGTTACTCTGCTGGCCATATCCTGGCTCCAGTAATTCCTCTTCAATTTGAACACACAGTTGTATAGGAGAGGCAGCAATGTGTGTCAGCATATCCATAGGGCTCAAGGTTCCTTTTTGGGGCTACTCATTCAGACTGTAGCACTGTCCATAAACATTCCTAATTGCTGCACCTATTCTTGTAATGCATGTCCAGTAAAGTGAGTGCCTTGATCACTCTCAATCACCTACACTGGCCATAGGCTGAAAAGAGACCCTCAAGGCCACTCTTGGTAGTTTGCTGATCTGCATGACGTGCAGGAAAAGCAACCAACAGTCCAGTAGCTGTGTCCACACAAGTCACGGAATACCGATATCCTCATATGGGCAGAGGCCCAAAATAGTCTATCTGTCCCCTGACAAGGGGTATCGGCCCCCTTACTATTGCCCCATGTTGCTGCGGGACTCAGTGTAAGCCCCCCTTAGAGCACACACGGCACTCCTTTGGGGCTCAGCTGACTTCTCCAAAGGTCACCCACCGATGGGCTACAGCCCACATTGTCTTTTGCCCCACATGCAACAAATGCTGACGTGACCATTGGGCCACATCAGAGGCAGGCTTTCCTTCTAGCCAGTGCACCTGGGCCAGTGTGTCTGCTTCATCTTTCCCAGGGATGCCAAAGGCAAATGGCCTGTCACATGATATATGGTAACAGTCTTAGTCTGACCCAAAGCCCTTAGGCCTTGCCACAAATCTTGCCCCTAAAGGGACCAGTGACCAACCATCCAGTTGGCAGGGTACCATGTCTGTAGCCACAGGGTCAAGCCCCAATAGACGGCCCAGCTGTCAGTGCAGACAACTATGAGGGAGGGCTCCTGGGTGATCATAGGCCACACTGCCTGCAACTCAGCCCATTGGCTGCTCTTCCCCTCTTCATCCTCCATCCATATTGTCTCAGTCTTAGGATAGGAAGTCATAGCCCTCCACTTTGAGGGCTGCCTATGACTAGAGCCCATCTGTATACCAAGCATCTTGAGGTATAGGGGCTTTTCCTGCCTGATAAATACTCTCAGCTACCAATGGCTCAAAAGCAAGTTCTTCCTGCTTTCCACTGGTATTGGTCACTGGCCCCAGTAAGTGTTGGAGTTCTCACTTAAGGGGATAGTAGAGAGGGAGCTGCACTGCTGTAAATAAGAGCCCCATTTGGCCAGTGTAGGTGTCTGTGCCACACCACTCCATGGCCTTTGGGTCCAGTCCCACGTCCACCCCACAATGGGACAGGTGGTTATTGCTTTGGTCAGAGCTGTTCCGGTGATGGGCTCCATAGCCAGCAAAGTATGGTACACAGCAGCCAGTTGCTTCCCTATCAATGTATACCAGACCTCAGCTCTTTTCCATAGTTGTGACCAGAATCCAATAGGTTGGCGTGTCCATTCAAGCTACTGCCAAAGGCCCCATCCATAGCCATCTTTGGTTACATGAACATCTAGCTCACAGGGTTTTCTTGAGTCCATTACACTCAAGGCCTGCACAGCCTTGGCTGCTCACTTAGCAGCAGTAAAAGCAGCTGCATATGTCTCATCCTTGTCCCACCTGATGCCCTTTCATACCAACCAGTATAAGGGCTTCACAATTTGGGTCAAGTGTGGAATAAACACTCTCCAGTAGCCCAAAAGACCCCAAAACTCCTGTAATACTGCCACAGTGGTAGGAGTAGGGAAAGCCTGAACCTTGTCTATTCCCTTCAGGAATAGCTTTAGTTTTACCAGACCAGACAACCCCCAGGAATTTTACAGACAAACCAGGTCCCTGAACCTTGGTGCTGTTCACAGCCCATCCTTTCTCCTGTAGATATTGCAGCAGTCTAGGAACTGCCCCTTCTAAATCTGCAAGAGCGTCAGACAGGAGCATAATATCATCACTGTAGTGATACAGCCACACCATTTGCAGTTTCTTCCATGTGGCAAATACCTGGGCTGCAAGTCCATGACAGACGGTGGGACTGTGGAGTTATCCCTGTGGAAGGACAGTGAATGTCCACTGCTGGCCTTCCCATGTGAAGACAAACTGTTCCTGGCTTTCCTGTGCTATGTCAATAGAGAAGAAAGCATCAGCAAGGTCCACAACATAATGATATGTCCTCAGTTCATGACTGAGGGTGTCCATAGGGCCGATCTAGAGGGGACAGCAGCATGCAAAGGGGGAGTGACTTTATTCAGTTCCCTGTAGTCCACAGTCATACGCCAGGAGCCATCTCGCTTTTTCACTGGCCACACTGGGGAATTAAAAGGACTATAAGTGGGCTTTAGGATGTCCACCTTCTCCAGCTCCTGTAGAGTTTCTCCAATTTCCTTGTGACCCCA
This sequence comes from Smutsia gigantea, assembly GCA_032199065.1. NCBI lineage: Eukaryota > Metazoa > Chordata > Mammalia > Pholidota > Manidae > Smutsia > Smutsia gigantea. The sequence goes on from JAVSCE010020225.1 coordinate 5,216, forward strand.
GGTAATTTGTACTGCTTAGTGTTTGTCACCTGCTGATATACAGACAGAGCCACAGGTGGGTGCTTAGCATGTCCCCTCAGAACTGCTTTTACCACACATACCTTCAGTCTGAACTTACCTTGCAGCTGTCTGTAACCACAGGCCCTGCAGGATATCTACCCCCAAATATATTCAGTGATGGGAGAAATGTACAGAGTATATTCCTTTGGGGGTAAATGCCCTATTCCCAATGGGATTTCAGCTTTCTTCATTCCAAGTGCCTTTCCCCCATAGCCATCTATCACAGCAGGCGTCCCAAGAAAACGCTCAGGGTTGCCATAAATCAGAGAACACTCAGCTCCTGTGTCCACCAGCGCCAGGACACATTGTACATTCATGGGGAACCAATGAATTGCTAATTCTACATGTGGCCTCTGGTCCCCAGCATGTCTCCCAAGGTGGGGACCTTGACGCCCCCAGTCAGACTGTGATGCCCAATCATCCTCCTGTGGGGGTGAAGGCTCAAGCAGAGCCCGAGTGCTGTCCCCCAGGAAGTCTTGCAGGGACACAGGCCAGACATGTGGCTTTGACTCTAGCTTTCGTGTCCTGGACCTCAGTGGCCTGAACTGCTGCTCTGGCTTTAATTGGTGCCACAGTTCTAACAAGATCCTATTGGGCTGCCCATCACGTTTTTCTTTCACTACCCCTGCCTTTATCAAATCAACCCACATCTGGGTCCTCCTGTCCTTCATGGGGCCCTTTGCACTTCTTTCAGTTGTAACCTGTACTTCCTTCCAGGCTCTTATTGTTTCAACCTTCCCTAGGTCTGCTAAAGTACAAGTAGCCTCACTTGTATTTTGCCCTAATGTGGGGGCAAGAATAGTCACGAGGGACCCAGAGACACAGAGAAAGCTATATCCTGCACCAGATTTCTCATTCCTATAGTGAACAACTCCTCAATGGGACCCTGGGGTCCATATTATAGATGATATTTTTCATGCCCAGCTCCTGCCACACCAGTTGGAGCTCTGCATACGTTTTCCAGCTAATGGGTAAGTATGGTAAATCACCCTGATTAGGCCACACTGCCCTGATGGCAGCTGTCAGCCAGTCCAGAAGCGCCTGATTCCCTGAGGTGTGACGGGCACCTTGCAACCACTGCCGGCGGCTGAGCCTTCAGGGAAGCCAGTCTACTCATTTCTAAACTCGACATAACAATGTTCCCCACCCCAGAGATGCAAAAGCCATGTAGGCAGAGGTTCGAACGGCTTCTGCCTATACCAGACGCTCATATCCACCAGCTCATCCTGGGTATGTGGGCAGAGCATGGAGGGCTCCATACCCTGGGGAGGGGACGGCTCCTCCCCCTGAGGATCCTGTGGTTGTTGCATTTTTATTCTCTTAATTATAACCAGGCGAGCCTTTAGTAAAGGAAAGGCTGGTGCCCCGGGGGGTGGCCTTGGAAACAGATGGGCCCTCAGCCCAACCCCCATCCTCTCCTAATATCTCCTTTACCATCTCCAGAGTTGAAAGCACCTCTCTTTCCTCCCCCTCTCTCATGGCCTCCTGCAACACAGATTCTCTGGCTGCCTCCTCCCTTGCTGTTAACTTATCTTCCAGGAGCACAACCTGTCTTCTCAATAACTGTCTCTCTTCCTTAAGGGCATCCCATAGGTCATCACCCAGCTCCTCCAAGTGATGCTGAAGTCTCTCTCTCTCCTTGATAACCTTTCCACTTTTTTGATGAAGAAAGGTCCTACAATCGCAGCTGCTACACAACCACTCAGGGCCTCTAAGCAGCCTCCTATCTCATGGAGGGCTAATTCTACAGCTTCCTGTATTTCCACCCTTCCCAGTTCTGGGGAAGGCCCCACTCTCTAGATGGTACTAACCAATCTCCTACTAGGGGCTCCCAGGTGAGGCTGCACCCTCTATCGCTGTAGCCACTGGCGCCTCCCCACTATCCACAGGGGATGTACCAGGCATCTCCCACCATCTCTAGGGGCAGCCTGCACAAGGGTCACACCCATGTACACAGATTTTGGATTCAGAGGTCCTGCCAAATACTGCCAGGTGTAACTCTGGGGGTAAAATCCCAGGGCAAAATATCTTTGAAACCAAAATCAGTCAAAGGGGGATATAAAGTTTATTTCTTACGAGCAGTCATCCAGTTCTTCTCTCCCATGTCTCTTGCAACCAGGCTGCAGAAAAAGAAGCCCCCACCCAACCTGTCTGTTCCAGATAAGCCCTAGCTCACCCTTGTAATTATCTATCCGTATGGAGATGGACTACTCCTCTCTGCCCCCTGGAAACACCCATTGCATGGAGATGCACTAAAGCCAAGTGAGAGATTCTGGAAATACTGCAGTTTCACCCACAGCCGGCCTTGGGTACTTAAGTGAACCTAGTGTGTGTGAGTTTGTGGCAGGTATTGCATGACTGTGTAAACATTTGTAGGAGTTTGTGGGGGGGTCCTCTATGGAGAGCTGTTATGGGAATCAGTTATTTCTATAAGATAGAAACCATGTAATTTTCAACTAAAATTTGTTCAGCGTCCACTTGGTGGCAAGCACTGTATTGACTAGCCTCTATACTGAGTTGTGGAGAGACAGCCAAGGGATCACTGAGGCACAGTCCTGCCCTCAGTCTTTAGTAGGAAGCAAAGGCCTTCTGGCTGGGGCAGACACCAAGGCTCTTGGAGCATAGAGGCCATCGGGGAGGGCTTCCTAGAAGAAGGGGCATCTTAGCTGAGATGAGAGGGTTGAATGGGAATTCACCAGGAGTGAGGGATCGATGGTGACTGAGGTGGGGGTCCCAGGAGAGAGTGGGAGAGGGTGCCCAACAGGAATAACATCTGCTGAGTGCTCTGTGCCAGGCCCTGAGCCAGTCACCATCGGCATGCTTTCTCTGGTCCTTAGCCTCCAGAATTAGGCGTTACTGTCCTCACTTAAAGATAAGCTGAAAGTAGCTCAGAGAGGCTGTTGACTTCCCCAAGGTCACCGGCCCAGCAGGAGGCAGACCTGAGGTCTAAAGTCAAGAAAAGGAAGCCTGTGCCTTGAGTCTAAGGCCTCAGAGGAGGCCGATGAAGCTGTCAGGGAAAGTGAAAGGAAGCTATTCAACCTGTAAGCACATGACACACCTTAATTCTGGACTCACATCCCTGTTTCCTGGCTTAGAGGCTCGGGTCCTGTCAGTGGGGGACAGACACGGGGTGGCAGGAGCTCCCCACTGCTGTTTGCTCATGGCTGTCTAACCTGTGCCCAGGGTGCTGACCCAGGAAGAGGCATGGGCCTGGCGCCCTGGGCGGGGTTTCAGAGGCTGGTTCTGACACTGCTGACTTACAGAGCAAGAAGCAAGCTGCCCCTCCATCTGCTTCGGATGGCAAGTGGTAGGGTCGGCAAGACCCCGGATGGCTGGGCCCAGAGCAGGGTGGAGCCAGCAGCGGGGACGTGTGCTGTCGTCCTGAGCAGTCAGGATGCCCATCATGCGGACAACACTGAGGAGGAGGAGCATTTAGTTTTCAGAAACAGAGTCTGATTTTCAAACTGAGATAAGAGAATGGCCAGGAAGTCATGTGACCTTTCTCCCTGACATTTCATGACTAATGAGCTCTAAGCAGGCTGTCTTGAGCTGCCCCCACAGGTGGCAAGGGAGTCACTGAGGGTCATTCCATCCTTGGGACCTCGGGGACGATGCGCTCTAACTGCCAGGAGCACTGGGCATGGGGGCCCCCATCAGGCTCAGCACTTTCCCACCAGCATATGCTTGGGCTCCCTCAAGACCTGGTTTAAAGGCACTGCTTCCAGAAGAGAACTGGGGGCTGAAAATCATTAGTTTTAGAAGTATGGGGCCAGTTGCATGGCATGAGCCGGTGAGGGAGGCAAAGAGAAGGGGGAGGAAAGCAAGTGAAGCAGCTGCGGGGAGCCTGAGACCCTCTTTATTTTCCTGGAGAGCTCAGTGGTGGGTGGTCAGAGCAGACGCTGCCAGAGATCCCCTGGAGTTGAGTCTTTGAATCTGCACAGGCTGCCTTCCCTCCAGGGCCACTGGAAGAATAATTTTCTGAGAGGATAGAGTCTGATTACTTTGTTTTGCCATCCTGATTAGCTAGAGGTAGTCCAGGCTTCTCAGAGCTGGGATGGAAGGATGCACATTCAGGGGGCAGCTGAGGCGGCATCTAGCTGCAGGTGATGGTTGGTGGACAGGACTTTGGGTATCCCACTCCTGCATCTCCAGGGGGCTCTAGGAGAACTGTCCAGCCTGGGAGAGCCACGCGGCCAGGCTGTGTCATTCCCAGCCTGTAAGGACACTGGGATTTGCAGAGCCAGCATGGAAGGCAGAGCGATGGGTGGGGCTGAGGCAGACGATCCTGAGGCAGGCGTGAGGAGGCTGGTAGGGGGTGTCTATCTGGTGAGTCCTGGAGTCTCCCTCTGTCTAGCTTGGACATGGCCTGAGGCAACTGCAGTGCTATGCTCTTCCATGGGGCAGGTGTTCCTGGTCAGAAAGGCCTCCTGGGAGGCACTGGGGCAAGTGGGAACCAAGGAGCAGGCAGCATGACCCAGCTCCCAGGTCAGGTGCTGGAGGCCATGTCCCAGAAGGCATGTGGACAGGGGTGGAGGTGACCAGTCCCACAGGGTGGCTCCATGGTCCTATGGGACTGTTGGGGGCAGGGTCTGTCTCAGGAGGTCCCTGGTCCACAGAGCTGCAGCCACTCTGGCCAGCCTGGGCTCAGCAGTCTCCCAGCATATACCATGCGATGCACACTACCCATGATTTCTTCTCGTCAGTGCTTCCTCCAAGCCAGACACCTCACAACAGTGGCTCCTTGACTCTTTAGATGACCCAAGGGGCGGAGACCATGGCTGCCTCCTCCACATGGTCTCCATCCCCCAGTGCCCAAGCTGTCCCGGGTGGCTTCCTCCCAGCCCTCCCATCTCCCTAAGCTGCCTGAACATGCCCCTGCAGGGCTGGCAAGCATCTGTGTAGCCTTACATGGCTAATGTCTCAGGGACTGGGACATGGATCCCACTCAGCTCAAGATTCATCTGTTAGGCAGGAAAAAATATATGAACAGGGTGGAAAGAGAATAAGGCCAGTAGTCCACTAGAAGGGACTCAAAGAGTTAACCAGTTAAAACTAGAAAGCTCAGAAGGCCAGGAGCAACTTGACTTGGAATGTTAAATACTCCCCTGATAAAGAAAAGTATCTCAGCAGAGCCTATGTTTTCGCTGTATCAATTAGCACCTGCTAAAAGGCCCAGCTTATTCAGGAAGAATTCTATATTAAAGCTAAGATGGCATTTTAATCAGCCCACTTTGGAGGCAGGGCAGACAGTCTTGACCGACCTGCTTCCAGACAGAAACTGTTATCCTGGGAAGGAATCAGGGCAGAAAATTTCTTGTGTTAAGTTAAAGGAAGAAACTTAATGTCTTATCAAAGATGAACATTCTGGGACCACTTAACAAGACCACACTCCTCTTTTTTTGCTCCTATAAAACCCCTGACCCTAAACCCTTAGGCACTCTTCTCTCTGAGGTCATCTGCACTTTCTAAGTGCATATAGTCTTTTCCCAATCTTTCCTCACGCCTCTTCTTTGAAGCAGCCCACACTCTCCTTTCTCTGAATGTGCACCTTTTGCCTTAAATAAACTTCACACTGCTCAACTTAGAACATTTTGTCCCTGCGTTTTCCCAGTGGTAAGTGTCTTTGTTACTTTTCTTTGTCATTCTAATCCTCTAGATTTCAGCTCAAACCTTCACTCCCTCTGTCCTATTTCAGGTAAGTAAGGAGGGGCTGCTGAGAGCTCAGATCTGGGCTTGCAAATTACCCTTGCCTGGGTGATCCATACGGAACTGCAGCTTACGGTCATGCTCTTTAGCAGCCTGCCTGAAAGTCTCCTTTCTTTGTCTCTAGGAAGCTCGCAGAACATAGTCTCCCTCCATCCAGTGCTCTGCGGCACCCCCAAATCCTGGGGTGGTAGGGACTCAGTTCCCATGCCGTGCAGATCCAAGCGGACACTGAATGCCAGGTGACCCTGGCTTAAGGAGTTAGCAGGGTTGTGCCCCATGCTGAGTACCAGTACAATAAGCTTCTTTTATTATTCTGATCTGCTATTCCCTGACACTCTTGCTTTAATAAATTCCTTCCTCATCTTGTACTCTGACTTCCCTGTGTCTCTAAAGTGACTGCCTCCCCACCCTCCAACTTTGGTTCCCTGAGTTTGCCCACACTTTCTCTCTCTTTAAGTGCCTAACTTCAAATAAAACTTCTACTCTGCTTCACTACTGTGTCTCTGTCCTTGACTTCTTTGTTGTGGTGGGGACAAGAACAGAGGAAAATACACAACGCTTCCCTAACACATCCTTCTTCAGGTTTTTCTATTTGTACCTAACAGTCCTGTCTCTCTGCTCTAATTGCAGCAGTTTTTGCTGAGCCTGAGTCTGTGAACAGCTGTGGCCCACGTCCCTGCCTGGTGGTGCTGTGTTCATAGCAGCTGTGAAGCTGTGTGCCTGGGGACAGTGCAGCCCTCTCCCTCCAGTGAGGCAAGCACTGGGGCTGCTCTCTGCACACCTGCCGGCCTCCCTGGGACTAAGGAATCCACACCCTACCTTGTGCAGAAACCCAGCAAGTGAGGCCAGGGAGGCAGGATTTGGCGCCCAGCCAAGTTCCCTACTCAGTTGTCTACTACCTCATATCAGACCACTCAGGCAATGTCTGAAAACACCCACCTTTTATCAGCTCACCAGTCTGCAGCTGGAGCTGGGCTCTGTGGGCCATCATGCCTCTGGCTCCTGGGACCCCTTGCATGGCACTCACCCAGCTGTCAGCTGGGCTGTGTGTCCCCAGCAGGCCTACACGCCAGGCAGCAGAGGAGGCACCGGGAGAAAGAGAGGGTTCGCCCTGAGCACAAGCAATCTTCAGCCTCTGTGGTGACCTTTGCTGACCTCTTCTTAGGCAAGTGCCAGCCAGGGTTGGGGGCAGGCAGCATGTGGGTCCTGCCAGGTGAGGGTGATGGGCCATCATAGTCCTTAAAGCAAGCAGCAAAGTAACATTGCCACACTGCCTGGGGCTGCCTGAAGGCCACCCATGGGAGACTCCCCTCGCTAAGGATTGGGAACTGGGTCCTCTGAGGAGAGCAAGAGGTGTGGCCCTGCTCCTGAGCTGTCCACACACCCATGCACCAGCTCTAGGGACAAGGACACAGGCGCTCTGAGCACCATGACTGGTGGCCATGTGTATGACAGCCCCACTAGGTGGAGATGTCTTGTACTTTTAAAGTTAACAAGAGTTTCTGAATCAGAGACGTTATAAAATACATAGAAAATAAGGAAGAATAACCAAGAACCAAGAAAACCATGTGTAACCCTCAGGCCCAGAGGAAATATTTTGCTGCATGTCTCCCATTTATTTTTTTGAGCAGGACTTTGTCTATGAGCACATCACAGAGCTCACCTGCTCGTGCACTTCTGTCATGTCCTTGCACCCTGTCCTGTATCCAGCCCCACAGACGCTGTGGCTGCCTCATGTTCTCACACATCCCACATGCTAGACAACCGCCTGTGGGTGCGAAATGTCCTCATCATTTTTTTCAATATATGGATAATGCTTCAGCAAATACCCTTTGACATAATTTTTTGTCACAACTCTGATTAGTTCCCTGGTTAGATTTCCTAAAGACCAGAATATAAACATCTCAAGGATCTTGGTGCATTGGGCCGAACTCTACAGCTGCTCCTTAAAATGTGAAACTGTGGAGTCATTGGCCGATCTTCCAGGTTGTCTTGAGATACAGCAGAGACGAGAGACAGGCATCATGACTGATTTCCCAAAAAAGTCGAGATATAAACAGTATAGTAAGAACAGGAGATATTCCATCTTAAGGTTAAGATTCCATTTTAAAAGCCAGGTTAGGAGGTAAGATTCCTAACCTATTCTTTAGCAGACAATAACTCGGGCCACTTCGGGGGCAGGGCGGACGGTCTTGATTGATTTGTTCCCAGAGGGAAGCTGCTATCCTGGGGAGGAAGCGATCAATAAATTTCATACGTTAAGTTTGTTTTGGAGAATTAGCTGGAGGACTGATAATAGAGGAGAGAAGACATGGTGTCTCTCACTGGAGATAAGCACCTTGAGACCACTTGACAGGTCTACATTCCCGTCCTCTTTGTCATATTCATGAAAAATCCTTAAAAGACAGAAACCTGAGCCTTTCGGTGCACCTTCTCTCTGAGGATGCCCGCACTGTCCTTTCACTGCACACCTTCAAATAAAGCTTTCTCACTGCTCGGCTTAATTGCGTTTTGTCTTTCTGCGCTTTTCCAGTGGTAGGTGCTTTCTTTGCTATTTCATTCTAAGTCTTCACTGAGTCTCCGCTTTACTCCTGATAAATAGGGAGGGATTGCTGAGAGCTCAGATTTGGGCCTGCGAGTTCCCGTTGCCTTGGGCACCCTGTGCAGTGAGCCTCATTTCCCTCCCTCTGCATCTCTGCATTTTCCTGCCCTCAGCTGCCTGCAAGGCCGCTGCCATTCATTACTGCTCTTGCACTAATGAATTCCTTCCTTACCTACACTTATCAGACCTGCTGGAGAATTCTTTCTCATTCAGAATCAAGGGCCCTCCCCTGTCAGGCTGTTTCACCCAGTGCACAGGAAGACACCTCCCAGGCACAGCTGCTGGTAACAGTCTCAGCTCCATCCTTGTTGGCTGGGCCATGGGTTTCAGTCTTAGACCCCAACTGAAGTTCTGTGCAGTGCAGACGAGTCTCTCAGAAGACAGGCCTCCCCTGTCCTGTGTCATCAGACAGCAAGGACCTGTCCACTTCAAGATGGGGCCTGCTGAAACCCTTAGAGGAAGTGCACAGCCTGATGTTGGGAGGGTCAGTGCTTAGAGCCTGAGACGGCCCCCAATCCATGTGCTTTAGGGGATAGATAGTATTTTACAATTCATGTGTCCCCGGCAATGTGCCCAGAGGAGGTGCTCAATAAAGCTTTGTAAAAAAACAGAGGCTGAGGAGATAAATTGCACACAGGAAAATGATCCAGGGCAGCCTGTGGGAGGGAGGAAGCTAACCCACAAAGGTGAAGGTCAGTTACAGCAGGAAGTGGCCTGACAGCTCCTCACACATACAGGAGTATCTGCTCCTCTTCGTGATGCCGGGGTTCTTGTTTGCGGAGTCAAAGAATGAACTTAGCAAACAGTCAAGGTAGGAGAGCCAGGGAAACTTTTACTGAGAGATACAGTGAGAGCACAGAGAGAGCTCCTGGCTCACACCAGGAGGGGACAAGAGAGCCCATAGGACTTCCGGGAAGATGGCGGTGCGAGCAGGGCGGCAGAAATCTCCTCCCAACACTATATTTATCTACAAAAACACAGAAAATACATCTATTCCTAAAAGAGAGACGAGAATACACAGGAAAGCACACAGCGTGCAGCTACACCCGGGAGGACTCGGCACCCCAAGAGGCGGGTAAGATACGGAGCCGCGACCCGGCGGGACCCGAGCCCTCCCCCACCCCAGCGCACCGGCGGGAGGAGAGGACTCAGAGCCGGGAGGGAGTGGAAGCACACCCCGCGAAGTAGCCAGCCCCGGTGATCTGCGCGGGGAGCGCTGACCCACATTGCGCAGTGCAGCGGAGATTGGAGAGACAGAGGGGCAGGATCTGAGCGGGGAACGCGCCAGGGTGCTGGCAGCCGGCTCCCGGGAAGGAAAAAAAAAAAAAGTGCGCGCTTTCTTCAGCGGTCTTAAAGAGACAGGAGCCCAGCGGAGGAGCCGGATCACCCCAGCACACTCAGCCCAGCAGGCTGGGAGTCCTGGGGAGTTTCAGATGCCTTAGCTGGCGACTGAGGAAGCGTAGCCATACTTAACACTTCTCACTGAGATCAACAGCCTCCTATTCGTTCCCACCCCTGCCAGAGCGATAACGGGCCCTGCGGAGCGGCACAGTCACAGCTGTGGAATAGTGGGGCAATAGCGCCACCTAGAGCATTCCCACAGAATCTACGTCCGGTGGGCATTTTTTTTGTTTTTGTTTTGTTTTTTGTTTTGTTTTTGTTTTTCTTTTCTTTCTTTTTTTCTTTTTTTCTTTTTTCTCTTTTTTTTCTCTTTTTTTTTCTTCTCTTTTTAAAGTCTTAAAGAGCCCAGCTGACATACGTGGCAACTATCAGTGACCAAATTATACAGCCATGAAAAGACAGAGGAATATGGTTCAGACCAAAATCAACCAGACAACCCCAGAGAGGGAGTCTGAAGGGATGGAAATGCACACCCTCCCTGAAAAAGAATTTAGAATAAAAGTCATAACCATGCTGATGGACCTACAGAGAAATGTGCAACAGCTAAAGGAGGAAGTGAGGGAACTGAGGAAAGACAATACAGAAATCAGACAAGCGATCAACGGGCTTAACAGCAGAATGGATGAGATGCGAGAGACTGTTAATGGAATAGAAAACAGAGAACAGGAGTACAGAGCAGCTGAGGCAGAGAGAGAGATAAAAGGATTTCTAGGAATGAAAGAATATTAAGAGAACTGTGTGACCAATCCAAACGGAACAATATTCGCATTATAGGAGTACCAGAGGAAGAAGAGAGAGAAAAAGGGATAGAAAGTGTCTTTGAAGAAATAATTGCTGAAAACTTTTCCTCACTGGGGAAGGAAGTAGTCTCGCAGTCCACAGAAGCTCATAGATCTCCCAACACAAGGGACCCAAGGAAGACAACACCAAGACACATAATTATTAAGATGGCAAAGATCAAAGATAAAGACAGGGTATTAAAGGCATCTAGAGAGAGAAAAAAGATCACCTACAAAGGAAAACCCATCAGACTATCATCAGACTTCTCAACAGAAATCTTACAGGCCAGAAGAGAATGGCATGATATATTTAATGAATGAAACAGAAGGCCTCTCGAACCAAGTGACATTGTATCCAGCATTTATTTATCCTTGAATAAGGATGGAGTGGATTAAACAATTTCCAGATAAAAGAAAGTTAAGAGAATTTGCGTCTCATAAACCACCACTACAGGATATCTTAAATGGACTGCTCTAGATGGAAGCACACCTAAGGCTAAAAAGATGTCACCAGAGGGAAAAAAAGTCATAGCAAAGAAAGCAGACCATCCAAATACCAACTAAAGGCAAAGAATAAAACACCTATTATAGAAAGAATGGAGGAGGAGGAATAAGAAGGGAGACAGAAAGAAACATCAGACTGTGTTTACAATAACTTAACAAGAAAGTTAAGTTAGATTGTTAGATAGTAAAGAAGCAACCCTTGAACCCTTGGTAACCACGAATCTAAAGCCAGCAATGGCAATAAATATATACCTATCAATAATCACCCTAAATGTAAATGGACTGAAGGCACCAATCAAAAGACACAGAGTAACAGAATGGATAAAAAAGCAAGACCCATCTATATGCTGCCTACAAGAAACTCACCTCAAATCCAAAGATACACAGACTAAAAGTGAAGGGATGGAAAAGATATTTCATGCAAAAAAAAAAGAGAAAAAAGCAGGTGTTGCAGTACTTGTATCAGACAAAATAGACTTCAAAACAAAGAAAGTAGCAAAAGATAAAGAAGGACATTACATAATGATAAAGGGGTCAGTCCAACAAGAAGATATAACCATTATAAATATATATGCACCCAACACAGGAGCGCCAGCATATGTGAGACAAATACTAACAGAATTAAAGGAGGAAATAGACAGCAATGCATTCATCTTAGGAGACTTCAACACACCACTCACTCCAGAGGACAGATCAACCTGACAGAAAATAAGTAAAGACACAGAGGCACTGAACAACACACTAGAACAGATGGACCTACCAGACATCTACAGAACTCTACACCCAAAAGCCACAGGATACACATTCTTCTCAAGTGCACATGGAACATTTTCCAGAATAGACCACATACTAGGCCACAAAAAGAACCTCAGTAATTTCAAAAATATTGAAATCCTACCAACCAACTTCTCAGATCACCAAGGTATAAAACTAGAAATAAATTTTAGAAAGAAATCAAAAAGGCTCACAAATACATGGAGACTTAACAACTCTCTCCTAATTAATCAATGGGTTAACGACCAAATCAAAACAGAAATCAAAGAATATATGGAGACTAATGACAACAACAACACAAAGCCACAACTTCTGTGGGACGCAGCAAAGGCAGTTCTAAGAGGAAAGCATATTGCAATCCAGGCCTATTTAAAGAAGGAAGAACATTCCCAAATGAATAGTCTAAAGACACAATTACTGAAATTGGAAAAGAAGAACAAATGAGGCCCAAAGTCACCAGAAGGAGGGACATAATAAAGATCAGAGAAGAAATAAATAAAATTGAGAAGAATAAACAATAGAAAAAAATCAATGAAACCAAGAGCTGGTTCTTTGAAAAAATAAACAAAATAGATAAACCCCTAGCCAGACTGACTCATTAAGAGAAAAAGAGAATCTACACACATAAACAGAATCAGAAATGAGAAAGGAAAAATCACAACAGACCCCACAGAAATACAAAGAATTATAAGAGAATATTATGAGAATCTATATGCTAACAAGCTGGAAAACATAGAAGAAATGGACAACTTCTTAGAAAAATACAACCTTCCAAGACTGACCAAGCAAGAAACAGAAAAACTAAACAGACCAATCACCAGTGACAAAATCGAACTGGTAATCAAAAAACTACCCAAGAACAAAACCCCTGGGCCTGATGGATTCACCTCTGAATTCTACCAGACTTATAGAGAAGAAATAACACCGATTCTCCTTAAAGTTTTCCAAAAAATAGAAGAGGAGGGAATACTTCCAAACTCTTTCTATGAAGCCAGCATCACTCTAATACCAAAACCGGGCAAAGACCTCACCAAAAAAGAAAATTACAGACCAATATCCCTGATGAACGTAGATGCAAAAATACTCAACAAAATATTAGCAAACCGAATAAAAAAATACATCAAGAGGATCATACACCATGATCAAGTGGGATTCATCCCAGGGATGCAAGGATGGTACAACATTCTAAAATCCATCAACATCATCCACCACATCAACAAAAAGAAGAACAAAAACCACATGATCATCTCCATAGATGCTGAAAAAGCATTTGACAAAATTCAGCATCCATTCATGATTAAAACTCTCAACAAAATGGGTATAGAGGCAAGTACCTCAACATCATAAAGGCTATATATGACAAACCCACAGCTAACATCATACTTAACGGCGAGACACTGAAAGTTTTTCATCTAAGATCGGGAACAAGACAGGGATGCCCACTCTCTCCACTGTTATTCAACATAGTACTGGAGGTCCTAGCCACGGCAATCAGACAAAACAAAGACATACAAGGTATCCAGATTGGTAAAGAAGAAGTCAAACTGTCATTATTTGCAGATGACATGATATTGTACATAAAAAACCCTAAAGACTCCACTCCAAAACTACTAGAACTAATACCTGAATTCAGCAAAGTTGCAGGATACAAAATTAACACACAGAAATCTGTTGCTTTCCTATACACTAACGATGAACTAACAGAAAGAGGAATCAGAAAAACAATTCCATTCACAATTGCATCAAAAAGAATAAAATACCTAGGAATAAACCTAACGAAGGAAGTGAAAGACCTGTACTCTGAAAACTACAAGACACTCCTAAGAGAAACTAAAGAGGACACTAACAAATGGAAATGCATCCCATGCTTTTGGCTAGGAAGAATAAATATTGTCAAAATGGCTATACTACCTAAACCAATCTACAGATTCAATGCAATCCCTATCAAACTACCAACAGCGTTCTTCAATGAACTGGAACAAATAATTCTAAAATTCATATGGAACCACAAAAGACCCCGAATAGCCAAATCAATCCTGAGAAGGAGGAATAAACAGGGGGAATTACACTCCCTGACTTCAAGCTCTACTACAAAGCCACAGTAATCAAGACAATTTGGTATTGGCACAAAAACAGACCTACAGACCAGTGGAACAGAATAGAAAATCCAAACGTTAACCCAAACATATACAGTCAATTAATATTTGATAAAAGTGCCTTGGATATACAATGGGGAGATGACAGTCTCTTCAGCAGCTGGTGTTGGAAAAACTGGACAGCTACATGTAAGACAATGAAACTGGACTACTGTCTAGCCCCATATACAAAGGTAAACTCAAGGTGGATCAAAGACCTGAATGTAAGTCATGAAACCATAAAACTCTTAGAAAAAAATATAAGCAAAAATCTCTTGGACATAAACATGAGCAACTTCTTCATGAACATATCTCCCCGGGCAAGGGAAACAAAAGCAAAATGAACAAGTGGGACTATATCAAGCTGAAAAGCTTCTGTACAGCAAAGGACACCATCAGTAGAACAAAAAGACATCCTACAGCATGGGAGAATATATTCATAAAAAACGTATCTGATAAAGGGTTGACATCCAAAATATATAAAGAACTCATGCACCTTAACAAACAAAGCAAATAATCCAATTAAGAAATGGGCAGAGGACATGAATAGACACTTCTCCAAAGAAGAAATTCAGATGGCCAACAGGCACATGAAAAGATGCTCCACATCGCTAATCATCAGAGAAATGCACATTAAAACCACAACGAGATATCACCTCACACCAGTGAGGATGGCCAACATCCAAAACACAAACAACAACAAATGTTGGTGAGGATGTGGAGAAAAAGGAACCCTCCTACACTGTTGGTGGGAATGCAAATTAGTTCAACCATTGTGGAAAGCAGTATGGAGGTTCCTCAAAAGACTCAAAATAGAAATACCATTTGACCCAGGAATTCCACTCCTAGGAATTTACCCTAAGAATGCAGCAGCCCAATTTGAAAAGGACAGATGCACCTCTATGTTTATTGCAGCACTATTTACAATAGCCAAGAAATGGAAGCAACCTAAGTGTCCATCAGTAGATGAATGGATAAAGAAGAGGTGGTACATATACACAATGGAATATTATGCAGCCGTAAGAAGAAAACAAATCCTACCATTTGCAACAACATGGATGGAGCTAGAGGGTATTATGCTCAGTGAAATAAGCCAAGCCGAAAAAGACAAGTACCAAATGATTTCACTCATATGTGGAGTATAAGAACAAAGAAAACTGAAGGAACAAAACAGCAGCAGACTCACAGAACCCAAGAATGGACTAATAGTTACCAAAGGGAAAGGACTGGGGAAAATGGGCGGGAAGGGAGGGATAAGAGGGAAAAAGGGGCATTACGATTAGCAGATGTAATGTTGGGGGGGCACGGGGAGGGCAGTACAACTCAGAGAAGACAAGTAGTGATTTTATAGCATCTCACTACGCTGATGGACAGTGAGTGTAATGGGGTTGGTGGGGGGGACCTGATGAAGGGGTAGTTTAATAATCATAATATTGCACATGTAATTGTAAATTAATGATAATAAAATAAATTATATTAAAAAAAAAAAAGAGAGAGCCCATAGTGGTGCGTTGTCTAGGGGATTTATAGGCGGTTCAGAGACAAAGAGCTAGGGATGCAGACCCACCAAATGGTCTCTAAATGTTTATCTTTGAAGAGACACTAAGTTTCTTATCAGTTTTCCGGACTATTTTGCAGAGTTAACATAAGAAATTTACTGCTTTTGGGGAAAACAGTGTAGCACAGAGAAGGCAAAAGTGAATCTGAGGCATCTCACTACACTGATGGACAGTGACTGCATTGGGATATGGGTGGGGACTTGATAATATGGGTAAATGTAGTAACCACATTGTTTTTTCATGTGAAACCTTCATAAGAGTGTATATCAATAATACCTTAATAAAAGATTTTTTTTTTTTAATTTACTGCTTTGATTCTTTCCCAGAATAGCAGTTCCTTGGTTGGGAGCATATCAGTCAAGGCTGCTTGCCTTGCTTTCAAGGTGAGCTGAGTTATTGTCTGTTTGTTAAATAGTAAGTTAAGAATCTTACTTCTTAACTTTTTGAGTGCACAAATGCAATCTTATGTTTAAGATGGTATCCTTCCTGCCCTTCATTATGTTGTTTATGGCTGGGCCTGCCTGTTATATTAATTGCCCAGGTTATATATTTACTTGATTAGGGGCTGGAGGAGGAAAAGCAGCAGCTGGGTAAAGTTAAAGATAAGCTGGGCCTTTTAGCAGGCTAAAGTAAATGTTACAATAGCATCATTTAATTGACACAAACAAGACATGAGCTAGGCTGAGGTACTTTCTTATCTGGGGGAGGTTCAAACATTCCAGGCCAGGTTATTCCTGGCTTTCTAGTTTTAACTAATCTTCACTGAAGAATGCTTATATTCTTAGTTTGATATTTTATGTTAGAGAATTAATGTGACTGACTTTGCTTAATTGTTTAATACAGAGTTTTGGTAGGGGTCTTTTTCTAGAGGACCTCACCCTACTCTGACTACACCCACAGTCCCTGTCTCATTAGCACTTACTTTTGGGGCAGTCTACAGCTCCTGACTGGAACTTGAATTCACACAGCTCTGCATAGGTGCACGCGGGGTTCACTCCTCTCTGGCACCCTATGGGGCTGACTGCTGTGTGTTAGCCACTCCAGCGCTCGCCCCACTGACTGCCAAGTTGTTTCTTTAAATGAAGGTGGAACAGTCTTACTCTCAATGGCATGTTAGAGTCCCTGGGAGGCTGACAGAAAATGCTGGTGGCTGGCCCACCCCCGGCCCACTGGACCAGGATCCCGGGCAGGACCGGGATCAGCTGGGCTGAGAGCCACAGGGACAGACAGTTGCGGATACAAGATGCTCCCTCACTCCTTCTTGGCTAACTTTTTAGTGTTCTCAACTGTAGGAGCCTCATTTCAATTTGCATATGTTCATCCTGCAGTATCTTTTTAAATTAAATTTTGAAGAAAATCTCCACTGAAACATTAAATGTTCCAAAGTCAAAGCTCCCTCTGGGAGCAGCATCGTCACACCCAAGCAGGGCTGAGCCCCTGGCCAGGGGTGAGGGCCCGGGGATTAACAGGCACAGCAGCAGATGGGATGGCACCTGCCTCTCTCCCCTCAGAAAATCCCCCCCTGCCACTCCAGTTAGCCTGGACTAGACCAGTACTGATGGAGGTACTTAGTGTGTGCTGATTAAATCTGTAATGAGACTACAGGGGCCCCAAGGAGATAAGGGGCTGCCTGGTCTGTTCCTGTGGATGTTAAGACTCCTGATGTTTGAAAGGGTGTTCCCAGGTGACTCTCTCAGCCAGTGATTTCTTTTGATTATCAAAAGCATCAAGATTCAATGAAAGGTGTGGAAATGAACAGAACACAATGGAACAGAATAGACTTAAGTGAGAGATAAATCGCTGGACAGGAGCACACCCTGTAGGCTGGCTCAGAGTTAACATCAATTTCAGCGGGCATAACCTTACATCTTCTGGGACACCCCTAGGGTAGGGAGCTCCTGCCCCACCATGTGCCTGTCTGGATGGTGCTGCCAAAGAGGCTCAGGAAATCCTGGACCTTCCCGAGCATGCTCCCCACCACGCTGGGAGGCTGAGGCAGTGCACCGGCTTCAGGGGTAACCGGTGGGTGTAGTACCAACAGGTCGTCACCGTGCCCAGTGCAGCCCTGGACTGCCTGCCCCTCGGGGGGGCACCTCAGGCCCTGTCCCCTCCATCTCATCTAAAGATCATTCTTCTCGATGGAGAAGATGCACAGTAGTGTTGCATTGTTGAGAGTGGCCTCCTACCTCTAATCTGTCATCTTGAACGTTATAATTCTTAAGCAGGCTCTTATCCTGCCCACTTTTTCACCATTTTGCTTTAAACTCAGTTCCAACCTCTCCTCCCTTTTCAAAATCTCTTTATTTTGAGATAATTGTATATTCACATACAGTTTTAAGAAATAACACGGAGAGAGTCCATATACACAATCCACTGATCTTCAGATTTTACCCATTTTCTTGCACTGTGTGTGTGTGTGTGTGTGTGTGTGCACATGCACTTTTAGTTCTGTGCAGTTTGATCCCATGTGTAGATTCTGTGACTACCACTGAGATCAGATGTGCCCATCCGCACAGCCCTCTTGTCACACACCTACCCGCCTCCTTCAGCCCATCCTGACCCCTGGAGGCCACTAATCTGTTCTCCAGCTCTATAATTGTATCACGTCAAGACTCATATAAATGGAATCATGCATTCTGTGCCTTTTGAATTTGCCTTTTTTCAGCCAGCATGGTGCCCTTGAGGCCACTCAGGGTGCTGCCTGCATCAGTGGTTTGCTCCTGCCCTGCTGATATCCCATGGGATGAATGGACAACAGCCTTCTCCATCTAAGGGCATTGGATTTTTGCAGTTTGGGGCTATTATGGATAAAGCTTCTATAACATTAGCATACAGGATTTTTGTGTTTGTATTTTTCCAGGATAAATGTGTAAAAATGTACAGTCTCTTGGTCATATGGCAGTTGCATGTTTAATTTTTTTAGAAAATGCCAACCATCTACCATAGCAGTCATATCACTTTCCATTCCTACCAGCAATGTTTGGGAGACTCAGTTTCTCCACCTCCTCCCCAGCACTTGGTGTTGTCACTGTTTTTTATTTTGGCCAGGTAGTGTGGAGTGGTGTCTCCTTTAATTTGCATTCCTAATGATAGTGATACTGAACCTCTCTTCAAGTGCTTATTTACCATCTCTGCATCCTCTTTGATGAAATATCTCATGTCCTTTGCTCATTTTCTAATTGTTTTTTTATTATTGAGTTTTGAGAGACTGTTTACCTATTCTAGATATAACCCCTTTGCTGGCCATCTCCCTTCTCCCCTTTTGAAAACAAGCTATACTTCATGTGATCATTTATCTCCAGTTTCCTCATGCCCCTCGTCTGCCTCTGTCTCTCCTGACGAGCTGTGCCTGGCCTTCCACTGGCAGGATGGACGCTGTCCCTCCCCAGCTTTTTAGCTGCCCTACAGTCGCTGACCCCTGCATTCCAAACCTCACCAAAGGCATGGGTGAGACCAGAGTCTTGGCCTGGCCCTGAGCCCAGGGTTGGGGGTACCGTGGCAGCCCGTGGGGGGAACTGAGCATGAGGCAGAGACTCCACCCTGGTCATGCAGCAAGCCAGCCTCTGCCTCCTTCCTAAGACTTGAGCCTATCCAGCACTTCCACAGGGCCCATCTAACTTCCCTGTTCTTAGGCCTGTCTTGTAGGTTCCTGGCTCTGGAGGTCCCTAAAGTGGGGGCATGCACTGGACCCTGGGACTGGAGGCCACCTCCTCCCTGACTCCTGGAGGAAAGAAACCTTGCTTTTTACCTGAGCAGGTTTACTCCCTCCCACAGCAGCCCATCCCTGGACCAGGACTCCTTCCAGTTCCTTCCCCAGGAAGGCCAGGCTGAGAAGGGTGAATGGGTGCGCTGCCCTCACAGGTGCCAGGTGAGTGACCCAGGAGGGAGCTGTAGGGGCGATGGGAGCACCCACAGGGAGCACCTAATGAAGGCGGAGCTCCAGCCCTCCCTGGACAGCCTGCCTCCTCCCTCACAAACCGCCAGGGGAGCTCTGAAACTCAGGCCCAACCGCGCCTCTCCTCAGCGGCTGCACCCCAGTGGCTCTTCACCCAGGTCACAGCCAGCCGACAAGTGCTCTGGAACAGCCCATGAATGCTGGTGTCTGCTCTCCGCTCCTTGTGGGGGCTGCCATGCACTCCGCTCCTGCTGACCGAGGGGAGGGATGGCCGGCTCACCTTTGCTCTTCAGTAGACAACACAGGATGACTCAGAGCTGACCCAGCTGCCCTGGAAGGTGTAGGGGCCGTGTCTGCCCCAGGCTGTCCCACGCCTGCCTCAGCAGGCATTTTCTCTGACTTCCCTTCAAATGTGCTTCTCCCATCTTGTTTAGGGTTGCTTGGCCCTCTGTGGGAAGTCAGAAGGCAGAGATGAGTCCCTTTGGGTAACATGGCAATGTTACATCTGACAGACTCTGGTACTGGCTGATGTATATTGTGCACAGTTTTTTACTGTCTCAGGCAAGAAGGCCAACAGAACATGTCAACCTGCAAGCTCTTCTGTGAGAAGCAGCAGGGTGCTGCAGGGTGGGCTCCCCGTCCAGCTCCTTCCCCACAAAGCTGGCACACCAGCTCTCCTCCTGCTCTGCTCCCAGCCAGTGCTGGATCATACCTGTGGGGTCTCTTTGTCCCACCCAAGCAAGTTCTAAACCTAGAATAGAATTCTTGCTGAGAGTAGTGAGCCCTGGAAATCTGTGTTTCACATCACCACCAAGTATTTCCATATACCCAAGGCCCCAGGTGTATGGGAAATTCCACTCATACTTGTCACCTTCCCTTCCAGTCTGTGGAAACTGGTTTTCAAAAGGGGCCTCAAGATAGAGCCCAGTGGCTGGCGCTGCCCCAGGGCCACCCCAACACCCAGCCCATCCCCATGCCTTGTCCTGCGGGGCCACCTCCCCCACCTGAAGGCTCTTGCCCTCTGTATGGATATCCATCACTGGTGTGACTGGTGCCCTCGCCTCGGCTAGCTTGGCAGAGGGTGCGGCACCCTCACACCGTAACAAACGCACATCTAACATCCCATCGCTTTCAGCCTATCCAGGCCCTGAAGCTGTCAGTGAAATAACACTCAGCTGAGTGGCATCCATGCATTTGTGATTATATATTTGTTATGCATATCTGTTCTTTTCTTTAAAGGGGTGCAAATGTAGCATTTTCAGGTCAAGAGTGATCCTGGAGACCAGTGCAATCTCCCCAGCAGCTGGAGGGACCCTGCTGTGTGGAGTTCAGAGAGGCACCTGCTGGGGCCCCTTCCTATGCCCGGGCTGTTCCTTCAGCCTTAGGAATGACACAGGGGGGTCAGTGATCCCAGAAATAAAAGTCGGGGGCAATCATGTAGTAATAAATATGCATCAGAACCCAAACTGTCTGGGAGAGTGCATGTTTAAAATTCCAGCAAAGTTCAGGGGGAAATTTTGATGCAGTGTACACATATTTACCTTCCACACAATTTCACTGACTAGGTTTGATCATGAAATCACACAGGACAGATCTTCAAGCAGATGCCGTCTCCCCTACAGACAACCAATACAACATGTATTCATGGGTCTGGATGTGTGGGGACGCTCTACCTCTTAGTTCAGTGGATTGTGGCTTGTGAGACTTCCAGGGAGTCCCCAAACCTCCCTAAGCCCCTGCTTTGCTGTCAGTGAAACTCATGACAAGGTACTTATGTGTAGGGCGCTCATAAAATTAAAGAGATCATTGTGTAAGCGCTCAGTGACAACAGCGAAGACCATGTGTAACACTAAAAAGCACAGCTTTTAGTTTTCCTCTCCCTCAGGGGGGCCTATGGTTTAGCAGGAGAAGTAAGACTTATGGGCAATTAGGTAACTTTTCCAGTTTCGATCTACGTGGCGTGCATCTGTGTCTAAGTCTAATGCAAGAGCTGTTTGCACACATTTATTTTTCTATCCTGAAAGCTATCTGTTAGGGTTTTTTTTTCTAAGGACTCTAATGAGGCCACTTAGAGAAACAGGCTGTTGATTGAGAACATGACTGAACCAGGCAGGCGAATTGCAGCTCAGTGGGCAATGGGGCCTTAGCAAGTCAGCCTGCTCCATTTTAACCCATGCTTGCCTCTCGGCAGCTATAAGGTGACACTCCATGCCAGCATTCTTTGATCTATCCTTCCCCAGCTTCTCTGAGTGGTCATGCGCAGTCAGCCTCGCAGCCCCCACCAGCCCACATGAATCTGAGAGCCACCCTGTAAGTTACAGTGGGCCCCTGGGGTCCCCTGGAAAGAGCACAGTCCACATGAACCAGCTGGCCCCGTGTTGGTGAGTGTGCATACATGCCGTGGGTGCCAACCCGAGCTGGGCATTGGGTCACTTGGGAGACCTCCACCCCACATCCCAAGAATCAGAATCTCAGGTGGGCGCCCAGTGTCAGAACCTTCAAAAACTGGGTGATTCCAGCATGTGGCCGATAAGGGGAATGGAAGCAAATGAAGAAGAAAGGCAGTGGGCAGACAGGTGACAGGCCCTGAGGGCAGTGTGAGGTTGCACCTCCCTTCGACCGGCAGGCCCGCTGGGGAAGGAGAGCCATGGACCAGAGCCCCAGGGCTGTCCAAGTCTGCCTCCCCCAGTGCCTCTGCTGGCCCGCAAAGCCCCGGGCACAGGGGCTTTTTGCTCTGAGGAGAGACACTGGAGCAGAGGTCCTAGAGGCCTCAGACGAACCGCTGATGTTCAGGGACCCCATCAAGCTTTCACTGAGCAGGGGCTGCATTCCAGGCATTGGGTGGTCCCTGCTACAGAGGGTGGTGGGCATGCAAACCACTGGGGCAGACAGCATCTGGGAGTGGGCAGGGCTGGCTGACCCAGCACAGGGGAAGTGGGCGGCAGGGGCAGCCACTCCCAGAGGGAGGTGGACTACTGTGGCCTCTGCATATCTGCTCATTCTAGGTCTTGCCTTCTGAGGCTTTTCCCCCAAAACACCAACCCTCCAGGACACAGTGGTTCTGGCTGGTTCTGGGCTGTGCGGCACAGGTTGGGCTGGCATCCCTGGAAGGCTTTTGCTGGGAAGTCAGCTCCAAGGTACCTGCCATCATCATTTCTGAATGTGACCTTCTGGGCTAGAGGGAGGTTCAGTAAGCTGAGGCCAGGAATTCTGTGGGACGGCTGCCCACCCCACCCCCAGCAACTGGGATCCGTTTTGACTAATGAGCAGTGACAAACGATTTTTGGCACTTAAACAATTATTGTGGGGACATAATTGGACTGTCTGTTCTGGACGATGCAGCCACTGTGAAGGAGCTCTCCGTTTGAAGGCAGGAGACAAGGCACCTCTGTCAGGTGTGTGGGGCAGCTCTGCACCACACCTGGCCTGCCTTAGGCTCCCTTTCCGCAGCTGGGGCTCCTGTCAAAGGTCAGCCATGATTTTCACCCACAGGAGGGCTGCACTTCCTTTACTGGTCCAGAGGATGAAAGCCAATGGCCTCTGCCCACTGGCAGCCATCAGGTCGCTTGTCCCTGAGCGGTGGCCAGGCTCTCTGTGCGCACTGCTGTAGCCCTGAGCCTAAGGGCCCATCTAATGAGGGGCCTGAGCTTCTGCCCAGTCCAGTAGTCCTTGTGCTGGGAGGCCTCCCTACTTCAGCACCCCCCCCCACACACACACCTGCTTCAGGCTCTACAAGGATTATGCCACTTGACCCTCATACCTGAGCATAGGTATCACAGCTACATTTTCTAGATAAAGGATCTCTGGCCTGAGATCACATAGTTGGTAGGGACCCAGCACTTGAACTTGGCTCTTTCTAGACCAGGAAATGCCTGTGGAAGGGGCTCTGAATGGAGGCCAGACCACCCAGGCTGGGGACCCGCTTGCAGGAGGGCGGCTGGGAAGCTGGGTCAGCGGTCTGGGGCACTGGGAGCTCTCAGCCTCTGCACCCCCGATGCTGGCCTTCCTCTGCAGAGGAGGAGGCCCAGTGAGAAGCAGGGACAATGTGCCACAGGATTGATTGTGGTCTTTTGGCCCAGGGTAAGGCCCTATATCCTAACCTATTCTACTCAGCTGGAGAGCTTGGAGCAGAGTGAGGGAGCCAAACAGCAGGTAGTTAGGCCGGTGTACACCCTGCCCCACAGAGCAATGTCCCTGCAGTTCTTGGCCACATTGGGCTGCTGGGAATCTGGCTGATGGGACAAATGGGCTCCTGGAAGCTCTGGCCTTCTTCTGTCCCATGGTGGGGAGGGGAGCATTAGGGCAGGGCTGGAGCAGAGGCTGGGAAGTGCGTGCCATGCTGCTAATTGCTCCTGCTACCTGGGAGTGCCAGAAGCACTGTGGCATCCTGCTAGGGGCACGGCAGCTGGCTAGCTAGCAGTAGCAGGGCCATCCCATTCCTGATGCCCAGGGAGGAAGTTCCAGCTTTGTCCTCACACCTGCAGGCCACACAGCCACCCTGCAAACCCTCTTCAGTTTCCATCTAGATCGTCTGAGGCAAGTGGTTCAGAGTCCCTGGCCCCTGAGAGCCGCCGAGTTTCCTTTAGGGCCGCTTCCTGAGCTCAGAGAACATCTACTGCCCCAAGCCTCATGCCACCCGCTGAGCCGACATCAAGGCCAAGTGCAGATCCTGGCCTGAGGCTACTGGTGACCTCCAAGGCACAGGTCATCCCTGGACATGCTGTGCACCACCAGGCATGGTGCCGGTGTGGGAGCTGCCCAGAAGCACCGGGCCCTGCATTCCAGGCGTCTGGCTGGTGTAAGTCAAAGGTTCTGGGAGAGGGGCATATGTGCAGGGGAAGGGGAACTGCAGCAGCCCTGGGGTTAGCCCGGCTCGGGCTCTCCAGGGCCTGGGTGGGGAGGGGACCTCCTCTGCCTGCATCCCGGCTCACCAAGGGAGTCAAACTGTCTACTTCATGAGACGTAATAAAACTGCGAGAAGAGTTTCTGTCCAGACAGTAGATCGTGGGGAAAGAACGCCCCAGTAGCAGCCGTGGCCATGCACACAGCCGCTGAGGGGTGCTGGCGTTTGTCCCCTCAGCCAGAGAGCTGAGGTCTGGGCCTGGAAGGGAAGCTCAGGCCATGCAGCCAAGGGCCCAGGGGGCTGCATGTGGTGGGAAGGCGTTTGTGTTAGGGGACTGTGTCTGGGACCTGCATCTTCCCAGCAGCTGCCTGCCCACCTGTGTGGACTGGGCTGCTTCCCAGACACAAGCCAAAGATGTCCTGAGCTTGAGCATTCCAGGTCCCCAGAACTGTTTACAAGTCTTAATTCATGGGAAGTGGGGCAGTGGGGAAGTGGAGGGCTGGCTGGGCCAGAGTGGCAAGCTGCATTTTCCTACGTGCCCTAGTCTGTGTTTTATGACATGGTTTTCTCAGTATTTACCCGCTCAGAGCTGCCCTGAGGCTCCCCGTCCACAGCCAAGAAGATTCCATGAGCAGCCAGGCTAACACCTGGGAATTCCAGGGAGTCACAGGAGCTCGGACTCTGGCCCAGGGAACTTTATGCGGAGTTTCATTTTCAAACAGGTCTCAGAGCCCTGGGAGAGCTTGATTGGGAGGACAGAAACTGGGCTTGCTGTCTTCCTGAGGGATGTGGGGATGTCCCATCTAAGGCCCTTTTCTGGTGCTCACTCCAGGTGGAGCAGAGAACTCTGGCCGGGGTGAAGACTCCCTGGGAACAGAGAGGCCACAGCCCGGGGCTGCCAGCTTCCAGATGGGCGGCTTACTTCCCCAGGATTTGTTCATCTGCCAGCACCAGGTCCTGTGGGCCCCTGGGCTGGGGAGGGTGAGCACGGGATTTGTGGTGAGGGCTGCATCGGCTGATGACGCCGCCTCCCCTGCACCCCAGCTTCAGGGGTCCAGGAGGTCCTGGGCAAGGGCGGCTGCACCGCAAGCTCCCAGGGGCTCCCGCTCTCCTCCTTCCCACGTGGCCCTCTTCTTACTCGTCCTTATGAAGTTCAGGGAGCTGGAAGGAGGCAGGACGTGTGTGTGTGTGTGTGTGTGTGTGTGTGTGTGTGTGGCCGGGGGCTGAGGCACAGGCTGCCATGTAAGTGCTGTGTCTTGGGCAGGAACTCCAGGGAACAAAAATGGAAGTCCTGAAGAGCCAGCCTGAGAAGGGGGGATAGAACTGTCCTATGGGATGGGGGGCCTGGGTCCCCAGTTCACGGGGCGTCCACCCAGGGTCCCTTCGTACCAGCAACTCTCTGCAAGTGTACGTGCTGTGCAGGATCCAAAGGCTTCCCTCCCTGCGCTGGCAGAAAAGCCCAGGATGCAGCAAGGGGAGGGGGGCCAGTTGACACTCAGCAAAGCCCGTTGCCATGACAACAGCGAAGCAAAAAGAGGCCCTAGAGGATGCCAGAGGGGATACTGGGTTATTTAGCTTTCAAGAAACAGCCAGCCCGCCCTGGCGGCTCAGGAAGAGGAAGAGTTTCGTGAGCAGGTGGGCGTCAGGGGCACCCTGTGGGGAGGTCCTCGGGGAGATGGGTGTGCCCTGGAGAAGGAAGGTCGGAGCCGATAGCCCCAATGGTCCCTGGATGCTCAGCCCCACCACCACTCCTGGCAAGGCCTCACCCTTCCCTCTTCAGCCTTTAAGCTCACCCACCTCACACACCACCTAGCACACTGCTCCTGCCTCAGCGGGGCACTGGTCTCTGTGAAGGATCCTTGGAAAACATGAGGAAGAGACAGGGGTGAGGGCAAGCAGAAGGGACATTAAAGACCTTTCAGGCCAGCACAGCGCACCCTGAGTGGTCAAATGGGGCACGTCACTGTGGGGCCATACCTGGGCATACCCAGGATGGGGGCAGGAAGGAGTGTGGCCGGGTGGGAGGTGATGTGGGGACTGGACATCAGGATGGAGGGCGAGGGGGCTGCCCCTGCCAGCTGGCTCCTGCTGAGCCCGGGGTCGGGCGGGGGTGTGAGATGCGGGTCACATGGGGCCCTGTGCCCGTCAGCGGGTGTGCAGGGCGGGCAGTCAGACCCTGTGCCTCGGCTCAGGGATGGCAGGCGGAGGTGCAGGTGTGAAGTCCTTGGTCACAGGAGGCCCTTTAGACAGAGGGCCCCGGGAGTGAGGCAGGACACTCAGGTTGTCCCAGCTGGAGCCTAGAGCAGAGGGTTTCCAGGAGGGAGAGCAGAGCCAGCTGAGGAGGGCGGGCACCTCAACCTGCAATCGGTTTCCATTTGGGATGATGTCACCCTAGCTTGTTGTCTCCCAGGCTGGGGCTTTCCAGAGCCAAGGGTGGACATGGGCTCTCCTGTGGCCAGGCGGCAGGATGAGCGGGGCTGAATGTCCAGGGCGGAACCTCCCCTCTGTCAGTTTGGCAGCGGTCGGGTCACACTGGCCTTGGGAAAAGGTGCATGAACCTGGAATATGTCTAATTCTTCCCTCTGCCCTTGGACCTGAGGACCCTGACCTCGTCCTGTGAATTCACAAGGCCTTCCCTGGGTGGCCACGACTAGGAGCCTCTAGGACCCTCCTGTCTAGGGTTCTGGTGACACCAGTGGTCACAGACCTCCGCATGGAGAGCCCGGACCTAAGGGGAGGGGTCCAGCGTCCCCTGCTCTTGCCCACCTCACTCCTCGTGAGGCTGACCGGCTTCGGGCATGGTGCCTGCCTGGTGTTCCTCCTACCCCGCTGGGTGTTCTGCTCGGGCCGCCCAGCCTCTGCCCAGTCCTCACTGCTCCCGCCATCAACACACAAGACCTCTCCGTGTTCATTTTTATTTGAAGACTCAGAAACACAGGCATCGTGCTTTGTCATCACTATCAGTCCTTCCAAATCACACGCTGACATTTGTGTGTAGCAAAAACAGGGTCTGTGGGTGTGTGTGTGATCTGGGCAAGGTACAAAGAATTTCCCAGCCAGTCAGCTAAGCTTGTCTGGGGCTCCAGAGCCTGGCATTCATGCCACAGGCTGCTGAGGAAGTGCCTGCCATCTCTCTGCCTCTGTGGCCCTCTGGTGACCCGGGTGTCCCCTGACCTCACTTGGTGGTGGCTCTGGACCCCACCGCACTCCTCAGAGTACGTGACCTTGGCTGCCAATGCCCCCCACGACTGAGAGGGTAATTTGTTGGGCCAGGATGGAATGTGAGGTTTTCAGACAATGTGTAGGTTCCATCCTAGTAGCCAGAATCGGCAGGATGGCCTGAAAGACGTGTCTGATTCTGCACCCACTCTTGTCTGCAGGCTAGATGGCCATGAAAACTGATGCGTGATGAACATTTTTGAAACACTCAGACCCAAATGCGGGGGCTGCTGGTGCACTGACTGCTCTCAGGGGCCGGGTGGGAGCTCTTGAAGCCCTGAGAGGACGCCCTGGTGCTGGCTGGGCCGTGGCATTGCCCCATCCTTCCCGCGGCTGCCACAGTGCCCACCCCAACTGCTGCGGGAGGGCCAGCTGGTGCCCGCCGGGTGCCTGGACTCCCAGCTTTCCGCTGTGAAGGACGTGGGCCCACTGCTACAGGCGGCTTGGCAAGTCCTAGCTCTGTGGGTGTCCTGGGGGCGGTGGCCAGAGAGGAAAGAAGGTCCAGATTAGTCTGTTCTGCTGCTTGGTGACTGCCTTCCTTTAATAAGAAAAAAAAAGACTTCCCTTTTTATTTGGGGTTTGAGTTAGTTCTGGTTTCACTAGAAAGCACATGTCTCACTCATGTGTTAATCAACGCATGTTTCTGGTGATGACATGATTTTAAACACGCTCACGATTTTGTGCATGGTAGGCAACTAATTCAGCAACTGCTGGCACTGTTTAAACTGTTTTTTTTCTTTGATTCAGAACAAATTTCTCATTTATTAAATCAATTATCATCTGGAGAGAGGGAAAGAGACTTTCTCAGGCATGATCCCACCAGGATGGCAGTCGCCAGGCAGTAACAAATAGCCAAGTCACATCCTGAAACAGGGACCCCAAAAACGGATGCTCCGTATTTCAAAGGCACCATGCCAAGGAAGGGAATGGGTTTCTGAATTTCATTCCATTCCTGAAAACCAGGGAGACCCTATGTTCCTAAAGGCTAAATATTCAGCCTAATCTAAATTGGAGTGATTTTGCAAAAACATACAGAGAAAGGGTTTACGAACTGTGACTCCAAGCTGGTAAGAATGTATTCCTAAGGTGTGAATCTCTTGAGAATGAGACTGCTGAATGACAGGGCTTCTGCAGTCTGTGCTTGTGGGCTTGGCTGCTGGAACCCACCTCAGGGAGGGCCCTTCCTCCTCTGTCCCCTTTCAGCTTCCTTGGACCCCGCAGTTCTGCGGAGACGCCTCCAATCGCCCATGTCCTCCTTGCGCCTCTCGTCTCTAGACCAAGGTTTGTACCACCGGATAAGGGAGCAGTTACTTATTAAGAAAAAAAAAAAAAAGACAAAACCCTCACAATGTGGTAAATATGAACTACTGTAAAAATTGCGCATTTCACTAGTAAGAAATCACATTTTGACAATGCTGATTGTAGTCATTCTCCCTGAAGCAATAAAAGGAAAATTCTGCCTTGCCAGGCTGGGTCAACCTTCCTGTTCTTTTCCCAGCCACACAAAAGACCATTATAGTGACCTTTCCTCTGTTTGTTGCCAGTTTTTAGATAATAACGATCAAGGTGTGACTTAGTGCAGGGCTTTGGAGAGGGCTTAAAAAAGTGTTTTTTTCCAAGCTCCCTCCAGCCACCAAGTGGGCCCCTCTTACCCGTGGAGTGGGAGCCGACCGGCGAGGTGAAGACACACGCACTTCAGAGTTCTCCAAAATTCACATGGTACATATAAAAATCCTGCCCTGGTGATGTCACCTCAGACATCTTTTTCTTTCAAGCTCAACCAAGTCATCACTGGTTTTACAAAGAGGCAGCACCAGGTGTACAAAAAATAGGCAGTGTATGACCTATTAGAAATACAGGGCCTAACAGCTTTCCATAAAAATATGTAAGAAGGAAGCAATGCAAAGGGACGTGGTGGCAAGAGAGGCAGGAGACCACGCCAAATGGGCCCTGTTTGCCCCCCAGCAGGAGCTGCATAGTGGGCTTCCCCAGGGACACCAGCCCCCGCTGAAGCCCCCTGGGCCAGGAACACCTTGCTGAATGGCCAGGTAGCAGTGACTGAGGTATGTAGAGAGGTGACCCACTGGGGCCCAGAACAGCCCATAAAGACACTCTCCGGGCGCTTGGGCAACGCCCGCCCTCCCGGCCCTACGGCCCTTCTGCAACCTCTGGCCAGCCCCGGTGGCCAACAGGAGCTGCCTCGGCCAGCAAATCCCTCTGTCTCAGTGTCCTCTTCTCTCTCCGAGGAATCCTTACAGCTCACATGGAGGGAGGTGCTCCCGGCTGGGATGGTGGCAGAGGCAGGACCTCGCACCCTGGGCTCCACCTGTTGGGTGTCCCTCTCGCTGTGCACCGGGCGTCCTGGGGCCTCTGTCCCTGGGAGCAGGTGGAAAGCACCGCCTCAGAAGCTCTCCACGAAGCTGCCCGGGAAGAGCCCTGTGCGGCCAGTCCTCTGCAGGGTCCCCTTGTACCAGCCGTCCTCACGCTTCTTGTGCACGAAGACAATGTCTCCTTCCTTCAGCTCGATCTCCGCCTCACTCTGGGGTGGGTAAGACACCACCACGCGGTACCTGAGGGGACACAGACAGACAGTGGGCTGCCTGGCCACAAGGTGCGGCTCCCTCCCTGAGGACCAGGCCAGGCCTGCCTGGAAGACCCTCCCTCTGCTCCTCTTTGCCTTCTCCCAAGCTGGCATAAATCACTGCAATTTGGGGCTATTTTTCCCACTTTCTAAACTTTCTACTTATCTTTGGTTTTTCACTCATTTTTATAAAACGTTTCCATTTTTTATTAAAATCAAAGATAACTTTTTCCCCATAGCGTCCTTTTAGACCCTGGTCTTTGCAGCTGGGATATTTCTGCCGGGGTGCAGCGCCTCTGCGTCACACAGTCCGTCCAGAGACCTCAGACAGGGCCTCCCAGGGCTGGGGTGGAGCAGGCGGTGCGGCCCCTTCAGTCCTGGGACGCTCTGGGGAAGGGCAGGGTGCCCAGCTGTGAACGCGGGTCTGTCCCTCCCAGTGGGACCCTGTGCTCGCCGTCCACGGGTCAGCGTCTCTGAAGAGCAGGCGGGGGGGAGGACGCCTCTTAAGTCGTTGCCCCATGTGATGGTGAAGGTGCTTTAAACACTTGGTGAAATGGTCTCTCTTTTTAGATGTGCTGCCAGCTGTAAGGCTTGTGGTCTGAGCAGCTGAGCTGGCTGAAGTTGCATCATGAACCCACTCCAAGTTTTCACACCTCTCACTCCCCCAAACCTGGGAATCCTCCCTACAGTCTCCGAGGCCTTTGTAGAGTCCCTGTTTTCAGCTGTGCACCAGCAGAGGGAGCTGCAGGCTCAGGCTGGTCAAGCTCACACGCCTGCTGCCTCCCTCTGGGCAATGCCAGGAGCCGGGACAAGGGTCTGACCCTCTGGGTGGCACCCAGCTAAGGCCCCGGAGTCCCAGGGTGAGCACAGGGCGGTCTCATGTGCACCTCATACCCCACACCTGTTCGTCAAGCCCTAGAGGAGGAGGACTGAGACTAAGGAGGAGCTGTATCCACTTCAAGGACCAGCCTTCTTCCAAACACCACCAGGGTCAACCTGTGCGCCCTGGGGGCCTGCTGCCCAGCCTGGCTGTAGTTGGGCCTCTGCAGGTAGGGGTAGCGGCTCCCACTCCCTGAAAACCGCCCAGCTGGGAGCCGCCCAGGACCTTGGCTGACGTGGCAGGGACAGGTGCCTGTGCTCCGAAAGCCCTCCTCCACTGACTGACGAGGCTTGCAGAAGCCGGCCCGCCCCCCGGCTCTGCCACCCCTGAGGGGCTCTCGGGGTCAGTCACTGGCCCCACTGGCAGCTCCCTGCTTCCCCCTTGCCATGTCAGCTCCTCCATGCAGCTGCCGCACGTGGACCACCCACAGGTTGGGCTCCCTGCTCAGAATGCCCAGTGGTTTCCCATCACTCAGAATAGATGCCACTGTGGTGAAGGCACCGCGGCACATCCGTGTTCCTCGACCACCCCCTGCAGCCCAGCCGAGGCCCCACTGGCCGCACTGTCACAGTGCACCAGCCTACCCTGTCCTGCCCTGCCCACTTTTCCCAGGCAGCATGACCTACCCCGGCAGCAGGCCTGCAGCCCCAGCGACAGCCGTCTGCCACAGCACGGTTCGCCCACAGGGGAGGCTGGGTGGAAGGGGGTGCTCCCAGGGTCCAGAGGAGCAGCAGCTGCAGCAGTCAGGTAAGGCTGGCCAGGCCCAGCTGCTGCGGCTCTCAGGGGTGCTGGGCCGTGGGCATGGGCTCAGCTGGACTCAAGCTCCACATCTCACCATGAACAGCGCCCCCCCCAGGTGCTCCTCGCTGTTTCTCTCATGTTCATGACAACCGGGCCCTGCAAGGTCAGCCCTTGTGCTCCTCGCTCTCCGTCTGGCTGGCACCCCACTCCTTGGGCAATGGCAGGTGACGGGAGTTGAAGCATGTTCAGCAGGCTGGCGGGGAGAGCAGCTTAGGACCACCCTCTGCTTAGAGGCCGGGTCCTGCCCCGGCTGTTCCTGCTCTCAGGCCCACCTGTGCCCCCTCGAGATAGGGCCCACCCCACCCACAGGGTCCTGGGCCTCTTCCTGAGTGAGCCCTGCAAACTGCACACTGGTGTTCTCAAGGGACAGAGGGAGGCTTTTGGGGTGCAGAAGACAAGAGGAAGGAGGGAGTGCCTCCCGTGCCCCTTCCAGCCCAGATGCTCCACAAAGGCTCCCAGGCGGTGGGATTCGCATCGCCTGTGCATGGGCCCGGTCCCCACAGACCGCTGTCCGCACTCCTCCAGACTCAGGCATGTCCTCGACCACACAGAGCAGTGCGGGCCCCACCTGCAGCTTCCTGCCGTCCTCCACCTCCTCTCCTGACACCTGCCTCCTCCCTCTTCCTCAAGGAAAAAAAGCAGAGATGATTTCTCAGACTCAGAACGAAGTTTTGGCTTTTGCCTCAACAGCCAGATGTGAAACAAGCAAGCAACTTAAAAAATGTAATTTGTTAGAAAAAATGTAATTTGATGCTTCTGAGCTATTCGGTGACTGAAGGAGCCCAGCTGGGTGGTGTGGCTGACTGCATGTGAGATGAGTGCTCAGAGCTCTGACCAGATCATCCCCAGCTCTGAGGCCTCCTGGGCAGGGAAGTAACTGATGCTCCCATTACAGGCACAAAGGGTGAAGGGCGGCTGCCACTCCAGGTCAGGAGCAACTCCCGCTGCACACGCAGGCAGCGGTACGTGGGAGGGCTGGAGGGTCCCCTCCTGGGTGACCTGCTCCCCGACCAGGGGTCTCGGGGTCCTCGTGGAGCGGTCTATCAGAGCACGAGCAGCAGCCCTGAGTGGGGGGTGAGGTCACCACAGGCAACGGTCAGTGCACCTGCCCCCCACCCACTAGACTCCAGCGAGCCCGTCTCAGTTGCCTAATGCTGCTGTGACAAACGTCCACAAACTCAGGATCATGTGACACAAAGTTCTCACTGCACGGTTCTCTAGGTCAGATGTCGCCTACTGTCCCACAGGCTGGAATCAGAACGCGAGCAGGGCTGCCTTCCTCCTGGGGCCCTAGGGAGACTCCTTTCGTCGCCTTTCCCAGCTCCCAGGAGCTGCTGTGCCCCTGAGCTGGTGGCCCGCCTCCACCTTCAGAACCAGTAAGAAGGCAGGCCTGTCTCTGACATACTGCTCGACCTCCTCTGCCTCCCTCTGTGGCCACCCGGGGCCTTCCCCGGATATCTGGAATAATCTGTTTTAGAGGCAGCTGGATAGCAAACTTTATTCCATCCGCAGCCTTAATTCCTCTTGGTCGTATACGGTCACATAGCCGTGGTTTGGGGATTAAAGCAGAGACATCTTTGGGAGCCATTACTCTGCCTATCACAACACATAATAGGAAAAAGCTTTTAAATCTTAACAAAGCCAAACAATTTGCAGGCCAGCAAGAGGAGAGCATGAATAGACTGAGTGAACATTGGGAGGAAAGACTGCCAGTCAAAAGGGGGGGAGGGTGGGCCAGGCCCCATCACCATCATCCAATGGGTATTATTATACTTGTCGCATTACATGACATTATCATACATATCACTTCACATGTTATTATTTTTGTTGCTGTGTTTTCTGCATTCACAAATTCCCAGGTATTAATCTAGGCACTTTACAAATACTGTAACTATCAAGTAGGTGTTATGTACCCATTTTACATATGCAGGAACTGGAACTCAAAGAAACAGCCTCCTGTTTGGGGTGAAATGGCTGATAAGCAGCAAGTGTTGCTCAAAGCGTCCCCACAGTGTCGCCAAAGTACAGAAGGCAGTAGGCAGGCACAGGGCTGCTGACCCAAGAACTCAGCCGGACCATCCAGGCTCGGCACATCCCTGCTGGGGAGACAGGGCACGGACAGTTTTACCTGATCCTAGAAATATCTGCTATTAGGGGTTCCCCAGCAACCACCAGAAGTGGGGCTCCCTGCACACTGTCCACAGAGTAAGCTTATGCCCAGATGACCCAAGGCTAGGTTCCCTAGGAAGGGAGGCACCTGGCACTCTCGTGCGCACATTAGGCCTGTGGTTTGGCTCCCACACACCTGAGAATCCCTCCTGCCTGCTGGGGCATGAGTCCCCTCTACAGCACCATTCAACACAAACTTCCTTCCTCAGGGAGCAGTAGGGGAGCAGCTCCTGTTGCCTTCCCAAATCCTCAGGAGGGGAAATGGTTGGATCCGAAGGGTTGTACAGAGGAGACACTTAAGACCCCAGGCTGCACGGGACCAGAGGGCCCCACAGGCTGGTCTGAACCCAGCCTGCCCTCCACCAGTTCTCCCACCATCGTGGTCCAGTGGGGCCATGCACATAGCAGGCACTCCATGAATGCACAGGACCTCTGTGGCTGGGATTTATCCACAAGCCTGCAGGCTCAAGGCAAGTGCTTTCGGGAGCTCCCCCAGCCCCAAGACTAAGCATCTTGTCTTCCTCAGACCCCAGCTGCTGCTCCCAGGACAGGGTGGCGACAGCTGTGGGTAAGGGAAGGTGGTGTTTGGGGCTCACCAGGCAGCAGTTTGGTTTCTGGAATGTTTTGGAAACTCTTGTCACTAATGAGCAGGCAGAGTGCTGGGGACAAGGAAGGGCACCAGGTGGCTCTGGGCACCACCACCCCAATTAGACAGAATGCTGTGAGAAGGGAAAGCGTCTCAGCATTTAATCATAGATGCCATGGATTTCTAGAACAGGATCTCCTGAGACCTTTTGTTAAGGAGTTGGGAAGTAGAGAGGTCTGGGGAGAACAGACAGCTGGGGAGGCATGAGAGCAGTTCAGGAATATCCCGAAGTCTGTTGTTCTCAGGAGCCACCAATGGTGACCTGGGGAGGGGGGACGGTGACCTGGCGAGGAAGGACAGGGACCCACAGGCATAGATTGAGGCCACGGGGGGCCCCATACAAGGAAGAAGGTTCTGACATGGAGGGCTGAAGGCGGGGAGGCTCCTATATATGTGTGTGGTGTGGTGTGTGGATTGTGTGTTGTGTTGTGTTGTGTATGTTGTGTGTTGTGTGTGGTTTTGTGTGCGGTGCATGTGTGTAACCCTTGGAAAACCTGCACTGTCCCTGTCCATTCATGTGGGCACAGACCTCAGAGACCAGCCCCCTCCATGGTGCCCGAGGACGAAGGCCACCTTACCTCTCTCTAGGCAGTGGCTTGGGCTCAGGACGGATGGCAACCATGGACAGAGGTGCCTGCTGGGGCAGGGATGAGCAGAGGTTCAGATCCAACGAGCCTGCCTTCCTGTGCAGTGGCTCCATGCCCATTGCTCCCTGCATCTCGCTCTCTACGGGGCAGGACCCCGCCCTGCTGTGGGCGGACAGGGTGCACACTTCGGGCCCCATGGTGCTCTGGAGCGAGGCACCCACTGCCCCCTGGGGGTCATGGATTGGAGAGATGGATGGCGGGGAGCGAGACTTCTTCTTGGAAGATGCCCCAGCCAGAAGCTTCAGCAGCCCACTCTTCTTCTCTTTCTAGAGAGAACCAAATTGAAATCAAATAGGTTAATGTTTCTAAATGCTTGTTAACAGGGCAGGAGTGTATAATCCTATTTGGAAACTTTAAACACAATCTCGTAAAGCTGGTTAGAGGAAGAAAACAAAGCTAAGATAGAAAGCTTTTCCAGCCCTTGTGTTCCCTCCTTTCCCCAAACCTGGCACAAGTGTCCAGAACACACAGGAGGCCTGGGGGCAGGCTGGGAGGTGCCCTTCCTGGGAGAGGGTGCTGTGGGGCCATTCCCTAAGATAAGCCCCTAGTCATCGCAGGACCCCGGCCCAGCCTGGCAGCTTCACTTGCAGCATCAGAGGAACCGGCAGACAGCTTCTCCTTATAGGGGCTGGTCATTCTACATTAGGCTTCCTGAGATTAGCTTCCCAAAGGCTAGCAGCCGAAGTTCACGCATCCTGGGCCCAGTTTCACTTGGGGGGCACTGTGTGCAAGCTTTCCTCTGCAGAGCATGGGGGTCACCCAGGACATCTGTAGTGTGTGTGCGTGCATGTGTGTGCATGTGCATGCGCTCATCTCATACATTCCCTGGGGGAGTCATCTGCAGGTCAGGGAGGAGGGCTTGTCCCTGAGTTGACGTCAACCCCTCACACTTTGAGCTCCCTCAATGGAAATGTCCTGATAAAACCTCTTCCCCCAGCAGGTGGCTTACTTCCTTTAAGAGAAAGAACTGTTATGGGACGTGACAACATACAGGCCATGCTTCCTCACATACAGAGGCACATGGGGATATGGCGTAAATCGGCGGCAGTGCACAAAGCCTTAAACTATAGTCTGGATCGGCGATGGCCACCAAAGATTCTGCTGTGGTCACAGGGCTCAGGGGCCCTGTGGCAGCGGACAGGAGATGCCCTCTCCTGCTTTCCTCACCTGCAAGGTTAGAAGCTACTGGCGGGGGGTGGGAAGGGTTAGTGGTGCTGAAATCTTAAAATGCACATATCTAGGGATGTGCATATCCTTAATGTTAATTCAAAAGCACTTTAGTATGAACAAGTCCATATGTTTTTCCTATGCCTAGCACTGATTGATAGAAAGAATGGTCCCATGTGTCCGAAATGCTGCCCATAATGCGGAAAGCTGGCATGGGTGAACCCCAGGTGGATGTGGGGTGACACAGCTGGCACAACCCTGCCTGCTGACGGCCCAGCTAGTCTCCTCTCCGCATCCATGAGGAAGAGCTTGCGAAACACTTGGGAGAGCACCAGCAATTTGGCCACCAGGGGGCGCCACGCAACTGGCTCAGAGGAGCCTGCGTCCCCTAAGCAGCTAGGGCTAGGGAGCCTCCACCACTGCTGAGGTGCTGGCTCCTCGTGAGGACAGTCTCCCCCCGAAACCGTGAAGGGGGCACACGGGACACGGGAGCACACAGTGTGAGGGCGCACAGGCTGGCGTCTGATGGCCCCGCCTCAGGTGCTCTGGTGAGCCTGCCCACTGGATCCGGGGCGCCAAGCTCACCAGGACAGAGACCCAAACGTGCCGGGTCAAGTGTCAAACAGATGCTGTCAGCGGTCACACTGTGGTTACTAGTCAAGTGGTATCGCGAGGCTGAACCCTCCGAGCCTTTACGCAGTGCGGCCACGCGTGTGTGTGAGCAGCTGACAGAGCTGGAGCAGTGTGGACGGCCAGGGTGTCCTGTTAGCCACTGAGTCGGGCGCACATGCCAGGAAAGCACCTGCACAGAGGATGCTGGCCAGTGTCTTGGCGACAGGGGCTCCGTCTGAGGGAGGGCTTCCACAAATACTGTGGGACAAGCCCTGGCTCCACAACCACGTATCTCACCTCCTTCAGGGCCAGTGTCTGAGGCCTCTTTAGCATGTGAAATAGAGATGGAAGGAGACAGAAAGAGAACTTGCCAAGGCAGGCGGGACTCTGCCTCTTAGAAGTGTCAGAGGTGGAAGTGCAGCCTTTCCTATGCAGTCGAAGCAGATTGGAAAGGAGAGGAAGTCACTGGAGCCAGCTGTCACCACCGTCAGCCAGAGCCCTGGCCTGCTCCCCACCCCTTCACCACCTGCTCGCCTTTCTGCCATGCGCTCCCTCACCAGCCTTCCACGCACCTCCCCTCTCCCCCCAAGACTGGCCAGGTTGCCTTCCATTCCCACAAACCCCCCACTGGAACTTAAGCGTTGGGAGTGGGGTCCTGCTTATTCTGTTCATTGCTGTCTCCTGATGTCCCGCACGGTGCCCAGGACACAGCGGTATTCGGTGCGTGTTTGCTGAGTGAAGTGAGCTGGGATTGTGTGAGCACTCTTGGGGTCCCTGTGCAAGGCTCCCTCTGCCTCCTTTGGAGGGAACAGATTCAATCAACAAACGTTTGCTTGCAAGGTGCCACCATGGGACAGAAACCCTGGTGCCCTGAGGCCACTGGGCACATTTGCAGTGACACCGGCCTAAGCTGGGAGTCTGGAAAGAGGTACACAAGGTGATGGATGACTTTCCTGTCTTCTCCATGATTAAATATGACTGATCATTTTCTTAGTCTGACCTTGGCAAATGGGGACAGCATGACTGGAAAACCCGCTCCATGTCTGCCATCAAGAAAGGACTCTGCTACTGTGGTCAGTGCTGTGCTCAGACTGCTGCGGACCTGTGGTGCCAGTGGGCACCAGGCACATGCAGGTAGAATACTGCAGGCATCCCACCCTGGCCCCAGGGGGCACAGGCAACAAGAAGCTGGGGGGCCTCTGAGGTGGTGGGAACAGGCCCACGGGTCAAGGTTGGTGGCAACACTATGGAGCACAGAGAGGTTTTAGGGGGTGCGGTCAGGGTCCGCAGGAGAGATGGATTTGCTGGCACTACTCCTGGGGACGTTCCTCAGCCCCATGAAATGCAGAGAACAGTGGCCCCATTACGTTTTTGGGGGTCACTCTTTTCTGACACAGATTTTCAGGGAGTCTCTGCTGTCCTGCCCAGCATTCCCATTAGCGTTCTGCTGTCTGCCCCTGAGGCTTACGTCTTCCTCTCCTGAGGATGGGTCCCTGTCTACCCCAGAGACCCTTTGAAGGCCAACGTCCAGTCATTTCAGCCTTGCTGGGGAACCTGAGCCAGTGGGCCTGTTGGGACAGAAGGGCCCCTGGCTCTCAGGTGTAGCGGTGGGTGGTGGGGTGGGTGGGAATCTGCAGAGAAAGGCGGTTCCAGAGCTCACGCATTCCTGCTGGGACAGCCTTTTGGGTGTGAAGCCCCACCGCAGCTGACCCGCCGGTGCTTCCCCAGCATCACCTGCGCTCTGAGGCAGGCGGGGGCATAGGGACCCCGGGGAGGGAGGCCCAGCTCTGCCTGTGAATGCCTGGCCGGGCCGCCATGACAGATGCGAGTGCTTTCCAAACTGTGACACACTTGTTTGTGTTGTTATGATGTGTTTGGACATTATTAAGGTTTTGCAAAGTACCCAGGACCTAGTTAGCTCCCCAAACATTTTTGTGAAGTAATAAAATCAACTTTGCCTCTACAAGGCAGGTGCTCACCCTCAACCCTTGCCTTGCCTTGGGACAGCCCATGGTCAACACAGGGGCCATTAGCACCCCAACTTTGGGTACAAAACCAATGAAGGAGTTCAATAAAATGTAAATCTGGGCCCCCCCCCTCAAAGATTTTGATTCAGCAGGTCTGAAATGGGGACAAAAAAAGGGAGTCTGGTCCAAAAGCCAGGAATGATCTGTTAGAAACCAGTGGTCATCCATGCCACCCGGTGAGGGATGTCAGAGGACCACAGAGCATGATGGGGCAGAGGCAGGACCAGCCTTCTGGGAGGTGATGAGGAAGGAAGCCAGGGGCTGCTGAGCCTCTCCTGCGTGCCCAGCCTGGGGCCCGTGTGGGTAGATAGTACTGCTGTAGTGGGCTGGGGTGCTCTCAAGGACTGACCATCCGGTCGGCTGCCTGGGAAGCCACTCTCCCGGCAGTGCTCTGAGTGGCATAGGCTCCTGTCTGAGCAAACGAGGCAGGTCATGCCCTAGAAGCCAGGACAGTTGCATGAGATGAGACTATTCCAGCAGCTCTGGTCCTCGGGACACACACCGAGATCTGAATGCCTCTCTGGGCAGAGAAATAGAAGGGTGTCCTGTCAGGGAAGTAAGAGCATGTGCAGTACACTGAGAAAGAATTATGTGTGCACACACACACACACACACACACACACACACTTACACTTATGTATACACACACCCTGAAATAGTCATAACCTACTTTAAAAGAATCATCTGGAAATCTAATAATAGAAAAGAGCTATTGTGTTCAGTCATCATAGGAAAACTGTGAAACATGTTACAAATAATAAAATAAGAGTTTTTCTGTTACGATTAAGATAGGGGCTTCCCTAGGAGCCCTAATTGTCTCATAGAACATTAATGTAAAAACTTGGCAAAAGGAGAAAGAAATTTAAAAGTTAAATTAAGAACTGTTGCCAGTTAAAAGTCAATCAGAAATTATGGAAATTTGTCTCTGAAATTAAAAGGAGTCAAAGGTAATAGAATTTGATTTATAAAATGTGGCATTAAATCTTTCAGGGATACAATTCATTTCACTAACATGAAGTAAGCCTGTAAGTGTGGCTTGTAAGTGCCACGTTTGCCTCCCTCACTAACCCACACTGCAGGAGGTGGCCATGGCACCATTTCTCTCAAACTGGTTTACCTTCTTAATTCTTTTTTATTTAGGGTAGTATTTAAAATCATTGGTCAGACG
This sequence comes from Smutsia gigantea, assembly GCA_032199065.1. Taxonomy (NCBI): domain Eukaryota; kingdom Metazoa; phylum Chordata; class Mammalia; order Pholidota; family Manidae; genus Smutsia; species Smutsia gigantea. The sequence continues at coordinate 45,391 of JAVSCE010020225.1, forward strand.
CACCCTGAACTCTGGGCGAGGTCTGGTGGGCAGCGCACAGACAGGCGCTTCATTTGCAAGACTCAGCCTGGGGGTCTGCGTCGGAGGCAGAGGCTGTGGGGACGAGCAGGCCGGCAGAGGGAGGGATCTGAGAAGGCAAGGTCGGCAGGACGTGGTACTGAGGAGCCTGAGTGGGTGACGGTGACAGTGACGGTCACAGGGCCTTTAGAGGGAAGATAACACAGCTCCCGACAGCTGGAGATGGGAGCTGCGCCCGCATGGCTGCGGCAGACTTTGGCTGACACAACATGGAACAGTGAAGGAAGCAAACTGAGCTTAGCAAGACAGTCCAGTAATTTTCAGAGGCCACGTCAACCCGTAGGCAGTCAGGAAAATCACATGGGGAACATCACTGGCCTACAGGGAAGCAGAGCCCCAAGGAGGGGCTGCGATTCTCAGGCCTTCAGCCGGGCGCTTCGGGAGGTGCCGACAGGGCTGCGGTCAGAGACCTGATCCACAGGAACAGGACCGGGCATGAGAAGTAATGCTGGGGCTTCAAGGTACCTTGAGATATTCCGATTAAAAGCCAAGGGACACTGTCTTTTCAGGTGTGTCCCTATCTTTTCAGGTATAGCTTCCAGGCAGTAAATTATACTTGGAAGCATTTTGATTGGAATTTTATTTGGAAAGTTTCCTATTGGAGATGGGAAGACAGTGACTAAAAGCTATGCCCTGTTGAAATTTTGATGTGAAAGGTACATCTGTGGTTATGCCTCTAACAGTTACGTAGGAGCTGAGAAGGGCTTCCAATGACATAAATATGCATTTTCCAGGAAGAGTACAGGAGAGAAGATTTATAATAAATAAAGAGGAAGACGTTAACAAGCTGACTCAAGGAGACAGAAGGTTTAGCATTTAGCTATTGGCTATTTTAAACATTAAAACACATCTTCACAACATTGCCCTCTTGAAAGATAACAAGATGCATCCATGAAAACATGGAGGGAAGCAGCAGACAGTGAGCTGCGCATCTGAGCGTACTTTCTCGGGCTTTTGTTTTGCTGGGAGATGCCTGCAGGGTGCCGCTCTTCTTGCTCTTCCAGAGGCGAGGCAGGAAGCCATAGGCCATGCTCGGTGCCTGTCTGCCTGGGGCTCTGGCCCGGGTGCTCCGCAAAGGGAGTGGAATGAACAGAATGGGAGCTGCAGGTACTGGGGCCCCATCCTTCAAACGGATTCTGGGAATTGTGATCACAGCTCCTCACCAGACTCAGAAACGGCAAGGACACGTGGGACCTGGGTCTGGCAAGTGGTTTGGGGTGACCAGCCAAGTTCACCGCGGTGGAAGGAGCTCCTGAAGTGGAAGATACTGTCTCCCCAAGGAAGAATCCAGCCATACCCTGACAGTCTCCAGACAGACGGAGCCGGCCCCACGTCATTTGTTGGTTGGCTGATCTTGAACAGTCACTGAAATGCTCTTAGGTTCAGTTTCCTCCTGTGTAAAATAGACTAATGATTTCATATATAAAACTAACTATACTGGAAGCTATTTCTTGGGAGCTCACTATGAATCAGGCCCTGTTCTACGTCATGTACATACATTAGCTCATGGCTCTTAAAACAACCCTGCAGAAAAACTGGAGTCTCTGAGATGCAACATAACAGACTCAGGAAAGCGGCATGACCTGAATTTAGACCCAAGACTCAATTCAAGACTTTAAGGACAGCACCCATGACAAGAGTGTGACCTGTCCAGCATTCCTAAGCAGCGGGCTCCCCGGTAGCGCACTGTGCAGATCTCCATTTGTTTGGGTCATTCATGCTGGCACACAGGTATTTACATAGGCTAGCGATAATGTGATGGCAACTAGAACTTAGGTGCCAAGAGAGGTGAGCCATCTCAGCTGGCTCCCTGGCACTCTGGCCCTGACGTCTCCTAGTCTCTGCATGCCTCATTTCCTCCCACGGAGAAGTTCCCCTCTCTCAGCTTCTGGACACTGGGCTCTGGCTTCTTCCTTCCTTTCTGAACACCTGTTGGATTCTCCCTGCCAGCACTTGGCCCCAGGTGCAGATATTCCTAGACTCTGTCCCGCCTTTGCTTGCCTGAAGATTTGACTCGGGATTGGCCACCCCACTCTTCCTCTGGGGAGGAAGCATCTCCTGAGCCCCAATGTCTCATATGAGATCTGGGTCTGTCATCTGCAACTTCATCTAGACATTCTTTAAAGACAGAAACCACATAAATAAAGACATCAAAAGACACCCAAAACTCTCAGTGGGAGGACTGAGGAGCACCCCCCCAACTCAGCCCCAGTGAGAGGGAGGCAGGAGCAATGGGGTCCCCAGTCTCTGTGCCCAGGCAAGTGGCCAGGTGAGCCAGGAACCCAAGCGGCCGAGAAGGCAGGGAGTGAGGCCAAGGTGGGGCTGGGAGCCCAAGCTCTCCACATGATCTGCTGCCCATCACCCTGGCCTTGTACACCCGTGTTCCTCCTCCTCCCCAAGGGCAGCTGCTGAAGGCCCCGTGCTGCTCAGGTCTGCGGGGCACACCTAAGTGGAGCCTCAGCTTCCCTGGGCTTGCACGTGACGGCACTCAGCCTCTTTCATTTGCAGGCTGGGTTCTCCCCAAAGGCCCTGCTCTCACTGGTCTCCTTCTCTGTCATATAGGCAGCAGTGCTCCAGTCCCACCCCCCTATTTTATAGGAGGGAAGAAAGCTAGGCAAACGAGCACAGAGAACACTAGCCCCATCCCTGGTATTTCCTCCTCCATGTCTATTTTAATATATCTGCCTTGGTCAGCTCAGGCCACCATAACAAGGTACCACAGGCCAGGGACTTAAACAACAGTTATGTGTCCTTATAGTCTGGAGGCTGGGAGGCCATCAAGGTGCAGGCAGGACCCCAGTCTTGGCTAGGGTTCTTTGCCTGGCTACAGATGGCCGCCTTCTCGCTATGTCGTCACATGGCCTCACTGCATGCATATGGGAAGACACTATGACCTCAACCTCTCCCCTCTTCTTATAAGGCCACTCATCCCAGCACAGGGCCCCACCATCATGACCTCATCTAACAATTATCTCTCAAAAGCCTCATCTCCAAACACCATCCCACTGGAGGCTGGGGCTTTGAGTTGGTGGGGACACTAACATTCACTCCACAATATTCTGCCCTTACCCCACCCTCCAAATTCATGTCCCTCTCACATGAAAAATACATGCATCCCATCCCAGCAGCCCTGAAAGTCTTACCTTGTTCCTCCGGTGTTGACTGTAAAGTCTAAAAGCCAAAGTCTCGTCTAAATATCCAAATCAGATGCTGGTAAGACTTGGGGTCTGCTTCACCCTGAGGCCGATTCCTCTCCAGCTGTGAACCCATCCAGCCAAAGGAGGTCTGTGCTTCCGAAATACAGTGATGGGACATGTGCAGGATGGATGTTCCCATTCCAAAGGGGAGGCAGGAAGAGGGAGGGATGTCGGCCCCAAGCAAGTCTGAAACATAGCCAGGCGAGCCCACTAGATCCTAAAGTTGGAGCATAAACCTCTTTGGCTGTGGATATCCCCGTGCAAGGGTCAGTCACCTGTGGATGCCCAGGCAGGCCTGCTTATCTCTGAGTGGCCTTGGGGCCCCCTTTCCTTGAAGGATGGTGCTGCGGAGCCAAGCTGCTCTATGGTGCAGTTCTGTAGAATCCAAGAAGTCCTACAGCCACCCTTCTCTCCAGCCTGCTTTTTCTGACCCCCTAGTCCCAGCTGCCATTCACATGGCTGGTATAATTGCATTTCTCTTCCGGGCCTTGCTGGGATGGCTGGATAAGTCCATGAGGCACACAAAGATCTCACGGCTCTTCATCCACACCCTTACCATTCTCTTCAGAACATGCGTCCTCATACTTGCCATAGGCGGAGGCTAAGAATTTTCCCAATAGCCAAGTTCCGGTTCCTTTTTGGTTAATAATTCCTTCTTCAATTCATTTCTTTCCTCTTGCATCTACTGAAAGCCTCCAGGAGAAACCAGCCCCTCCTGCTTGCTTAGAAATCTCCTTGGCTAAATATCCAGTCTCACTGCCCTCAAGTTCTACCTTCCACAAAACACTAGAACACAGTTCAGGAAATTCTTCTCCACTTTATAGCAAGGATTGCCTTTCTTTCCCACAACGTGCTGCTCATTTCCATCTGAATCCCCACCGCAATATTCCTTAACATCAATATTTCTACCAGCGCTCTGTGCACCATTATTTATTTACATGTTCTCTAAGAAGCTGGAAGCATTCTCCGCAGCTCAGTTCTTTTCTTTCTGAACCATCACCAGTCACCCTTAATGTTCATATCGAGAAGACACATCAAAACTCTCCCAGACTCTACCCATTGCCTGGTTCCAAAGCTGCTCCCACATTTGTAGGTATTAATAACAGCAGGAGCCCCCTTCAGGGTGCCCAGATCTGTACTAGTCTGTTGGGGCTGCTGCGAGAACATACCAGGGACTGGGAAGCTTGAACAACAGAAGCTCACTTCCTCACAATCCTGAAAGTGGGAAGTCATAGGCCAGACCTCCAGAGCAGCCGAGTCTTGGTGAGGACCCCCTCCTGGCTCAGAGACAGCCTCCCCTGGCGGGCCTGCGTGGCCTCAGCTGTGCACTGCGCACAGAGACGCTCTGCCCCTAACAGGGCCGCCCACCCAACCCTAATTATTCCCGAGGCCCCAGCTCACACAGGGGGCTGAGGCTTCAGCTTTTGAATTTTTGAGGGACATGAACATTCAGCCCTGTTCCCTCATTTACTGATGAGAAAATTGAAGGTCAGAGCAGCGAGATGGGCGCAGCTGGGCTCAGGTGTCCGGGCGTGGATCCCAGGCTCTCTCTGCCTGCCACGCGGCCTGCCACGCCCACTGCAGCTGGTCAGCAAGTGAGGGCTCCTTCTTCCTTTGTTACCTGAGTGGCCAGAGGCCTCGGGCTTGGCCCTCCTGCCCCTAATCCACCCGGCACAGCAGGGCCTGGCTGAAATTCTGAAGGCATTGTGGTGTTGACTGAGGTTGCCTGGGCTCACTTACTGCCCCAGCACACAGCTCACCTCCGGGCTGACTGGCCCCGACTCTCCTGTAGCCTGCAGCTCCCTGAACCAAGCCCCGTCCCCGCAGGGTGCCCTCCTGCCAGCCCACGGACTCTTCCCCAGAGTGCGGTGACTGCACACGAGCTCTGGCACTGACCCCGGCTGGTGTGCCGGCTGCTCTCTTACCCATGTTCCTTCAGACTTGGTAGACAGCTTTCTGCGTGCCTCCCACCTGGCCCAGGGGTCACTAGATGTTTACCGAGTGTCATGGGAGTTTCTCCCAGTAACTGGCCCCTGCTGCCATGGGTCCCAGCCCGAGATCTGCTTCAGCCTGTCTGACGGGGCCACTGGCCAGGCTCCTCTCCCCTCACGCTCTTCCCCTCGGCCCACAGGCTGTCGGAGGCTTCCCGAGGCGGCTGCATGAACCCTGGATCCCAGGCCCAGCCTGCCAGACTCCACAAAGGGGACAACCGGGGTCAGGCCTGGTGGCCTGTCACAGCCACACATCAACTTCTGCCAGGTGGGTGCGTGACACTGTGACACACCCAGCCTGCAAGGCCAGCATCAAGGAGCCCTGGGTGGGGCTCACAGAGGCCGCAGCAGGGCAGCCCTGAGTAAAGGAGGCACAGCTCAGCCTGGCTCAGAAGATGCGGTCGAGGCTTGGTGGGTGTGCACTGGAAATGACCTGCTGAAGGTGCTGGGTGCTCCTTCTGGCCCCAGACGAAGGTTCTGGAAGATGAAGGGAAGCAGGCAGGCAGCCCGCAAACAAAGAGCAGGAAGCGGCTGCCCGTGTGATGTACCAGCGTCCACCACCTGCCGGCCGTGTGCCCTTGAACATGTGATTTAACTGGCCTTGGGCCTCAGTTTCCACAGCACCTGTGATAGAGTTGTGGGGATCAGATGAGGTGACGTGTGCCGGATGCCTGGTGCCCGGGAGGTGCCACATCTGCCACTGTCACCACCACCCTCCTTCTCAGTATGGTCACAAAACAGATGTTCTGGGCCACAGAGGTCTTGACAGGATGCCTTCTTGCTGCAGGAGCAAGTCCTGGCATGAGTGGTACTCAGGTCTCAGCCAAAGGCGAGGCTCTAGGATGTCACCTTCTGAAACCACAGTCCTCACAGGCAGCAGCAAGGCCACCCTTCTCACCGGGGTGGCCAGGGAGGCACGTCACTGGCACTGAGCTGCAGGGGCCTGTCAGCCCAGGGCAGGAACCGAATTCTCTGAACTGTTTCCATGGCTCGGGCTTGTTAGGTGCTCAAACGAGGAGGCCCTCAGAGATGGCAAGTCCAGGGGTCTCTACAGGTGGTCCGCAGATGATCTCAGGGGTCTGTGAGATTCTGGAATTGCAAACTGGGAGCAGGTTTGAAAGCTGTCCATGCCCCCTCCCTGATATTAAGAAGCTGATGGTTTAATTCAGTTGGAAGATGAGGGGACAAAGGGTGTTGGGTGCAGGCACAGACCAGCAGCAGCTTGGACTGGGCTGCAGAGTCTGGTGGGTGCACCCAGGGCCCCAGCCACGGCTTCCTCTGCCCATGACGTTAGCAGGAGCTGCAAAGCAAGCCTCTTCAGGAATAACAGACACAACAGGATTTACTTCTGTATTTAACTAAAAAGCACTGACCTGGAGGGAGGTGTACACAGGCAATGCTCTGTCTGCACTCAGGGACAGGGCACAGAGCTAAGCAAGGGCCTGGAGTCCCATGGCGCAACACTGCCCTCCCACTGGCCCCCCATGCACAGCAACTCGGGTGCACCTCTCATTAATTGATAGGAGCCCTGCCCTCCCTGAGTGCAGGAGACTTGTGATGGCCTCCTTGTGATGTGGAGCACAGTGAAAACGCCACTTGTGATGTCCGGGCATGAAGATGCCATGTCCTCCCCCTCGCGACCCAGCCACCATGCTGGGAGGAAGCCAACACTTGCCCAGACCCAGTGACCACTCATCAGGCAGCCAACTAAGGACCCAGCCAACTGCAGTATTAACCACCAAACATGTGAGCAAGTACGCCCTAGACAGCTGTGGCCTCGGCCACATGCCATCCCCACAGCCATCCACTCCCTGGGGCCACAACACGCCGGGGCACAGACCATCTCTGGGCATGCCCTGCCCCAGGTCCTGACCACAGAGTATGAACAGAACATGAGCATGACAAAGGGATTGCTGTTTTCAGCTGCTGAATTTTAGGGTGATTGGTTAGCAGAAAGAGGAACAAGAGGGACGAACAGGTTTCCCTTTGACTGCACAAGATGCCCCATCTGACCACGTGCCACACCTGCACAGTGGGAGTGAGGCACTGCTGTCCCGATTGCAAAGAGCTTACATGTGAGTGCCACACACATTCATGCACGCACACACTGTAGTTTTGATAAGTGTGGGATGGAAAAATAAGAGCACCTCCCAACAGACTTCTTTGGAAAAGTTTACAGAAGTATTGGGAGCCTGTGATTGAAGGCAAAGCAGGATCCAAATAATAGATGAGAAGAATTCTGAGGAGAGATGCCAAGAACTGAGCCTCCGTCTATCTTTCCTGGAAACATGAAGATTTGATAAGCAAACGCAATCACACCGAACAGCAGGATCCTAGAAACCAAGGTGACGTTCACACTGGAGGGCGTTCAGAAGCTAGGAGGCCCTGTCCTGATGTTAGGGTACAACTGGAAATTGAGAGAGAAGGGTTTTACCTGGAGGGTGCATTTTCAGACAACCCAGAATCCAAACCATGCAAGTTCTTGTGTAACAACTGAGAAAGAGAGAAGGAATGAAAAATACAGCTAAGGCCTCGGACATGAAACTTAACAAGGCCATTAGGGCAAAGAGGGCATTTCACGTCCTCACCTGAGACCAGGCCCTCAACAAGGCAGCTCACTTCCTCCTTGGCTGGGAGGCTCTTTCATGGCTGTTGGGATAGGACGCACAGAGGACCTTGTCCCCAGGGTCCCTCTCAGCCTTGTAATCATTTAGGTAACGTTTCAATCCCAGCGTGGGGGTGAGGAGGCAGAGCATGCAGGGACCCTGAGGGAGGTTCTGTGGGGCTGTGACCTGTCACTTCCCTCCCTCATCTCCTGCCCTCGGGTTGGGGCAGCTCCCCCCACTCTGCCACGTGGCTGGGACAACTCTCTGCTCTCCTTCTGAGGGCGTCAGGGTCTGCTCAGGGACCCCAAGGACCATGGCTTCAGGGAGTGAGCGATGTGCCGCTGACCTCACGTGGCCTGCTGTTTGCTCCTGGAGAGCAGAGCCTGTGGCCTTTGGGTGTGATGGCCGTGCCTCTATGGGGAAGCAGGGAGCAATTTCTCTCCTCTGGGTCGGTTCCTAATAACCACCATGTAGTGTGAGGTTTATGCCACCAGGGACCCTGCTTCGGGGAAAGGGTGTAAGTCTCCAGGATTCCCAGTTCCCAAAGGCCTGTGGTCCTTCAGGGTCAGTCTCATCAATCAGAGCCCAGGGGCACTCGAGAAGCTGTGAGGAAGACCAGTGCCCCTCAGCCCTTGACACCACAGCCCCGAGCTTAACCCGAAGTTCAGATATGTTGTGTTAGATCTCATTATATGAACTGCTGAAGTCTGAGATGCTCTGAGTAACAGGACCTTACCTTTGGGTTATGCCACAAAGTCAAAGACTCACACACATGATCTCATTTGATCTTCACCCGGATCCCAAGCCCATCATGCCTGCACCCCTGGCAGCACCCCCTGAGAAGGTCACCCTGTGGGATGCAGCAGGGCTAGTGGGAGCGAGGCTGACCTGGTGGATTCAGTCAGAACAGCTGGGATGGAGGGAAGGTGCCAGGACAGTGTTGGACCTTTACTATGCCAAGGAGCTAAATTTCTTTTTAATTTAATTTTATCTTGGTAAGAATACTTAACAAATTCTTAAGTGTACAGTTCAGTACTATCAACTATGGGTGCAATAGGGTACATCAGATCTCTGGAATTGCTCAACTGAAACTTTTATCAATGGGAAAGATGAGTAAATATAAAATGTACCCTCGCCACACACCATTCCTGGCCTCCAGGCCCTCTGTAGACTCTCCCAACTTTTTGTTCCTTTTACCTCCCCCAGCAACGGACCATAGGGCACAAACCCCACTGATCTGTCCTGTGTCTAACAGCAAACCCTGATGGTGCCCCTAGGCACCCACATTTTCTGAATGTGATGACAACTGGCCCCTGATCAGTGGCCTGGAGCCCAGGGTGCAGCTGTGCCCATGCCAAAAGGGTGCTCCACCCAAAGGCTTCCGAGAGGCTTGGACGCAGCCTGGAGACCAGGCCAGACCTCTCAGGCACTCTCTTACTTCCAGGCAAGAAGCTATCCTTCCTGGGCAAACAGTCCCAGAGCTGAGGCAGAGTTAGCTGGATTTAATACTGTTAAATGAGGGAGGATTAAAATGCCAAGGCTTCAATTCTTCACAAATCCTTCTGGACTCAGCACCTGAGAAGTTGCAGCAGTGTGTGACCCTGTTGCCTTGCTTCCTCACCTTTCACTGAAGTAGGAAGGATCTTAGCCCAGTAGAATTTACAGCATAACATTAATTTCTTTACAATTGCTTCAAAGGAGATTAGTCCAAAAAGCAGATGGGCAGAGATAAGAAACTGGAGCAAACCTGCCTGCTCTAGGGTGTCTAGGGAGTTTAGCTTTGTCCTGTCAGGGTAACTTTGCCTCATATTTGGATTTCCAAACAGCCTCTGGCTTGCTTCCTATAGAACAAATATGGTGTTACCATAAATTATTAGATTAAGTGAATGGCATTCGGGTGTAATCTATGTAAAACCTGGCATCCTTCTGAAAGATTAAACACAAGAACAATTAAACACTTTATTTGCTCAGGTGCACCAAGCTCATGTGCTTTCTGACTTTTCAAAAACAGAACAGATGGACGCATTTACGTGACCCAGAGAGGTACAGCAGGTTGGACATTCCACCAAGAGGAGCAACAGGCTTGTCAGTGGGATGCAGGGTTCCTGGGACTCAGTTAGGAGTCGAAGCCACCATTCCCGTTAGCGCTCACGACGGGCTGGGAGTGGGCCAGTCACTAGCAGGTGGTCCTGCAAGCGCTGCAGCGTATTTGAATTTTCTCCCTGTATCTGTGTGCTTCTGAAGACAGACTCTTCAGGAATTGTGAGGTGTACACCCAGCCTGGGGACCCGCTCAGAGGTGCAGGTGAGGAAGGGCCAGGAGTGACCCACACATTGGCCTGTAGCACTGCCAGGCAGAAGGACCCTGATTTGAGTATTTGTCTGTGTCCAGTCATAAACTGGCAACTGCTCCTAGGATTTGAGTATTTGTCTGTGTCCAGTCATAAACTGGCAACTGCTCCTAGCTTTCTCTAAGGAGCCACCATCATGAGGTCATGTGTGGTTGTTACCATGTCACAGTGATCAGAAAAGGATGGAAATTTGGAAGAGGCTGGGGGTCAGGATCCAGGCGGTCTCAGGGCTGCAGGCCCACTCGGTCCAGGTGAGCACTGCACTCTTTCCTCAACTACCAAACTGACCATGGAGGACATGTCACACCCCCAGACCCATCTGCATGTGGCTGTCCATGAGCTTCATCCTTCTGGAGAGTTGCCAGGCATCGCCTTCACCTGTGAGGATGCTCTTAGCAAAGGCAAATTTGGGAAAAGCTCTGCCAGAGGTGCTCTGTGCAGAAGGGCAGATCTGCCACCGTGGATTATAGGTTAGTTTACCTTCTGTGACTTATTCTTGGCCCTGTTTTCTATCAGGGATGTGGAGGTCAAGGTGGAAGGAAGGCCCTAAGACCCGCCCCACCACACGTCCTGGAGCAGGTGACACAGGGGCAGCTCCTCCCCAGAAGTGCTCCCAGCACCACAAAGTGGGGAAAGGCTGTGGGGAAGACCCTGGTGCACGGGCCGTTCCTGCCACTGGTTTTGTTCTTACCCCACCTCAGGCAACAGAAGTGATTTCTTATCATCAGGAAAGAGGAATGAAATGCCAGGACCCTCTGCTTGCTGTGAGTTTCTCTCCATTTAGTGAAGGCATCTCTGCAAAGCGTGTCCCTGCAGCTGATGGAGTTGCAGCCCTGAAGCCTCCTCCTCCAGCTCTTCTCCTACACGTCTGCATGCACACCCCCGGGAGGGGCCCTGCCTCTGGGTTTCACGGCACCGATAGTGGTACATTCAGGTCCTCCTCCCTGAGCTCTGAGCCAGGGCTTACCATGCAGGTGATGCTCCACAAGTATTTTGCTGTCCATGGATGAAAAATGAGGGACCCAAGGGCAACACACTGAAGGCGGGCATGTCTCCCCACTGCTGCAATAAGGAAAGGATGGACTCTGGAGACCATGGATTGATAAGGTGCTTCAGGCATTTCTTGTTGAGATCCAGCCAAGCTCTGGGAAGGCAGACTTACAGATGGTGTGAGTCGGTGGGAGCCTGTAGAAACACAGCTCCTATCCTTGGAGCGGGAGAGGGCTCTGCGGATCACCTTTCAACTCCCTCCTTCACTGAGGAGGAAAGAGGTCACCCCACAGGAAGCTCATTTCTTTCTGCAGTAAGGTCCTTGGGCTTTCTGATGGGAGGACGCCTCAGCCTGTAAGACATGGCCCTTCCACGCTGGAGGAGATCAGGAGACTCGTCATGGGTGAGAACTAACTGGAGGAGAGTAGTGGTGCCTGCCCATAACCAGGAAGGGCTTAGTTATAATCACCACCTAAAATGGGATTCTCTAATATTAAAATGGTCAACATTGAGTAACTCCACCTAGCAGGATAATTCACACATCAGCTCACAGGTTCATTTTCCTGCTTGCACTTCAGAAAACCCCCAAGAACCCTGTTGTGTAAACTCAGATGCACCACAGAAGCACGGTTGAAGTTGTCTACAGTCACAGCGTACAAGCTCCCGGCCCCAAATTTCACACGTGATCAACTGTGGAGGCCATCTGGACTTGCTGCCGAGCAGTCGCAGTTCCCTCCTGGTCTGATCCCTTAGTCTCCTGGGCAAGAGGCAAATAAGACAACCAGCCAGTAGATTTAATGCCTTGAATTTTACATGCTTCTAAGAGCCCAGGAGGGTACAAGTGGGAAGGAAGTTCCAGGATCACAGCCTTAGAGGGTCAGCAAACCTCATCGTGAGAAACAGCCCTGAGTTCTGCTTCTCTGTTATTCAGTGAGGTAGCAGTTGGTTCACACTGCCTTCCAGGCACACCAGAACATTTTCCTTCCTGGCCCCTTTGGGATGGGTGGGGCCATGCATGCATCTAGTTTTGAGCAATGAGTCGTGGAAAAATTTGTAACAAATGTAACATGTGCCACTTCTGGGCTGAACTATAACTGTTCGCAGGGGACCTGCCCAGGGTCTGTTCCCTCCACCAACAGCTAGCAATGGTGGAGGATCTGCTGGCCTGAGTCTGAGAATGGGGAACTGGATTAGTGACTATAGCCAAATGGCAAATGACACGAGGTTTGCATGAGAAATAAACCTTTGCTTAAGATGCTCACATTTTGGGTTTGTTCCATCATGTGGCAGATACAAAGACAGCCTGTATAATAGATCATAGCAGAGGCAGTTTCTGAAATAGATACTTTACATTTCCACCAGCAGTGGGTAAGAGTTCTCTAACTACTCCCCTAAATACTCAGCCTCTCTCTCCCCCCTCCACTGAATATGGACACACGCACATACAGGAGTAAGTTTTTACGTAAAAATAAGCACAAGTCTTGTAGAGAAAATTCTGGTCTTATCTTCACCACAAATAGCTTTCTCATCTATCTTCTGTTCCGTTTCCCGTCATTAATGATAATGTAACTGTGTTTGTTATTTACATCCTATTCCACAACAAAAGCAGTCCATCCTGCGTCATGCTGCCTTCATGTCTTTCTGAGACCCTCACACACTGATACTGCCTGCCTTCCTCAGCGCACCCTCTGATTTTTATGAGAGTTAATACGACTCTGTCACTCTCTAGTTCAGAGCCACTAAAGGTTTGGCTCTGCCTTTCCATTAGGATCCAGACTCCCCATGAAGTCTCTCTGGACAGCCTGCTGACCTCTTGTCCCCCTCTCCTACCACTGTGGTGGCCACTGACCTTGTTTTGGCCACACTGGTCTTCTGGCCTTAAAATGTGCCAAGCTTGGTCTCCTCAGTACCCTGGCTCCTGCTGTCCCCTGCCTGGAACACATGTGTCACTGTTGCATGGCAACCTCATCTCTCCATTTAGGCCTCTAAAGCACCACACCCTTCCCTACTGCTCTGCTTGATTTTCTTCATTCCACCTAATGTTTGTTAATTCTTTGTATGTTTATCTTTCCTGCAGAAGGGCAGGGACCATACCTATCTTTCTCCACTGGGTCCCAAGGCTTAGAAACACAGCTCAGTACTCACCAAACAGTTCTGGGATAAATAAATGTCCAGGGCACTGGGAGCCCCACTGTGTAAGGAGTATTTCATGATCTGTGTTTGTTTAATCTAGATTTTAAAAGCCTTTAAAAGTGGGAAGCTTCAGCACACATCTATCAGAAAGACATCTAGCATGCAAGGAAGCAGTAAGGACACAGATGAAGGCACACCACCAGTCAGCAGGATGGAGCTGACGTCTAGACAATACTTTATCCAAGAAAGCAGAATGTACGTTCTTTTCAAACTCACATGGCACATTCACCAAGAAAAATCACATTCTGGGTCACAAAACACACATTAGCAAATTTAAAATAAAAATCATACAACGTGTGTTCTAAGACCACAATGAAATTAAACAATCAGTAACACAATGAAATTAAAAAGAAAATCAATAACAGAAAGATACCTGGAAAATCCCAAATACTTGGAAATTAAACAATACACTTCTAAATAACATATGGGTCAAATAAGATAGCTCAAGAAAAATAAAAAATATTTTGAGCTAAATGAAAATTAAGGTACAACTTATCAAAATTTGTAGGATGCAGTGAAAGCAGCATTTAGAGGGAAATTTATAGCACTGAATATGTATAATAGAAAAGAAAGATCTAAAATCAGTAATCTAAGCTTCCATGACAGGAAATCAGAAAAACAACAAATTAAGTTCAAAGTAAGCAGAAGAAAAGAAATAATAAAAATTAGAGCAGATATCAATGAAATTGAAAACAGGAAATCAGAAAAAAATGAAAGAAACCAAAAGCTGGTACTCCGTAAAGGCCAATAAAATTGATTAGCCTCTAGCTAAGCAAACTAAGAAAAAAAAAGATGCAAATTACTAATATCAGAAATGAAAGGGGACAGCACTACAGATCCTTTGGACATTAAAATATAGTAAAGGAATATTAAGAATAAATTGTATGCTCACAAATCTGATAAGCCAAATGAAATGGACCAATTCCTTGAAAGACACAATCAACCAAAACTTACACAAAAAGAGACAATCACTTTAACATGCTAAAAGGCCCTATATCTATCAAAGAGATTGAATCAATAATTAATAAACTCCCCAAAGAGAAAGAACTAGCCCATATAGGTTCACTGGTGAAGTCTATAAAACATTTAAGGAAGAATTATGCCAATTCTCTATGATCTCTTCCAGTAAACAAAAGCAGCAGAGGGAATATTTCCTAACTCATTCTATGAGGCCAGCATTATCCTAATACCAAAACCAAGCAAAAAAATTACAAGAAAATTACAGATCAGTATTTCTCAAGATCATAGATGCAACAACGCTCAACAAAATATTAGCAAATAGAAATATTTAAAAAGAATTATATATCATGACCAAGTAAGATTTATCCCAGGTATGCAAGGTTGGTTCAAACTGATTAAAAAATCAATTAATGTAATCCTCTGATCAATCAGCTAAAGAAGAAAAATCACATGATCATATCAATAGATGCAAAAAATATGTTTGATAAATGTCTAACACTTATCATAATAAAAACTCTTAACAAACTAGGAATAGAGTAGAATTTCCTCAACCTGAAAAAAAAATGTATAAAAAACACACAGCTACCGTTATATTTAATGGTGAGAAACTAAAAGCTTTTTGGTTAAGAACAAGGCAAAGATGTCCCCTTGCACCATTCCTCCTCAACATCAGACTGTGAGACAGGGACCATGGGTGTAGTCAGAGTAGGGTGAGGGCTTCCAGAAAAAGCAAGGAAGGATATTTGCAGTCAGAGCAATGTAACTACATGCAAGGAAACCCCCTACCAAAACTCTGTGTTAAACATTAAGCTCTAGGGTCATTCTTCAGTGAGATCAGTTAATGTTCCCCAGATAAAGAAGAGTAGCACATGTTTTTATTATGCTAATCATTTGTAATCACGTGTAAGATTCACTTTAACATGCTAAAAGGCCCAGGCTTATGTGCTGTGTGCTGTCTTTCTTTCTTTTTTTTTTCAAAACATATTTTTTAATTTTGCTATTATTAATGTACAATTACATGAGCAATATTATGGTTACCAGACTCCCCCTATTATCAAGTTCTCACCACATACCCCATTACAGTCACCGTCCATCAGCATAGTAAGATGCTATAGAATCACTACTTGTCTTCTCTGTGTTATACTGCCTTCCCCATATCCTCCCTCCGCTACATTATGTGTGCTAATTGTAATACCCCTTTTTCCCCCTTATCCCTCCCTTACCACCCCTCTTCCCCAGTCCCTTTCCCTTTGGTAACTGTTAGTCCATTCTTGGGTTCTGTGAGTCTGCTGCTGTTTTGTTCCTTTGGTTTTTTCTTTGTTCTTATACTTCACAGATGAATGAAATAATTTGATACTTGTCTTTCTCTGCCTGACTTTTTTCATGAGCATAATACCCTCTAGCTCCATCAGTGTTGTTGCAAGTGGTAGAATTTGTTTTCTTCTTACAGCTGAATAATATTCCATTGTGTACATGTACCATATCTTCTTTATCCATTCATCTACTGATGGACACTTAGGTTGCTTCCATTTCTTGGCTATTGTAAATAATGCTGCGATAAACATAGGGGTACATATGTCTTTTTCAAACTGGGCTCCTGCATTCTTAGGGTAAATACCTAGGTGTGGGATTCCTGGGTCAAATGGTATTTCTATTTAGAGTTTTTGGAGAAACCTCCATACTGCTTTCCACAATGGTTGAACTAATTTACATTCCCACCGGCAGTGTAGGAGGGTTCCCCTTTCTCCACATCCTCGCCAACATTTGTTGCTGTTTGTCTTTTGGATGTTGGCCATCCTAACTGGTGTGAGGTGATAATCTCATTGTGGTTTTAATTTGCATTTCTCTGATGATTAGCGATGTGGAGCATCTTTTTATGCGTCTGTTGGCCATCTGAATTTCTTTTTTGGAGAAGTGTCTGTTCACTCCTCTGCCCATTTTTTAATTGGCTTATTTGCTTTTTGTTTATTGAGGTGCATGAGCTCTTTATATAATTTGGATGTCAAACCCTTATCAGAAATGTCATTTATGAATATATTCTTCCATACTGTAGGATGTCTTTTTGTTCTATTGATGGTGTCCTTTGCTGTATGGAAGCTTTTTAGTTTGATAGAGTCCCACTTGTTCATTTTTGCTTTTGTTTCCCTTGCCCAGGGAGATGAGATTTTTGCCTATGTTTTTTTCTAAGACTTTTATGGTTTCATGACTTACATTCAGGTCTTTGATCCATTTTGAGTTTACTTTTGTGTATGGGGTTAGACAATAATCCAGTTTCATTCTCTTTCTTCCTTCAGATATGATGAAGTGATTTTGCAAACTGGGCAACTAATTTAGCAAGTAAGCCCCAGGTATAAACAACACAGTAAAAGGCAAGAAGGATTCCACCTTAAAGGTAAGATTGCATTTTAATACCCAAGAAGTTAAGAAGTTAGAAATTCTTAACTTACTCTTTAGCAAACAACACCGCAGCCCACATTGGGGGCTGGGCAGGCAGCCTTGTTTAATATACTCCCAGACCAAGACACTGGTATCTCAGGGAGAAATCTTCAGAGCAGGAAGTTGCTTGTGTTAAGTTAATTCTAAACATTCAAGGACCACTTAATAAGTCCACACCCCTAATCTTTTTTCATATTCCCCCAAATCCTCAACTGCCTATAAAACCCCTAGACAACACAACACCCCAGACTCTCTTGTTCCCTCCTGGCATGAGCCGGGAGCTCTGTCCTTTCACTTTATCTCTAAATAAAAGCCTGTACCTTGCTCTCCTACCTTGAGTTTTTGTGAAGCTCATTCTTCAGTTCATGAACAAGAACCCCAGCATCATCTTTGGGGGTTCGCCCGGGGTAACTTTGGAGGTGAGTATCGGCATCCAAGCCTGCCTTTTCTTTCACTGTCCTTGTAGAAGGAAGCTATCTGTGGCACACAACATTGGGCGCTCGTCAGTCTAGTCCAGGGGGCTCCCTTCTGTCTCTCTCTCCTCAACACAAACAACAAAAACACTCCCTTGATTTCCTGCTCTGCCAAGCACCCACTCCCTAGGTTCACTCCCTAAACTCACGCCCCCTGCCTGCTCCCTTGCTGTGCATGTAGGAATGTTACAGAGACAGAGCAGAAAGGTATATATTGCTCCCTTTGCCTTTGTTCAGGGCTCAGACCTTGGGAGATTACTACCCTCTGAGCCCGACGGTGGAAAATAAACCTCAAAACTCCAAGACCTCAGAGTGCCACTTGGTTCTTCCATCAGTGATCCAGTCCAGGTTTTTTCAGTATTTTCCGTAACAGGACTAGCCCGGCTGAGGATCTCAAAGTCTTGAGTGACAGGTTCCCTTACGTTTCCCTCAGTGGATCCCCCATCTCCCTTGGGAGCTGGGAAAGTCACCCGAGTGGAGGCCAGGATTCCCTTCAAAGGCATCTCCTTGCATGCGAGGGTCTGAGGAAAGCCGTGGGCAACTGCGAGAGTCTAGGCTGAAGCTACACTTCAGTGGCTTCTCAAAGGCCCCTGTGTCTGGAATCAGACCCCAACAGCCTGACTGGGTGTCCATGAGGAGTGTCTCTCTTTCTCTGTCTGTGACTTCCAGCCTGCTTCTTCAGGTCACCCTGGCCTTGGAGTGAGGCAGGGGACATTCCTAACTCTCTTCTAACTTCATCAATTTCACAAAACCCGATGCTCGCCACTACAAGGTAGGAGATCCATGCTTTGCTCTTATTCCTGACTAAATGCTGTACTTTTTATCTCATAAAAATGTATCTGGGCACCTGTTAGCCACTTCAAAGACATTGGCTACCAGTCTTAAGTCTCAGGTGAAAGGTTTCCCGGTGTCTGCTGCTCCTTGGAGGCAGTCTTCCTGGGGCTATGGCATTTCCTTATCTGCAGCCCATGGAACTGGCAGCAAGAGGTCACACAGTCCCAGCACTTACCGGACAGGCAGGGAGCTCTCAAGGAATGACTAAAGCTCGTGCAGAGAAAACTAGGAAAACTCCCAAAAGGCGTAAAGTAGGAGCACACTGGTAAGGTCCCACTGAATCCAGGGCTCTGAGGCAACTCTTGCTGAGTGGGAAGGCAAGAGGGAAATCAAGGCAAGGTGCAGGCCACACTGGTAAGGAGTGGTTAAGTCCAGTAGGCTGGCAGAGGGGGTGACTGACCACTGTCACCTAGGCTCCAAGGTGAGGGGACACCCTCACAGAGAGAAAGGCCAATTAGGTGCTGGACACCCATCTTTTCTATCTTCCAAATAGGAGCATCCTCTCCAAGTCTAAAGCCAGACATGCCTCTAGCATGCATTCTGAAGAACTGGGAGCAATGCAATCCCCAGACCCTGAAGTGCCTTATCATCTTCTGCACACAAACCTGGCCTCACTACAAACTCTCTGATGGAGATGCCTTGCCCCCCAAGAGAAGTATACTGAGTAATAAGATTATGCAGCTAGATTTATTTTGCTGCAAGAAAGGAAAATGGTCAGATGTCCCATATGTACAGGACTTCTTTGCTCTTAGGGAAAGTAAAGGACTAGGCCAAAAAGGTGGATTAATTCCAGACCCTAATTCCACCCCATTGGCTCTGCCATGCCCACCTTATCCAGATCTAAGTCCACTTGCTAAAAACCCCAGAAGTCAGACCACAGGAGGACTACCACCCCAAGCATCATTGGCCCAATCGCCCCACCAGGCTTCCCAGGGGGTGAAGAAAAGACAGCTATACCCATCCTTATTGCCCTTACAGGAAGTAGCCAATGGAGAGTGGGGACCGGCTCGGGTCCATGTCCCCTTCTCCCTTCTCCCTCCAAGACCTGAGGCAAATTAAACAAGACAAGGGTAAATTTTCAAATGACTCAGACAAGTACATAAAAGCCTTCCAAGGGCTTACCTTAACTTTTGAACTGGCCTGGAAAGATGTTATGCTTATACTGAACCAAACCCTTACCACAGGGGAGAAAGAAAAAGTAATCAGAAGAGCCTTAGAGTTTGGAGATGAATGGTATACTATAAATGCAAATGGAAAATCTCCAGGGGAACTAACCCAAGTCCCCACTGGCTGTCAGGCAGTGCCATTCACTGACCCAGAGTGGGGCCAAGTACAGACGATGCTGATAACTGGTACAGGAACCACTTTATAACTTGTGTTTTAGAAGGGCTGAAAAGAGCATGAGTAAAACCTATAAATTACTCTAAATTATCAGCCTTGATGCAGGAAGGAAAAGAAAGCCCCTCAGTCTTTCTGGAATGGCTCAGGGAGGCATTGGTGAAGCATACTTACATGTCCCCAGAGTCCCCAGAGGGCCAAGTCCTTCTCAAGGATAAACTCATCACTCAGGCGGCCCCAGATATCAGGAGGAAGTTACAAAAATTGCCATTTGGCCCGGAACAAAATCTGGAAAGCCTCCTGAAGGTCGCCACATCAGTTTTCTATAATAGAGACGAGGAGGAAAGGAGGGACCGGGGCGGGAGAGATAACCAAAAGGCAGAGGCATTAGCGATGGCCTTGCAGAGAGTCCACTTTGGGCCTCCAAAGTTGGGAAAGGGGAGACCAGCCCAAGGGACCGGGCCCTGGCGACTTGTTTCCTCTGTGTCAGAGAGGGTCATTTTAAGCGAGTGCCCTAGGGGTAGGTGCTCCAAACCTCCAACGCCCTGACCGCTCTGTCAGGAGACCACTGGAAGCAAGACTGCCCTCAGAGGCATAGTCAACTGGGGTCAGACTTGCAACAATGTGGTCAGGACTGAAGGGGCCCTGGGATACCCATGCTGGCTCCTGTCACCATCATAACCCTGCAGGAGCCCCGGGTGATTCTCTCTGTAGGAGGCCACACCATTGATTTTTTTTGCTCCATACAGGAGCCGCCTATTCAGTCCTCCTCCATAATCCTGGCCCCCGCCTCCTCCCAGTCAACTACTATTAGAGGCGTATCTGGGAAGCCCATGACCAAATATTTTACTCGGCCTTTAAGCTGTGAGTGGGACTCAGTGCTGTTCTCCCAGGCCTTCCTAGTGGTCCCAGAAAGTCCGACCCCGCTTCTAGGCCGTGATATACTTTCTAAAGTACAAGCCTCTATACATATGAATATAGAAAGAGACAAGCAATGTCTTCCCTTAGTGGAAGTAGACATTAATCCTGAGGTCTGGGCAATTAACGGAATCATTGGAAGAGCAAAATCAGCCCAACCAGTAAAGATTAATTTTAAAGACCCTAATCACTTTCCTCATAAGAGATAGCATCCCTTAAAACTAGAAGCTCGTGAAGGCTTGAAACCAGTTATCAATAACCTAAAAACTCAAGGACTCCTGATAGCCTGTAACAGTCCTTGCAACACTCCCATATTAGGAGTACAAAAGCCAGATGGAAGCTGGCACCTTGTACAAGACCTATGAGCCATTAATGAAGCAGTTGTGCCCCTACATCCTGTAGTACTTAATCCCTACACCCTGTTATCCAGGATTCCTGAGGGGGCAGCATGGTTTACTGTGCTAGAAGTAAAGGTTGCTTTCTTTTATATCTTGCTTGCACCTGAATCCCAGTTTCTCTTTGCTTTTGAAGATCCTGTAAATCCCTCAGCTCAATTAACCTGGACAGTTTTGCCCCAGGGATTCAGAGATAGCCCACATCTATTTGGGCAGGTCTTAGCCAAGGACCTGGCCTCCTTTGATTCAAGGATGGCAGAAATCATCCAATATGTGGATGATATACTTCCCTGCACCACCACAGAGGCAGAGTGTCAGGAAGGTACTCGGAGATTACTGAACTGTCTAGCTGATTGTGGCTGTAAGGTCTCTCATCAAAAAGCACAGATCTGTCAGCAGCACGTAACATATCTGGGCCTTAACCTCTCTCAGGGAACTAAAGCCCTGGAGGAAGAGAGAATTCAGCCCATTCTCTGCCACCCAGTGCCCCCTACTATCAGGCACCTGAGGGGATTCTTGGGCATCACTGGGTATTGCAGAATATGGGTCCCCAGATAAGGAGAGTTATAACACAAGACCCCTCTACCAACTCTTAAAGAAGCCCAAAGGGAAGGCACCATAAAACTCCAGTGGGAACCTGATGCTATTAAAGCTTATGAGGCTTCGAAGAAAGCCCTGCTCCAGGTCCCCACCTTAAGCTTGCCCACTGGAAAGCAGTTTAACCTGTTTGTTACTGAAAGATCAGGAGTAGCACTAGGAGTACTAACTCAACCTAGAGGAGAAATGCAGCAGCCCGTAGCCTATCTAGCAAGGAACTAGACCCAGTAGCTAAGGGCTGGCCACACTCTCTGAGATCCATGGCAGTCGTAGCCCTGCTAGTACCTGAAGCCATGGGAAGGGACTTGACAGTGCGTGCACCCATAACATCACCAGCTTATTGAACACCCGGGGGACCTGGGGTTATCAGACAGCCGGCTACTAAAATACCAGTCACTCCTCCTTGAGGGCCCTGTAACCCAGCTGCAGACATGCTCCACCCTAAATCCAGCTACCTTTCTACCTGAACCCATGAGCAAAAAACTTCAGCATGACTGCCAACAGGTCCTTGCCCTAAACTATTCTGCCAGAGAAGACCTAAAAGACAGCCCCTTAGAGAAGCATAGCTTGTCCTCTTCACAGATGGCAGCTCCTTTATTGAGCAGGCCAGCTGGCTACACAGTTGTTACTCTAGGATACTATCGAGTGCCAGCCACTTCCCCCGGGTATGAGTGCCCAGCTGGCAGAATTAACAGCCCTCACTTAGAGCCCTTGAAATAGGGAAAGGAAAGAGAGTCAATATATATACTGACTCTAAGTATGCATACCTAGTGCTGCTTGCCCATGCAGCCATATGGAAAGAGACTTTTTAAACTCTGAAGGTTCCCCTATAAAATACCATAGGGAAATTAACCAGCTAATACAAGCAGTACATAAGCCTAAAGAGGTAGCAGTTATTCACTGCAGAAGCCACCAGAAGGGAATAGATGAAGTAACAGAAGGAAACAGGCGAGCTGATACAAAAGCCAAAGAGGCAGCTAGAGAGACTTATGAGGCACCTTTCCAAGCCCCTCTCTTATGGACAGGTGTGCCCGCTGATATTATCCCCAGCTATAGTAAAAAAGAGCTACAAGATGGCCTCTCCAAAGGTGGTTCTCTCCTTCCCTCTCATTGGCTTCAGACAGAAGATGAGAAGATTTATTTGCAGAATGGAAAGTTCTTAAAACTTTGCATCAGACTTTCCATTCAGGTATAGAAAATACCTATCAGATTGCCAAAAGTATTTTTGCAGGCAGTAGTCTATTAAAGACCATAAAGCAAATCACTAAAGCTTGTGAGATCTGTCAAAGAAATAACCCATTAAATAGAAAAGCCGTACCTCCTGGATTACAGCGAACAGGCAGATACCCAGGAGAGGACTGGCAAACAGATTTTACACACATGCCAAAGGCAAAAAGATTCCAATATCTCCTTGTGTGGATAGATACATTCACAAGGTGTGGATAGATACATTCACAAGGTGGGTTGAAGCCTTCTCCTGTAGAACTGAATAAGCAAAGGAAATAGTAAAAGTACTCTTACATTAAATTATTCCCTGATTTGGGATGTCCCAAGGATTACAGAGTGACAGTGGCCTGGCATTTAAAGCAGCTGTGACTCAGGGAGTGTCCCGGGGCCTTGTTTTTTTTTTTGGTATTATTAATGTACAATTACATGAGCAACATTATGGTTACTAGACTCCCCCTATTATCAAGTCCCCACCACATACCCCATTACAGTCACTGTCCATCAGCGTAGTGAGATGCTATAGAATCACTACTTGCTGGGCCCTTGATATTCAGTATGCCTGGAGGCCACAATCCTCAGGTAAAGTAGAAAAAACTAATGATATTATAAAAAGATACCTAAGAAAGCTGTCACAAGAAACTCACTTGCCCTGGCTTGATCTACTGCCTTTAGCCATAATAAGAATAAGAAATACTCCCAAAATTTCGGGGTTAAGCCCCTTTGAAATGCTCTATGGAAGGCCTTTCTTAAGGAATGATTTAATCATGGACAGAGAAGTCACAGACATAACGCGATATGTGACACACCTCGCTAAATTGTAGACACTCCTTCAAAATCTAACTGAAGGACAGAACAGAACCCCTGGGGAAGCCCTCTTTGAACCAGGAGATAAAGTCTTAATTAAGTCAATTCCTTCTAATTCTCCAACTCTTACTCCAGCCTGGGAAGGGCCCCACACTGCTTTACTCTATTCTCCTATGGCTGTCAAGGTCACAGGTATGGAGGCTTGGATTCACTACTCCAGAGTTATGGCCCGGAAAAACTCCCACAACCTCTCAGACGACACAGATAAAGAAAAACACATTGAACAGGACACCAAAATTTGGGAACCCAAGTATGCCTGTGAACCTAGAGAAGATCTGAAACCACCATTCAAAAGAAAATCCTCAACTACCAATGTTTGAGATAAGAACTACATGTTTTTTTTCTTTTTTTCCTCTTCTTATAAGTAATCAGTATGAAGTCTACATTACTCTTTTATTTGCTGCTCTCTAATGCTCCCTTCATAATAAATGAATCTAATTCCTTAAATTGGGCTGAAGACCTAGCTAGAATAAATGGAAGTTCATCCTGTTAGATATGAGGATTACTTACTGTTTCTAGTACCTCAGAAATCCCTTGGTGGGTGTCTCCTCCTCAGGGACATGATTGGTTGCAATTACAAATTCTTAAACATGATGCATGCACTGCCAAGAGAGTACTAAGTGTTGAAATAACTAATTGGAATGTAAAATTCTGGCCCATTGATAATACCTTAAAGGACAAATGCCTTAAATGATACTATCTGAAGAATAGCCCTCCTAAACACTGAAGTTAAACTAATGCATCAAGCAGTTTTACAAAATAGAATGGCAGTACACAACTCAACAGCAGCACAAGGAGGGACCTCTGCCATAATCAAAGTGGAGTGTTGTGTGTATATTCCAAATTGTTAGAGGAGCGTTGTGTTATTTCCTCAGTCCTTGTCCCCGCCGCGACAAAGAATTGAAGGGCAGAGACACAGTAGTGAAGTAGAGTAAAAGCTTTATTTAAAGTTACTTAAAGAGAGAAGAAGTGCAGCACACAACCTCAGCAAGGAGAGGCGCCCAAAAGGTTGGAAAGAGAAAGTTTAACATTAAAAGTTTACATACTTAGAAAGTGTAGGTAACCTCAGAGAGAGAAGCACCCCCTGAAACGTTGAAAAGAGAGTATAACATTAAAAGGTTATGCACTTGGAAAGTGTGGGTGACCTCAGAGAGAGGAGTGCCGCGAAAGGTTGGGGGTTCCCGCTGTTAAGGATTCTTTAGGAATGTGACTGAGAGCTAGGGGTGCAGACTTGTTAAGTGGTCTTTGAATACTTACAATTAACTAAACACAAGGAACTTCCTGCTCTGATTTCTCCCTGGGACACCTGGGTCTTGGACTGGGAGCAGATCAAACAGGCTGCATGCCCAGCCCACAAGGTGGGCTGAGTTATTGTCTGTTTGCAAAAGAGTAAGTTAAGAATCTTACTTTTTTTTAATATAATTTATTTTGGTATTAATCTACAATTACATGTGCAATATAATGGTTATTAAACTACCCCCTTCATTAGGTACCCCCCACCAACCCCATTACAGTCACTGTGTATCAGCATAGTGAGATGCTATAGAGTCACTACTTGACTTCTCTGAGTTGTACGGCCCTCCCCGCACTCCCCCATCATTATATCTCCTTATCGTACTGCCCCTTTTTCCCCCTTGTCCCTCCCTTCCCACCCATCCTCCTCAGTTCCTTTCCCTTTGGTAACTATTAGTCTGTTCTTGGGTTCTGTAAGTTTGCTGCTGTTTTGTTCCTTCAGTTTTTCTCTTTGTTCTTATACTCCACAGATGAGTGAGATCATTTGATACTTGTCTTTTTCCACTTGGCTTATTTCACTAAGCATAATACCCTCTAGGTCCATCCATGTTGTTGCTAATGGAAGGATCTGTTTTCTTCTTATGGCTGAATAATATTCCATTGTGTATATATACCACCTCTTCTTTATCCATTCATCTACTGATGGACACTTCGGTTGCTTCCATTTCTTGGCTATTTTAAATAGTGCGGCAATAAACATAGGGGTGCATATGTCTTTTTCAAACTGGGCTGATGCTTTCTTAGGGTAAATTCCTAGGAGTGGGATTCCTGGGTCAAATGGTATTTCTATTTAGAGTTTTTGGAGAAACCTCCATACTGCTTTCCACAATGGTTGAACTAATTTGCAGTCCCACCAGCAGTGTAGGAGGGTTCCCTTTTCTCCACATCCTCGCCAACATTTGCTGTTGTTTGTGTTTTGGATGTTGGCCATCCTCACTGCTGTGAGGTGATATCTCATTGTGGTTTTAATTTGCATTTCTTGGATGATTAGTGATGTGGAGCATCGTTTCCTGTGCCTGTTAGCCACCTGAATTTCTTCTTTGGAGAAGTGTCTATTCATGTCCTCTGCCCATTTCTTAATTGGATTATTTGCTTTTTGTTTGTGGGGGGGATGAGTTCTTTATATATTTTGAATGTCAACCCTTATCAGATATGTCACTTATGAATATATTCTCCCATACTGTAGGATGTCTTTTTGTTCTACTGATGGTGTCCTTTGCTGTACAGAAGCTTTTCAGCTTGATATAGTCCCACTTGTTCATTTTTGCTTTTGTTTCCCTTGCCCGGGAAGATATGTTCATTAAGAAGTCGCTCATGTTTGTGTCCAAGAGATTTTTGGCTATGTTTTTTTCTAAGAGTTTTATGGTTTCATGACTTACATTTAGGTGTTTGATCCATTTTGAGTTTTCTTTTGTGTATGGGGTTAGACAGTAGTCCAGTTTCATTCTCTTACATGTAGCTGTCCAGTTTTTCCAACACCAGCTGCTGAAGAGGCTGTCATCTCCCCATTGTATATCCAAGGCTCCTTTATCAAATATTAATTGACTGTATATGTTTGGGTTAATGTTTGGATTTTCTATTCTGTTCCACTGGCCTGTAGGTCTGTTTTTGTGGCAATACCAAATTGTTTTGATTACTGTGGCTTTGTGGTAGAGCTTGAAGTCAGGGAGCATAATGCCCCACTTATTCCTCCTTTTCAGGATTGCTTTGGCTATTGGGGGTCTTTTGTGGTTCCATATGAATTTTAGAATTATTTGTTCCAGTTAATTGAAGAAGGCTGTTGCTTTTTGATAGGGATTGCACTGAATCTGTAGATTGCTTTAGGTAGTATAGCCATTTTGACAATATTTATTCTTCCTAGTCAAGAGCATGGGATGAATTTCCATTTCTTAGTGTCCTCTTTAATTTCTCTTAGGAGTGTCTTGTAGTTTTCAGGGTATAGGTCTTTCACTTCCTTCGTTAGGTTTATTCCTAGGTATTTTATTCTTTTTGATGCAATTGTGAATGGAATTGTTTTCTGATTTCTCTTTCTGTTAGTTCATCATTAGTGTATAGGAAAGCAACAGATTTCTGTGTGTTAATTTTGTATCCTGCAACTTTGCTGAATTTAGAGATTAGTAGTTTTGGAGTAGAGTCTTTAGGGTTTTTTTTATGTACAATATCGAGTCATCTGCAAACGGTCACAATTTGACTTCTTCTTTACCAATCTGGATGCCTTGTATTTCTTTGTTTTGTCTGATTGCCGTGGCTAGGACCTTCACTACTATGTTGAACAACAGTGGGGAGAGTGGGCATCCCTGTCTTGTTCACAATGTTAGATGAAAAGCTTTCAGCTTCTCGCTGTTAAGTATGATGTTAGCTGCGGGTTTGTCATATATGGCCTTTATGATGTTGAAGTACTTGCCCTCTATACCCATTTTGTTGAGAGTTTTAATCATGAATGGGTGCTGAATTTTGTCAAATGCTTTTTCAGCATCTATGGAGATGATCATGTGGTTTTTCTTCTTCTTTTTGTTGATGTGATGTACGATGTTGATGGATTTTCAAATGTTGTAGCATCCTTACATCCCTGGGATGAATCCCACTTGATCATGGTGTATGATCCTCTTGATGTATTTTTGAATTTGGTTTGCTAAGATTTTGTTGAATATTTTTGCATCTGCGTTCATCAGGGATATTGGTCTGTAATTTTCTTTTGTGGTGAGGTCTTTGCCCAGTTTGGGTATTAGAGTGATGCTGCCTTCATAGAATGAGTTTGGAAGTATTCCTTCCTCTTCTATTTTCTGGAAAACTTTAAGGAGAATGGGTGTTATTTCTTCTCTATATCTGATAGAATTCAGAGGTTAATCCATCTTGTCCGGGGGTTTTGCTCTTGGGTAGTTTTTTGATTACCGATTCAATTTCATTGCTGGTGATTGATCTGTTTAGTTTTTCTGTTTCTTCCTTGGTCAGTCTTGGAAGGTTGTATTTTTCTAAGAAATTGTCCATTTCTTCTAGGTTTTCCAGCTTCTTAGCATATGGATTCTCATATTCTCTTATAATTCTTTGTATTTCTGTGGGGTCTGTCGTTATTTTTCCTTTCTCATTTCTGAATCTGTTTATGTCTGTAGATTCTCTTTTTCTTTTAATAAGTCTGGCTAGGGGTTTATCTATATTGTTTATTTTTTCAAAGAACCAGCTCTTGGTTTCATTGATTTTTTTCTATTGTTTTATTCTTCTCAATTTTATTTATTTCTTTTCCTATCTTTATTATGTCCCTCCTTCTGCTGACTTTGGGCCTCATTTGTTCTTCTTTTTCCAATTTCAGTAATTGTGTCTTTAGACTATTCATTTGAGAATGTTCTTCCTTCTTTAAATAGGCCTGGATTGCAATATACTTTCCTCTTAGAACTGCCTTTGCTGCATCCCACAGAAGTTGTGGCTTTGTGTTGTTGTTGTCATTAGTCTCCATATATTCTTTGATTTCTGTTTTGATTTGGTCGTTAACTCATTGACTAGTTAGGAGAATGTTGTTAAGTCTCCATGTATTTGTGAGCCTTTTTTTTTCTTTCTACAATTTATTTCCAGTTTTATACCTTTGTTATCTGAGAAGTTGGTTGGTACAATTTCAATATTTTTGAATTTACTGAAGTTCTTTTTGTGGCCTAGTATGTGGTCTATTCTGCAAAATGTTCCATGTGCACTTGAGAAGAATGAGTAATCTGTTGCTTTTGGGTGTAGAGTTCTGTAGATGTCTGTTAGGTCCATCTGTTCTAGTGTGTTGTTCAGTGCCTCTGCATCTTTACTTATTTCCTGTCTGGTTGATATGTCCTTTGGAGTGAGTGGTGTGTTGAAGTCCCCTAAAATGAATGCATTGCTTTCTATTTCCTCCTTTAATTCTGTTAGTATTTGTTTCACATATGCCGGCGCTCCTGTGTTGGGTGCATATATATTTAAAATGGTTATCTCCTCTTGTTGGAGTGACCCCTTTATCATTATATAATGTCCTTCTTTATGTCTTGCTACTTTCTTCGTTTTGAAGTCTATTTTTTCTGATACAAGCACTGCAACACCTGCTTTTTTCTCTTTGTTGTTTGCATGAAATATCTTTTTCCATCCCTTCACTTTTAGTCTGTGTATATCTTTGGGTTTGAGGTGAGTCTCCTGTAAGCAGCACATAGATGGGTCTTGCTTTTTTATCCATTCAGTAACTCTGTGTCTTTTGATTGGTGCATTCAGTCCATTTACATTTAGGGTGATTATCAATAGATATGTACTTATTGCCATTGGTGGCTTTAGATTCATGGTTACCAAAGGTTCAAGGGTAGCTTCTCTATTATCTAACAGTCTAACTTCACTTTCTTGTTAAGTTATTGTAAACACCATCTGATGTTTCTTTATTTCTCTCCCTTCGTATTCTTCCTCCTCCATTCTTTATATACTAGCTGTTTTATTCTTTGCCTTTAGTTAGCATTTGGATGGTCTGCTTTCTTTGCTATGATTTTATTTTCTCTGGTGACCTGTTTTTAGCCTTAGGAGTGCTTCCACCTAGAGCAGTCCCTTTAAGATATCCTGAAGAGGTGGTTTATGGGAGGCAAATTCCCTCCGTTTTTGCTTGTCTGGGAATTTTTTAATCCCTCCCTCAAATTTAAATGATAATCGTGCTGGATACAATATTCTTGGTTCGAGGCCCTTCTGTTTCATTATGTTAAATATATCATGCCATTCTCTTCTGGCCTGTAAGGTTTCTGTTGAGAAGTCTGATGGGTTTTCTTTTGTAGGTCATCTTTTTTCTCTGTCTAGCTGCCTTTAATACCCTGTCCTTATGTTTGATCTTCACCATTTTAATTATTATGTGTCTTGTTGTTGTCTTCCTTGGGTCCCTTGTGTTGGGAGATCTGTGGGCTTCCATGGTCTGAGAGAGTGTTTCCTTCCCCAGCATGGGTACGTTTTCAGCAATTATTCCTTCAAAGACACTTTTTATCCCTTTTTCTCTCTCTTCTTCCTCTGGTACTCCTATAATGCGAATATTGTTCCATTTGTATTGGTCACACAGTTCTCTTAAAATTCTTTCATTCCTAGAGATCCTTTTATCTCTCTCTGCCTCAGCTTCTCTGTACTCCTGTTCTCTTCTTTCTATTCCAATTAACAGTCTCTTGCATCTCGTCCAGTCTGCTGCTAAGCCCGTCGATCGCTTGTCTCATCTCTGCATTGTCTTTCCTGACTTCCCTCACTTCCTCCTTTAGCTGTTGCATATTTCTCTGTAGATTCATCACTATGTTTATAATTTTTATTCTGAATTCAATTTCAGGAAGATTGTGCATGTCCATCCCTTCAGACTCCCTCTCTGGGGTAGTCTGGTCTGGGGTTTTCTAGGTAAGTTTTGTTTGTACCATATTTCTCTGTCTTTTCATGGCATTAGAAGTGGTCAGAAAAAGAAAAAAAGAAGAAATGGAAAATATAGAAAAAAAAACGCCTGCAAGTTGTAGTTTCTGTGAGGATCCTGTAGGTGGTGCTGCTGCTCCACTATTCCATCGCCACACCGCTCTGCCGGGCCGTTTGTGACTCTGGCTGGGGAGGGAATGAATGGGAGGCTGCTGATTTTTGTGGGAAGTCTCCGTGCAACTGCTTTTCCGAGCTACAGTCCATGGGGACCAAAACTTCCCTGGACTCCCAGCCTGCTTGGCTGAATATACTGGGACGATCGTGCTCCTCCATTGGGCCCCTGTCTCTTTAAGACCCTAAAAAAGCGCGTGCATTTCTTTTGTGCTGGGGAACCGGCTCATGGACCTGCCATCTTGGAATCTGCACCTCTGTCTCTCCAATCTGCGATACACTGCGTGAAGTGTATCAGTGTTCCCGGCACAGATCACTGCGGACTGGTTATTCAGCGGGCCTCTGCTTCCACTCCCTCCCCACTCTGAATACTCTCCTCCCACCAGTGCGCTGGGGTGGGGGAGTGCTCAGGTCCCCCCAGGTCACGGCTCCATATCTTACCCGCCTCACGGGGTGCCGAGTCCTCTCAGGTGTAGCTGCAGGCTGGTGTCATCCTGTATCTTCTGGGCTCTCTTTTAGGAATAGTTGTATCTGCTGTATTTTCATAAGTATATTTGGTTTGGGGAGGAGATTTCTGCCGCCCTGCTCACACCGCCATCTTC
Organism: Smutsia gigantea; assembly: GCA_032199065.1. Classification (NCBI taxonomy): domain Eukaryota; kingdom Metazoa; phylum Chordata; class Mammalia; order Pholidota; family Manidae; genus Smutsia; species Smutsia gigantea. The sequence continues at coordinate 76,268 of JAVSCE010020225.1, forward strand.
CCAGAACTCCAAGAATCTTACATTTTTAACTTCCTGGGTATTAAAATACAATCTTTAAAATGGAATCCTTCCTGCCTTTCACTATGTTGTTTATGGCTGGGCATGCATGCTAAATTAGTTGCCTCGGTTACAAACTACTTAATTAGGGCTGGAAGAAGAAAAAAAACAGCATATAGGTAAAGGTACAGAAAGTAAGCTGGGCCTGCATGATTAACACAATAAAGACAGGGCTGTGCTGAGGTACCTTCCTTTATCTGGGGAATATTCAAACATTCCAGGCCAAGTTGCTCTTGGCTTTTCGAGCTTTAATTCATTAGTTCTGGGTCTTTTTTAGTGGACTTTCTGGCCTTTTTCTCTTTCCACCCCACTCATGTCTATTTTCCTGCCTAACAAAATTATTCACAAAATGTCTCTGATTCACTCCAGGACCTCCAAAGGCAAATCCAAGCTATGTCAAGCCCAGAAATCCCATGGACTATTACAATAGGAAACTGGCTTTCTAAGTCCTTTTGGTGGAAATCCATTTTACTCATCAAGTTCATCATTATTCTCATACTAATATTTGGCCCCTGTATACTTAACCTAATAACATGATTTATTCTGTCTTGGCTAGAAGCCATGAAACTGCAAATGGTGATGGAAATGCCCATCTTCTGAGGCCTGACAGACCCACCACTGATGGAGGAGACCTAGCTGCACCCTTTACTGAGTCCCCTCTCAGCATGAAGCAGCCAGAGCGGTCATTGCCCCCTTTCCCTAGCAGCAGGTAGGGCCTCTATCTGTAGAGGAAGGAATGAGACAGGGATTGACCATGGGTGTAGTCAGAGTAGGGTGAGGGCCTCCAGAAAAAGCAAGGCAGGATATTTGCAGTCAGAGCAATGTAACTACATGCAAGGAAACCCCCTACCAAAACTCTGTGTTAAACATTAAGCTCTAGGGTCATTCTTCAGTGAGATCATTTAATATTCCCCAGATAAAGAAGAGTAGCACATGTTTTTATTATACTAATCATTTTTAATCATGTGTAAGATTCACTTTAGCATGCTAAAAGGCCCAGGCTTATGTGCTTTCTTCCCTCCTTCAGATCTGATGAGCTGATTTTGCAAACTGGGCAACTAATTTAGCAAGTAAACCCAGGCATAAACAACATAGTAAAAGGCAAGAAAGATTCCACCTTAAAGATAAGATTGCATTTTAATACCCAGGAAGTTAAGAAGTTAGAAATTCTTAACATACTCTTTAGCAAACAATACCTCAGCCCACATTGGGGGCTGGGCAGGCAGCCTTGTTTACTATGCTCCCAGACCAAGATGCTAGTATCTCAGGAAAAAATCATCAGAGCTGGAAGTTGCTTGTGTTAAGTTAATTGTAAACATTCAAGGACCACTTAACAATTCCACACCCCTAAGACTTTTTTCATGTTCTCAAAAATCCTCAACTGCCTATAAAACCCCTAGACAACGTACCTCTCCAGACTCTCTTGTCCCCTCCTGGCCTGAGCCAAGAGCTCTGTCCTTTCACTTTATCTCTAAATAAAAGCCTGTACCTTGCTCTCCTTCGCTGAGTGTTTGTGAAGCTCATTCTTTGGCTTCATGAACAAGAAACCCAGCATCAACTGGAAGTCCTAGCTAGTGCACTAAGAAGAGAGAAAAGGAAATAAAAGGTATACAGATTGAAAACTAAGTAATAAAACTGTCTTTGTTCACAGATGACATGATTGTCTACATAGAAAATTTGAAATAATTGAAAAAAAACCCTCCTGGAAGTTATAGCAAGTTTGTAGCATTCAAAATTAATATTAAAATGTTGATTGTTTCCCATAAGTGAACAAGTGAAATTTGAAATTCAAAACACAATACTATTTACAGTAGCACCCCCCAAAATGAAATATTTGGGTATAAATCAAACAAACTATATACAAACTCTATATGAGTAAAACCACAAAATTCTGAAGAATGAAATCAAAGAAGAACTACATAAATGGAGAGATATTCCATGTTCACGGATAGGAAGACTCAATATTGAGATGTCAATATATATATCAATTCAACACAATCCTAATCAATATTCTATCAAGACATTTTGTGTATATTGACAAACTGATTCTAAAGTTTATATGGAAAGACAAAAGATTCAGAATAGCCAATATGATACTGGAGAAGAATAAAGTTGGAGGGCTGATATTAGCAATGTTAAGACTTATTATAAAGCTACAGTAATCAAGATAAATTTTACTGGCAAAAGAATAGAGAAATAGATCAATGGAACAGAACAGAGAGCAAATAGACCTACACAGTTGTAGTAAACTGCTCTTGACAGAGGAGCAAGGGCTATCCAGTGGAGAAGAGACAGTCTCTTCAACAGATGATGCAGGAACTGAAAGAACCAAACTAACGCCATGACAGGCTTCAGGAAGCCTCAGAAACTAGAAGGCCTAAGTTTCAGTCTCCCTGAAACTATCAGGTAGTTATATATTGCCCAAAGCATGTAAGAACCCTCCTGCCATCCAATCAAGAGAAGCCGAAAGCCTCCCTACATTCTTGAGGATGGGGTCTGCGAGCAGGAGATATAGATAAGACCCTGTAAAAGTTAACCTGTTAGTCATCAGACAAGACCCTAAGTTCGCTCTGTAATTGGTTAATTTCAAAGATACCTTAAATATTGTGGTTGGATCCTGCCAAAAGTAATGGATGCTCCAAATGATATGTATGGCTGGAATTGTCGTCAATAATGCTGTGTAACTATGATTGGATTGCTGTATCCATGTCCCAGTTTCCTGTAACCCCCCCTTCCCAACGCCCATAAAAATCCTGCCTGCCTTTGTCCGGGGCTCTCAGCTCACCTGCACTACCTAGGTGGAAATGCTGGGAGTCCGAGCTTAAGCCCGAAATAAACGCCCTTTGCTCTTGCATATGTGACTTGGTCTCCCTGGTGGTCTCTGGTCTCTGAGGATACTGCAATCCGGACATAACATTTGGGGGCTCGTCCGGGATTCCTCCTCCCCAGAGGGGGTTTCCTCTCCCCAGAACCCCTGGGACCCCGACACATTGGGCTCGACCGCCGGCTAAATTGGTGAGTGCACTCGCTTCCTTTGGGCCCTCTGTCTCTCTGTCTTAACCTTTTGTTGGACTGGTGCTTGTTTTTCTGAGGTTTAATTTCTTTGTGGTTTCCTTTTTGGTTCATTGTCTATTTCGGTCTGGTGGTGTTGGGCGCTAGGTCTCAAAAAGGCCTCAAAGGAGCCAGGCAGATGCGCCACTAACACTCGAGGCAGTGAGTTCCAGGAGACGTCTTGGACTCCCAGGGTAGACACAGCAGGTTTGAGTCCCACGGCGCCACTCTGGGAATTAACGGTGTTTCGTGAACGAGATCTCAGGGAACTCTGAGGCATTACTCTGTGGCCTCAGAGGAGCTCTAAGGCATTACTCTGTGGCCTTAGAGGCATTCTGTTTAGACCCAGGGAACTCTGAGGCATTACTCTGTGGCCTTAGAGGTGTACTGTTTAGACCCAGGGAACTCTGAGGCATTACTCTGTGGCCTCAGAGGAGCTCTAAGGCATTACTCTGTGGCCTTAGAGGCGTTCTGTTTAGACCCAGGGAACTCTGAGGCATTACTCTGTGGCCTCAGAGGCATTTTGTCCAGACCCAGGAAGCTTCGGCAAGGGAACTCCATTGTGTATATGTTCTGTACTTCTGTTTTGGTTGTTTGATTGCTCAGTTTGTTTAACTGCTTCATTGTGACTTTGACTGACGAGGACAGTCTAAAAGAAAAACCTCCCATTTTTCATGGGACTTTGGGACACTAACCTCACATACTTTATTTTAGAGAACCCCTGGAGACCTGCAAACTCTCTTCATTTTTTCCTCCGTTGGCCAGGAGGACTAATTCCTGTGTTTGGTGTTTTAATCTTGCTTCTTATACTATTTTTCTCTAGCCGGACTTACAACATGGGACAAACTGCGTCCACTCCTCTGGATCTGTTCCTGATTCACTTTGAAGAAGTAAAAACTCGAGCTCACAATATGTCTGTAAATGTTAAGAAAGGAAAAATGTCCACCTTCTGTGCCTCTGAATGGCCTACCTTTGGAGTAGGATGGCCACCAGAGGGTTCTTTTCACCTTCCCCTTGTAGAGGCAATAGAGGGAAAAATCTTCCAACGAGTGTGGGGCCATCCCGACCAGGTACCATACATCGCCACCTGGAAGGATTTAGTCATCAACCCGCCCACATGGGTAAAGGCTTTTCTCCTCTTCTCTAGCTCCTCCAGTTTTACCACAGGTCCTGGTGATACACCCTCAGAGAAAGAAGCCCCAAGATGAAAACAGGAGCCAGAGTCTACTCCAACCCCGGCTTCAACTTCACCTTCGGCTCCCCTTTACCCAGTTTTATAAGAAGGCACAAAGGAGGATCTTATCTTTCCTCCTCCACCCTATCTGTCTCCTCCTGCGTCAGCTCCTGATCCCCTTCCGCCCCTCTCCCCTGAGCCCCTACCATCCCCATCCCCTCCTAGGGAGGGACCTGCCTACAGAACACGCAGCCGAAGAGGGGCCACCCCAGAGGTGGACTCTACCATGCTCCCCTTGCGAGCTGCCGGGCCAATGGATGAGGAAGGAAATCAGCCTCACCATTACTGGCCCTTTGCCTCCTCTGATCTTTACAATTGGAAGTTACAAAATCCTCCTTTCTCTGAAAACTCTAAGGGTCTTATTGGACTACTAGAAACTGTACTCTTTACTCACCAACCCACTTGGGATGATTGTCAGCAATTGTTACAGGTTTTGTTTACGACCGAGGAGCGAGAATGTATCCTGATGGAAGTGCGAAAACTCGTTCCTGGCCCAACTGGAGTGCCCACCATAAACCCTGCTATCACTGATGCTAGATTTCCCCTTGTTCTCCCTGATTGGGACTATAACATGGGAGAAGGTAAGAAGCACCTTACGGTCTACCACCAGGCTCTATTGGCAGGTCTCAAAGCGGCCGATAGAAGGCCTACTAATTTGACTAGGGTGTATGATTTAAAGCAGGGAGAAAATGAGAGCCCAGCTGCCTTCCTAGAATGGGTGATAGAAGCTTTTAGACAGTTCACCCCGTTCGATCCTGAACAGGCAGAACACAAGTCAACCGTGGCTATGGCTTTCATTAATCAGGCAGCACCAGATATTAAGAAAAAGCTACAAAAGGTTGAATGCCTCAGAGAAAAGAGTCTCCGGGACTTAGTAGAAATAGCTGAGAAAGTATACAACAACAGGGACAGTGCCGAGGAAAAACAAATAAAGGCAGAGAACAGGCAGAACAAAAATTTAGCCAGAGTGTTATTAGCTATGATGGCAGTTTCAAAGGACCGCCACCAACAATTAGAAGAAATCGCAGACTCAGATCGCTGTTTAAGTCATCGTCAACTAGAGATTGGTGCTCCTTCTGTAAAAAAGGACACACGACCGCTAGATGCTACAAAAATAAAAACCGATGTGCATGGTGCAAACAAGAAGGGCACTGGGCTAAGGACTGTCCAAAAAAGAATTTAAAAATTGGGCCCAGGGTATTGTTGGCTGGGGAAGACTCCGACTAGAGGAGATGGGGTTTGGAGCCCCTCCCCGAACCCAGGGTAACCCTTAAAGTGGAGGGGAAACCAACTAATTTCTTGGTGGACACAGGGGCACAACACTCGGTATTAGTAGAGGCCAACGGACCTATTTCAAGTAGACGGTCCTGGGTTCAAGGAGCTACTGGAACCAAACAATATTCATGGACTACCCGAAGATCAGTTGATCTAGGGGTGGGCCGAGTAACCCACTCATTTATGATTATCCCAGATTGCCCTTATCCCTTGCTTGGGAGAGACCTTTTGTCCAAAATGAAGGCCCAGATTCATTTCGGCCTGCAAGAGGCACAACTCCTAAATGCAGAAAGAAAACCTATTCAGGTCCTCTCCCTCAGCCTGGCAGATGAATACCGACTATATAAAGAGCCCCTAACTCCAAATGCCCACATTGGCCAGTGGCTCCAAGAGTATCCACAAGCCTGGGCTGAGACCGGTGGCCTAGGACTAGCTCGCCATTGCCCACCAGTGTTCGTGGAACTCAAGTCGGGAGCAGATCCAGTGGCAGTTAGGCAATACCCAATGCCACAGCAAGCCAAAGAGGGAATCAAACCCCATATCCATCGCCTGCTAAAATTAGGTGTTTTAAGAGTCTGCCAGTCTTCCTGGAATACTCCCCTGCTCCCTGTTAAAAAGCCTGGAACAGATGACTATAGACCAGTACAGGACCTCAGGGAGGTTAACAAACGGGTGATAGATATACATCCCACTGTCCCCAATTCTTATACTCTTCTGAGCTCCCTGCCTCCTGAAAAACAATGGTATACAGTCCTTGACCTCAAGGACGCTTTCTTCAGTTTGCCACTGGCTCCCAAGAGTCAGGAATATTTTGCCTTCGAGTGGCATGATCCTGATATTGGCATCAATGGGCAGCTGACTTGGACATGACTACCTCAAGGATTTAAGAACTCCCCTACCATCTTCGATGAAGCACTGCATGAGGACTTGGGTGAGTACCAGAGGGAAAACCCAGACATAACACTGTTACAATATGTAGATGATCTTTTAATTGCAACCACCACCAGAGAGAGCTGCCTCCGGGGAACTAAAAGCCTGCTTCAGACGTTGGGCAGGTTGGGATATCGTGCCTCTGCTAAAAAGGCTCAAATTTGTAAGTCCCAAGTTACATATTTGGGATACGTCCTTAAGGACGGACAAAGATGGTTGTCCCCGGCTCAAAAAGACACCATTCTCCACATACCGCCACCCAAAAACCCAAGACAGATGAGAGAATTCCTCGGGTCTGCAGGGTTTTGCAGACTGTGGATTCCAGGCTTTGCAGAGATTGCCAAGCCCCTATATGAACTAACCAAGGACAAGAGTGAGTTTCAATGGACCCCCGAACATCAGCGGATATTTGAAACTCTTAAAACAGCTCTCTTGTCAGCCCCTGAATTGGGGCTTCCTGACATTACTACGCCTTTCCACTTATTTGTGGATGAAAGTAAAGGGGTGGCAAAAGGCGTGTTAACCCAAAAGCTGGGGCCCTGGAAACGGCCAGTGGCCTACTTGTCCAAACGCTTGGACACGGTAGCAGCTGGATGGCCCTCTTGCCTGAGAACTGTAGCTGCAGTGGCATCATTAGTTAAAGATGCCGACAAGCTGACCCTGGGACAGGTTCTGACGGTGACCACCCCCCATGCAATTGAGGGAATACTAAAACAACCACCTGATCGATGACTCAGCAATGCACGAATTACTCATTACCAGGCATTACTACTCAACCCTGACAGAATTCTTTTCCAGCCCCCCTCCTCCCTCAATCCAGCTACACTCCTGCCCAATCTTGATGTGGACTCTCCACTTCATGATTGCACTGAGATCCTGGCCCAGGTACATTGTTTCCAAGAGGACCTAACAGATGTGCCTCTTCAAAATGCAGACCACACCTGGTTTACAGATGGAAGCAGCTTCATTTCAAATGGAGAGAGAAAAGCTGGAGCGGCTGTGACTACAGATGCTGAGGTAATTTGGGCCCAACCCTTGCCTCCAGGGACTTCAGCCCAAAAAGCTGAACTGATAGCCCTAACTAAGGCATTGACTTTAGGGAAGGACTTAAAAGTCAACATTTATACGGACAGCAGGTATGCCTTTGCAACAGCCCATGTACATGGGGCTATATACCAAGAAAGGGGCCTTCTGACCTCAGAAGGAAAGACTATTAAAAACAAACAAGAAATTATAGACCTGCTACAGGCCCTTTGGCTGCCAAAAAGGGTGGCCATCATCCACTGCCCCGGCCACCAAAAAGGAGACCACCCCGTGGCTAAGGGAAACAACTTGGCTAACAAAACAGCTAAAGAGGCTGCTTTTAAATCCATTGAGGCCTTACCTATAGTTCTGCCCGAACCTGGGGATCCCAGGCTACCTGAAAACCCTAAGTATACCGAGGAAGAAATCCAATGGGCCCAAAAGCAACCTATGAGCCAATTCTACAAAGGATGGTGGAAAGACTCAGATGGAAAACTAATCCTCCCAGAGGCCCTGGCAGAAAAGGTATTATCTAAAATACATCGATCCACACACATGGGAGAACAAAGAATGCGGGATGCAATCTGCCGATCTCAAGTAACAACCAAGGACTTACACTTAAAAATTAACAAAATTGTCCATGCATGCAAAGCGTGTCAACTCACTAATGCCTATTCTAATCCCAAAAATCCAGGACAACGCCTACAGGGTAAGAGGCCCGGGGCCTATTGGGAAATTGACTTTACTGAAATAAAACCAGGCAAGTATGGCTATAAATATCTCTTAGTTTTTATAGACACGTTTTCAGGATGGACTGAAGCCTTCCCCACCAAGAGTGAGACCGTAACTATCGTGCAAAAAAAGTTATTAGAAGAAATCCTGCCAAGGTATGGTTTTCCTCAGCTTATAGGTTCAGACAATGGACCAGCTTTTGTGTCTAAGGTAAGTCAGGGAGTTGCACAGTTTATTGGGGCAGATTGGAAATTACATTGTGCATACAGACCCCAAAGTTCAGGACAAGTAGAAAGAATGAATAGAACTCTAAAAGAGACCTTGACTAAATTGACTTTAGAGACTGGTGGAGACTGGGTGGCCCTCCTCCCCTTTGCCCTGTATCGGGTTAGAAACTCCCCCTACCAAATGGGTCTGACTCCCTTTGAAATCTTATATGGAAAACCTGCCCCTGTTATCCCTAACCTTCAGGCGGCTGCCCTGATGGACATAGAAGATCGTAACTTGTTATCGGAAATTCAGGCCATTCAATGGTCTCATAAACAGGTGTGGCCTAAATTACGTGCTCTCTATGAATCAGGTGTGCCCCTGGAGCCTCATCGGTACCGGCCCGGTGACTGGGTCTATGTCAGACGGCACCGGCAAGAAACCCTGGAACCACGGTGGAAAGGACCTTACATTGTCCTACTGACTACTCCAACTGCTTTAAAGGTAGACAGAATAGCCGCTTGGGTCCATCATACCCACGTGAAGCCAGCCAACCCAGTTCCAGAGAGCTGCGATCCCAAGGCTGCTAGCGACACATCACAGCCAGAATGGAAGACCACACTGTGCAGAGGAAACCCCTTATGGCTCAAGCTTTCCAGAACTGGCTGCTCCTGACTATAGTAGTATCCTCTGGCTGGCAAGGGAACAGCAACCCTCATCAACCAATGAACATTGCGTGGCAGGTAATAGACACTGCATCAGGAGAGGTGGTTAACTCCACTTCCCGAGAGGCCCCCCGGAACACATGGTGGCCCACCTTGACTTTTGACCTCTGTGACTTGGGGGAGGGAGATCTCACCACTGGCGGGGAAGGGTGCTCAACCCCGATAGGGAGGGCAAAAATTCGCCAACATGAATTTTATGTATGCCCCGGGTGGGAGAGAGATAGATCCTGGAAGAAAAAGTGTGGAAATGCCGATTCCTACTTCTGTGCCGCCTGGGGCTGCGAGACCACAGGAGAAAAGTCATGGGTAACCTCCCGGGCAGATTACATCTCAGTCAGAAGGGCAGGAAACTACTTAGGTTATATCTGGACCCAAGGCAGTCAGTCACTTTGGTTTCCACCCAAATCCCCAGAACACGGCAAAGTCCAAACCTACGCTAAAGGAAAAGGCCGCGTTGGGTCAGGAGGGTGGGGTGGAGCTTGCCACCCCACCACGACCGTGGGAGGCTCTGAAAAAGCGCAATGTAATACAGTATCCCTAACTTTTACTGAGCTAGGAAAAGAGCAAGAATGGACAGGTGGGATGACTTGGGGACTTAGGTTACATGCTGAAGGAAGGGACCCGGGGACGCTGTTCACTGTCTGCATGATAGCACAGCCTCTAGGGGGCTCCCCTGTCCCCGTGGGCCCCAACAAAGTTCTGACTAAAGAAAACCTCTTCCCTGCTAAAGATAATCTGACATCCCTGAATCCTAGCAGAAGTCCTGAAACCAAGTGTCCCCAGACCCTAACCCCAGACCCACTCTGGTAGCTCATGAGTCAAACCTTTGTAATGATCAATAATACTAAGCCAGAGCTAACCCAAGAGTGTTGGCTTTGCTACTCAGCCAAGCCACCGTATTACAAAGGAATAGCAATCAAGGGAAACTTTACCTCCTCCTCTAGCCAATCCGCCTGCAGGTGGGTTCAGGGCCAAGGAGTAAGCCTCACCCTCCAAGATGTATCAGGAAAAGGGAGCTGCCTAGGCAGAGTCCCTAGAGAGCACAAAAAACTCTGCAACCATACCACCCCAGCAACAAATTCAGACAATTACTGGATTCCCCCTGATGACATGTGGTGGGCTTGCAACACAGGGCTCACCCCGTGCGTCTCTTCCCAAGTATTAAACAAGACCCAAGGATTCTGTATCCCTGTACAGCTAATGCCCCGAATCACGTATCATACCAGCGAGCAGGTTATAAACGCCTTAACCGGCCACGGGCCCATTCACAGAACACGCAGGGAGCTGCTCACTGCCATCACTCTATCTATCCTCCTGGGGCTAGGTGTAGCTGGGGCGGGAATGGGAGTAACCGCCCTAGCCCTGCAGAGTAAAAACTATCATGACCTCCGAGTTGCTATTGATTCAGACATCCAAAATTTAGAACAATCTATCTCCCACTTAGAAAAATCACTTTCTTCCCTGGCTGAAATGGTTTTGCAAAATAGGTGAGGGCTGGACTTACTGTTTTTACAGCAAGGCGGCCTCTGCATGGCCCTGAAAGAAGAGTGCTGCTTCTATGCTGACCACTCTGGAATCATTAAAGAGTCCCTAGCAAAAGTCAGAGAAGGACTCGCCGCTAGAGAAAAAAAATACAAAGCTTCCTGAAGTTGGTATGAAGAGTGGTTCTCAAGCTCCCCTTGGTTAACAACCCTCCTCTCTACCATACTAGGGCCCCTAGTCGTATTACTCCTAATACTCACTTTCGGTCCATGTATCCTTAACAAGCTGGTACAATACATAAAAGAACACCTGAGTACAATTCAGCTTATGTCCTCAGGCAACAGTACCAACCCTTACATCAACACACTTCTCCTTAAAAGGCAGGATGAAAACAATGTCAACAGTCCACAATTAAAATTAGTTGCTAACCAGCTATTTTGGCTTCTGTAAATCGCTTTGCATATACCTTTGTCTATGTCTCTTTCCCTTTGCTTTGATGTTTCAATTTATAGTTTGATTTATTATTTTATGCGAGATCCAAAATCTAACCGACTAACTAATTAACTGATCCAAGATTGGGTCAGTTACAAGACAGAGGGGGGAATGAAAGAACCAAACTAACGCCATGACAGGCTTCAGGAAGCCTCAGAAACTAGAAGGCCTAAGTTTCAGTCTCCCTGAAACTATCAGGTAGTTACATATTGCCCAAAGCATGTAACCACCCTCCTGCCATCCAATCAAGAGAAGCCGAAAGCCTCCCTACATTCTTGATGATGGGGTCTGTGAGCAGGAGATATAGATAAGACCCTGTAAAATTAACCTGTTAGTCATCAGACAAGACCCTAAGTTCGCTCTGTAATTGGTTAATTTCAAAGATACCTTAAATATTGTGGTTGGATCCTGCCAAAAGTAATGGATGCTCCAAATGATATGTATGGCTGGAATTGTTGTCAATAATGCTGTGTAACTATGATTGGATTGCTGTATCCATGTCCCAGTTTCCTGTAACCCCCTCTTCCCAACGCCCATAAAAATCCTGCCTGCCTTTGTCCGGGGCTCTCAGCTCACCTGCACTACCTAGGTGGAAATGCTGGGAGTCCAAGCTTAAGCCCAAAATAAATGCCCTTTGCTCTTGCATATGTGACTCGGTCTCCCTGGTGGTCTCTGGTCTCTGAGGATACTGCAATCCAGACATAACAGAACAAGTTGACATCCACAAACTAAACAAGAAAGAAAGAAGACAGAAAGAAGAAAGAGAGGGACAGGGAGAGAGAGAGAAAGAAAGGAAGAAAGAAAAAAAGAGTCTACACACGGACCTTATACTGCCTAGAAAATTAACTCAAAAGGGATCATAGACATTAATGTAAAATGCAAAATCATAAAACCCTTAGAATGTAACCTCAATGACCTTTGGTTTGGCAGAAATGTTTGCAAAAGACAAATATGATAAAGGACTACTGCCCCAAATATACAAGGACTCTTAAAACTCAACAATAAGGAAACAGACAACCTGATTAAAAAGTGGGCAAAAGATCACCACCCCAAAGATATGCAGAAGGAAAATATGCACATGAAAAAATGTTCAATGTTCTATATCATCATGGGGTTTCAAATTAAAATGACAATGAGATACTACTTACACACCTATTAGAATGGTGAAAATCCTAAACACTTATGGATCTGGTGAGGATGTGGAGCAACAGGGAAGGGGCTCTCATTTGTTGCTGGTGAGAATGCAAAATAATACAGATGCTTTGGAAGACAGTTTTGGTGTTTACAAACCTAAGCATGCTCTTACCACGTAATCCAGCAATCACAATCCTTGGTATTTACCCAAATAAGTTGGAAACTTATGTCCGTACAAAATGTGCACATGACCTTTACAACAGCTTCCTTTCTAATTGCCAAAACTTGGAAGCAACCAAGAATCCCTCAGTAGGTGAATGAATAAGTAAACAGTGGTGCATCCAGACAATGGAAAACTATTCTGCACTATAAAATGATAAGCTATCAAGCCATTACTAAATGAACAAACTTAGTGTGAAAAGTTCCATTATATACTGGACACTCACAGAGTCTTCTCTCTGACTAAAAGGATCAGTGGTAGCTAGGCAGTTGGGGAGAGGGATGAGCAGGTGGTACACAGATGATTTTTAGGCAGTGAAGCTACTCTGTATGATACACAATGGTGGGTACATGTCATTACACATTTGTCCATACCCACAGGATGCACACCAGGAGTGAACTGTAATGTAAACTGTGGGTTTGGGGTGATGATATGTGTCACTGTAGGCAGAGATACACCGGAAATCTCTGTAACTTATGCTGTTTTGCTGTAAATCTAAAATTGCTCTAAGAAATAAAGTCTATTTTAAAGAAGTCTTTGGGAGGGTAACTTACAATTTCAGAAGGGCTAGTTTTAGAAGAGGAAGTGGACTGTGAAGTGGCGAACTCGCACAGGCAGGTCAACCCAGCAGGAGGGGTACTTACGTGAGTGTGTGCGTGTCTGTGCATGTGTGCAGGTTTACGTGCATGTGAATGTGTGCATGTGTGTGTCTCTGTGCAAGTATGTGTGTAGAATGTAGATCGTGACTCCACAAGAGTTTGGGCTTGTTGGCAATAGGCCGACCCAGTCACAGAATAGGTTCCTTCATTCAGCAGCAAGTGCCTGTCCCTAGAGGTACTGTGACAGAGAACCTGAATGATCCTCTTCAGGAACTGCAGACAGGACTGCTGAGCTGGCAGAGGGCTGGCAGGTCCGCTCAGCCCAGATGACATCTGAGCTCTCTTCTGGCACTAAGCTCGGAGTCTGGGCCGCTCATGCCCAAGGGTCTCTGCATCTCTTGGTGACTCTTGCCAGGAGCCCTTCCTACAGGTGCCTCTTCCTGAGAGGAGACTGTGATCGCCCCTTCCTTCCTTATCTATGTTCACCACCTGCTCTGAGACTCCTGAAAGCCCAGCACAAGGAAGAAAGTGAGGGAGAGGCCCTAACTGAGCAACAATGGTTATCGACACTGAGAAATGAACATTTTCCTCACATGTTCATGTATTGCCTTGGGCATCCTTTTTAATGACCTTAGTATTTTCCCAATATAAACAATTGAAGACATGTCTCTCTAAACTGTTATGTGGTATAAACAGCTTGATTGTAGTGGAAACAGATGGTACACCTTTCTTTTTTGTAAACCCTGGAAAATTTATGGCTTCTTCCCCATCGCTTCCAAAATACCAATTTGTTACTAAGTTGCATAATAATCAGAAATCTGAAGTGATTTATATTCCCCCAACAGGATGCACTTTACCTTTAACTTCTAACAAGTTTAAACCTTCATTCCCAAATCGCCCAGTGATGATTCTGTATAGAGCTATAAATAAGAAATAGCTGCTGTCAGCATATTCATTGTGAAATCATGGAAAATAAAACACCAGCTTTGACAACATTTCTCATTTAAGTAATAGTACCCTTGGAAATTCTTAGTAATATTTCACCTAGTAAGTTAACAGCTTTTTACTGATAGTTACCTGCTATGGTTAATTTTAGATGTCAACTTGGCCAGGCTGTGGTGGCCAGTGGCTAGAGTAGATGTTACCGGAAAGGCATTTGTGGATGTGATGAAAAATGACAGTCACCTGACTTTAAGCATGAGATTACCCTCCATTAGTGTGGGTGGGCCTCACCCATTCAGCTGACAGGCTTAAAGAGCAAAAACTGAGGTTTCCTGGGGAAGAAGAAATTCTGCCTCAAGATGCAATATCGACTCTTTGCTTCTAGACCTATAACTAGACTCGTGTCCGAGCAGGCCCCAGACAGGGGGGAGCCAGGTGTGGCCCATGAGGAGTTGTGTCACAGTCTGACAGAACCATGTAACTCTTCCAAGTGTGGGGATGGGGATTAAGGGTGCAGGATAGTGGTGAAAGAAACATAGAGTTAGAGCAGCCTGAATTTATTGATAGAAGCCAACTTAACAGGGACTCTGGATTTAATGTTCAAGGAATTAGGAGGGCTCCAATATTTTGGCTGGTTGGCTGCTGGCTAAAACATGGACCAAAGGTGACATGCAGTGGGTTAGGTTGAAATGCCAGACCCACCTTGGTGTGCTGTGGAGGAGAGTACCCAAAGCTTAGGGAGGTGGAATGTCAGGATGGATGGATGCTGTAAGACCTGCTCATCCCCAGGACAGTCCAGGGGACCACTTTCTGACCTCACTGTGAGAAACGTATTTATGAAAAGAGCTTGAGGATCCTTGCAGGGCTCTGAGACCCCTTTGCTGTGGAAGCTGGACTGTGCAGGACCTACAGTGAGAGCTGTGGCAAGGAATTAGGAAACCGGAATGCAGTGGGAGCAAACGGATTCTGCAGTGTAGGGCCAAGGGTGGCACTCAGCCACCCAGGATAAGACGATCATGGTCTCCACAGTGGACAGCACACTCAGTCAGAACAGAAAGGCCTGCCTTGTGCTGTCCCACAGCACTGGGTGCTTGATCACGGTGTCCCTAGAAGAGAAGTAGCTGGCAGTCTATTAAATCCTGACTTGATCTGTATAAGCAGGAGAGTTCTACATCTATTGAATAGAAGTCTAACTAGAATCACAAAAGCAGAGTGACAGCCTCCCAATCAACTCCCAGACTTACAGTTTAAAGACCCGGAATGCTTTCAATGAAGGGAAAGCTGGGTCCTCCTGCAGAAGGACCCCATGGAACTGCCGACAGTTTGTACTGTTAATATTTTCCCCAGCCTTTACCAAGGGGGCTGCAGCTATTTACCAGTGTAACTGCAACGGGGAGAAGGAAACAATCAGAATCTTGGGGAAATGTCAGCTCTAGACTAACATTAATCTCAGGGGACCCAAGAGGCACTGTGATTCCCCAGCCAGACGAGGGGCTCATGGAGGTCAGGTGATCAATGTTTTGGCCCAAGTCTGTCTCACAGCGGGTCCAGTGGGTCCTGGGCCCGCCCTGTGATAATTTCCCTGGTTCTGAATGTGTGATAGGAATAACCATATTCAGCAGCTGGTGGAGTCCCCATGGGCCCCTGACCTGTGGAGTGAGGGCTATGGTGGTGGACAGGCCAAGTGGAAGCCGCTAGAACTGCCTCTACCCAGGAAATGAGTCCAAATGCAGTACCACATTCCCAGAGGGACTTGGAGGGACGAGGGTGCCTACTACATCCCCATTCAGTCTCCTACGTGGCCTTTGAGGAAGACAGACGCATCCTGGAGAACGACAGCCGCCCATCATGAGCGTGACCAGGTGGCCGCTCCTCGTGCAGCTGCAGGGCCAGATGTGGTTTCATTGCTGAACAGAATAACACATCCCCCTGGCTCCTGGCATGCTGCTATCCACCCGGCAGGTGCCTTTCCTCTACACCTATTAGTAAAGACCACCAGCAGCAGTTTGCTCTCAGCTGGCCAGGCCAGCACTACACTCTGCTGTCCCACCTCTGGGTACATAAACTCTCCAACCCTGTGTCATAATTTAGTTCATGGGAATCTTAATCACCTTTTCCTCCCACAAAATATCACACTCATCAGTTACCACGGTGACATTATGCTGATTGGACCTAGTGAGCAAGGAGTAGCAACTTCTCTAGACTTACTGGTAAGGCACTTGTGTGTCAGAGGATGGGAAATATACCCCCAATAATTCAGGCTTCTATGTCAGTGCAACTTCTAGGGGTGCAGCGCGGGCATGCTGAGATGCCCCTTCTAAAGTGAGGGGTAAGTCATCACATCCGGTGCCTCCTACGACCAAGTTGGAGGCATGGGGCCTAGTGGGCCTCTCTGGACTCTGGAAGCAGCACGGTCCTCATTCGGGTATGCTCCTCCAGTCCGCTTGCAGAGGGCCTGCGGAAGCTGCAGGTCTGAGGGGACCCAGAACCAGAGAGGGCCCTCCAACAGTCCTGGCAGCCGTGCAAGCCGCTCTGCCACTCG
This sequence comes from Smutsia gigantea, assembly GCA_032199065.1. Taxonomy (NCBI): domain Eukaryota; kingdom Metazoa; phylum Chordata; class Mammalia; order Pholidota; family Manidae; genus Smutsia; species Smutsia gigantea. The sequence continues at coordinate 92,913 of JAVSCE010020225.1, forward strand.
GCCATGTGACCCAGAAGAGCCAGTGATTCTTAAGGGTCAGTGGCCGATAGGGATGCTTTTTGGAGTAATGACAGGCCCATAAATTTGGCAGAGGCATCTCAGTGCAGGCCCTTAGCATTTTGGAGAAAACCAGGCCAACCTCTTCAAATGACTACTCTCCTCTTGGGAAACAACTACTGAGCCTTCATAGAGATGAGCGCTTAGCCATGGGTCACCAAGTTGCCATGCAGCCTGAGCTGCCCATCAGGAACTGGGTGTTACCTGACCCATCAGATGACAAGCCTGGGCTTGATGGCAGTGTTCCATCATCGAACGGAAGTGGTGTATACATGATCGGGTCACGCAGGCCCTAAGGCACAGGTAAGTTAAGTTACACGAAGAAGCGGCCCAAATGCCATGGTCCCCACTCCTGCTCTGCTGTCTTCTCTCTCCCAGTCTGCACCCGTGACTTCACAGGGACTTCTCTATGATTAATTAACAGAGAGAGAGGACTCAGCCCTCACTGACAGATAGTTCTGCACGATGTGCAGCCACCCCCCCACGGGGGACCACTTGCTGGGCCATCCTTGGAGGACAAGGTGAAAGAAATCCTCCCCGTGGGCAGGACTGTGCACTTTGCTTTGATGGAGAAGTGGCCAGCTGTGCGATTCTATACTGAATCATGGGTTGTGGCCAATGGTTTGACCACATGGTCAGGGACTTGGAGGGAACATGTCAGAAAATTGGTGACAAGGTCTGGGAAAGTGGTATTTGGATAGATCTCTATGAATGGACAAAAAAATGTTGAAATATATGTGTGTCCTGTATGAATGCTCCATAAAGGCTGGCCTCAGTGGAGGGGGATGGTAATGACCCGTTCTCTGGGTGCCAGTCACTGTCTTTTCCCAGACAGCCCTGTCGAAGTGGCCACAGTGGCAGGGTGGAGATCATACACAGGCTCAGTACCATGGATTTCCACTCACCAATGCCAACTTGGTTTTAGCCATTGCGAAGTGCCCAATCTGCCAGCCACAGAAGCCAACACTGAGCCCCAATAGAGCACCATTCTGCGGGGCGATCAACCAACTGCTGAAGGCAGGTTGATTACACTGGGTGGCTTCCACCATGGAAGGGGCAGCATGTTGTTTCCACTGGAACAGACACTTGCTCTGACATGGATTTGCCTTCTCTCCACATTAATACTTCTGCAAAACTACTATCCATGGACTAACAGAATGCCTTACCCATGATCATGGTATTCTGCACAGTATTGCTTCTGATCAAGGAACTCATTTCACAGCAAAAGAAGTGTGGCAACAGACTCAGGCTTATGGAAGTCATTGGTCTTATCACATTCTTTACTATCAGGAAGCAGCTGGCTTGGCGGAATTGTGGAACGGCCTTTTGAAGACTCAGTTACAGTGCCAGCTGAGTGGCGATACCTTGCAGGGTTGGGGGCAAGACTCCCCAGGAGGCTGTGTGTTCTCTGAATCAGCTCCAACATAAGGTGCCGTTTCTCCCACAGCTGGGACTCACAGGCCAGGAATCAAGGGGTGGAAATGGGATTGGCACCAATCGCTGTTGCTCCTAGTGATCCATTAAGAAAATCTTCTGTATGTCTCCCCACGGCCTTATGCTCTGCTGGTCTAGAGGCCTTCGTTCCAAAGGCAGGAATGCTTCCACCAGGAGACACAGCAGGATCCACTGAACTGCAAGTTGGCTGTCGCCTGGCCATTTTGGGCACCTCATGACTGAATCAACAAAGGGGAGTCCCTGGGCTGGCTGGGTGACTGCTCCTGCCCACCAAGGGGACAATGGACTGCTGCTCCACAGTGGAGGTAAGGAAGAGCATGTCAGGAACACGGCATCCCTTGGGGCATCTGTTGGTATTGCCATGCCCTGAGATTTAAGTCCATGGAAAATCCAACCCGATCCAGTCAGGACAGCTAATGGCCCAAACCTTCAGGAGTGGAAGTTTGAATCACCCACAAGGTAAAGAACCACAACTAGCTGAGATGCTGAAGGCACATGGAGTACGGAATGAGCAGCAGCGGGTAGTCATGAATAACCAGCTCTGACTGCGTGGCCAGCTACAGAACGTGGGCTGCAACTGTTGTGAGTGTTTCCTCCTTATTTTGTTACGAATTGACTGTGTGTGTACACAATATTTTTTCTTCCCTCTTATCCTCTTATCATGTACCGTAAGTTGTATTGTTGTATTGACATCATATCATAGTATAAGTATTGTTAACTTTATATCACAGTATTAAGTTACAGAATAGGAAGGAGAAGAGTGGAAACCATCTAAGGACTTTGCATCCTCTTTTGGAGAAAGGGTTGGTGCACTTTCAGTTGTAGGCACGATAGTTGTGTCATATTAAGTAGAGGCTTGACTTCGCGGTTGTCTTTATTTGAAGACTGAGTACGGTGTGTAGAGATTGGTGTGGGCGCCATGGTGGCAAGAGGCGGACTGTGATGGTTAGGGTTATGTGCACACTTGGCTAGGGTGCAGCACCAGTTGTCAGGCAAATGCTGGCCCAGACACTGCTGTGAATATGCAGTAGGTGTGCTTAGCTGCTCCAAGCACTGGGCTTCAGGTAAAAGGGATCACCTAGAGCATGTGCCTTGATAATGTGGGCGGGCCTCATGCAGTCAGCTGAAGGCCTTAGGAGAAATCTGAAGTTTCCTGGGGAAGAAGAACTTCTGCCTCAAGGCAGCAGCATGGACTCTGGCTTGAGCTTTCAGGCTGCTCGCCCTCCCCACAGATTTTCAGCTTGTCAGCCTCCACAGTCATAGTGTGAGCCAATTCCTTAAAGCCAATATTTATATCTATATCTGTATCTCCTATTGGTCTGTTTCTCTGGAGAATCCTGGCTGATACAAACCTACAATCGATTTTCTAGTAGTTAGCAGAAGACATTATTCCCATTTTAATGCTAAACAAACTGGAGTCTAAGGGATTTCCATAAGGTGGTACAGAGTGAAGGAGGGAACACATTGGAGGCAGGCGGCAGTGGTGCAAGCCAGATATCCAGCCACGACTACAAGTCATACAAAAGAGATCCGAACACAGTAACATTTTCATTAAATCGACCCATTAGTTCTACTTGAGATTTGGATAGAAAGAGTGTGAATGCTCCAAAAAGATAATGAGCTTCATTCTCATGCTATATGCCAATGTCTTGTCAGTCATTAAGATGGCCTGCAAGGAATTATTAAGCACACAAAATAGCAGGGAAACAAAAATCAAGTCTGCCTTTAGAGTGACATCACCCTGCGGGAAACAATGGCACAAAGTTGTCTTCCATAACTGAAGTGACAGAATGCCCCCGCCTCCACCACCACCCCAGTGCTCAAAAAAACCAAACAAAACCACAGCAGACAAAATGACAACAGCAGCCCTGTCTGCTCTCTAGGCGTTGCCCTTGGTTATGTGACAAATGGAAAAGCACTCACAAGCTCTTCAGGACACAGAGACGCACCTTGTGCTGCCCTTGTCCTTCTGGAAAGGGCAGCTACTGGGTCCACTCAGGGCACTACCTTCTGGGTGTTTTATGGGGTGTGTGTCTGCCGTTCATTTGAACTGATTCCATCAACGAATTTTTCCTGGGCGTGGAAGACTGGAAACAATATCCCGTGTTTATGAGCAATGTGAGGTTACATCAACTGAAAAGCGAGGTGATAACATTGGCACAATTTTGCAGAGCAGAATCCAGACCTGATGTGCAAATCCAGTGTGCCCAGTGGCTTGTGGCCACTTGAACGTCCATGTCCACCAACCATGCTATCATGGCCACTGCCTGGTTGTTTAGGAGGCTGGTCATGTGTCATTGGAGTATGAATCCCCAACAATCTTGATAAGTTATGGTAACCTTTGACCACTGGGGAGGGTTATAGACCCCCATGGCTCTTACAGGGGATTCACAAATTCTTTCCATTTCTAGCCATTATAACTATTTTTTAAATGAATTTTGGTTTAATGCATTGCTGTTGAAACCCAACTTAAAAAAATTTTTTTATTAAGGTATTATTGATATACACTCTTATGAAGGTTTTACATGAAAAACAATGTGTTTACTACATTTACCCATATTATCAAGTCCCCACCCATACCCCAATGCAGTCACTGCCCATCAGTGTAGTAAGATGCCACAGATTCATTATTTGCCTTCTCTGTGCTACACTGTTTTCCTCTTGATCTCCAAACCATGTGTACTAAACATAATACCCCACAATCCCCTTCTTGCACCCTCTCCACCTGCCCTCCCACACCCCTCCCCTTTGGTAACGCTAGTCCCTTTTTGGAGTCTCTGAGTCTGCTGCTGTTTGGTTCCTTCAGTTTTGCTTTGTTGTTATACTCCACAAATGAGGGAAATCATTTGGCACTTGTCTTTCTCCACCTGGCTAATTTCACTGAGCATAATATCCTCCAGCTTCATCCATGTTGTTGCAAATGGCAGGATTTGTTTCCTTCTTATGGCTGAATAGTATTCCATTGTGTATATGTACCACTTCTTCTTTATCCATTCATCTACTGATGGACACTTAGGTTGCTTCCATATCTTGGCTATTGTAAAAAGTGCTGCAATAAACATAGGGGTGCATATGTCTTTTTGAATCTGAGAAGTTGTATTCTTTGGGTAAATTCCAAGGAGTGGGATTCCTAGGTCAAAGGTATTTGTATTTTTAGTTTTTTGAGGAACCTCCATATTGTTTTCCACAATGGTTGAACTAACTTACATTCCCACCAGCAGTGTAGGAGGGTTTCCCTTTCTCCACATACTCGCCAGCATTTGTTGTTCTTAGTCTTTTGGATGCTGGCCATCCTTACTGGTGTGAGGTGATATCTTGTTGTGGTTTTAATTTGCATTTCCCTGATGATTAGTGATGTGAAGCATCTTTTCATGTGTCTGTTGGCCATCTGAATTTCTTCTTTGGAAAACTGTCTCTTCATATCCTCTGCCCATTTTTTAATTGGGTTATTTGCTTTTTTGGTGTTGGGGCATGTAAATTCTTTATATATTTTGGATGTTAACCCCTTGTCGGATATGTCATTTACAAATATATTCTCCCATACTGTAGGATGCCTTTTTGTTCTGTTGATGGTGTCCTTTGCTGTACAGAAACTTTTTAGTTTGATGTAGTCCCATGAGTTCATTTTTGCCTTTGTTTCCCTTGCTTGAGGAAATTCATTCAGGAAGAAGTTGCTCATGCTTATATTCAGGAGATTTTTGCCTATGTTGTCTTCTAAGAGCTTCATGGTTTCATGACTTATATTCAGGTCTTTGATCCATTTCGAGTTTACTTTTGTGTATGGGGTTAAACAATAATCCAGTTTCATTCTCTTGCATGTAGCTGTCCAGTTTTGCCAACACCAAAGTGTCTTCAACACTTGTTGAAGAGGCTGTCATTTCCCCATTGTATGTCCATGGCTCCTTTACTGTACATTAATTGACCATATTTGGTTGGGTTTATATCAGGGCTCTCTGGTCTGTTCCACTGGTCTATGGTTTTGTTCTTGTGCCAATACCAAATTGTCTTGATTACTGTGGCTTTGTAGTAGAGCTTGAAGTTGGGGAGCATAATCTCCCAGCTTTATTCTTCCTTCTCAGTATTGCTTTGGCTATTTGGGGTCTTTTGTGGTTCCATATGAACTTTAGAATGATTTGCTCTAGTTCACTGAAGAATGCTGTTGGTGTTTTGAGAGGAATTTCATTGAATCTGTAGATTGCTTTAGGCAGGATGGCCATTTTGACAATATTCATTCTTCCTATCCATGGGTATGGCATGCTTTTCCATTTATTGGTATCTTCTTTAATTTCTCTCATGAGTGTCTTGTAATTTTCAGAGTATAGGTCTTTCACTTCCTTGGTTAGGTTTATTCCTAGGTATTTTATTCTTTTTGATGCAACTGTGAATGGAACTATTTTCCTGATTTCTCTTTCTGCTAGTTCATCGTTAGTGTATAGGAATGCAACAGATTTCTGTGTATTAATTTTGTATCCCGCAACTTAGCTGAATTCAGATATTAGATCTAGTTGTTTTGGCATGGATTCTTTAGGGTTTTGTATGTACAATATCATGTCATCTGCAAAAAGGGACAGTTCAACTTCTTCCTTGCTGATCTGGATGCCTTTTATTTCTTTGTGTTGTCTGATTGCCATGGTAATACCTCCAGTACTATGTTGAATAAAAGTGGGGAGAGTGGGCATCCCCGTCTTGTTTCTGATCTTGAAGGAAAAGTTTTCAGCTTCTCGTTGTTAAGTATGATGTTGGCTGTGTGTTTGTCATATATGGCCTTTATTATGTTGAGGTACTTGCCCTCTATACCCATTTTGTTGAGAGTTTTTATCATGAATGGATGTTGAATTTTGTTGAATGCTTTTTCCTCATCTATGGAGATGATCATGTGATTTTTATCCTTCTTTTTGTTAATGTGGTGGATGATGTTGATGGATTTTTGAATGTTGTACCATCCTTGCATCCCCAGAATAAATCCTACTTGATCACGAAGGATGATCTTTTTGATGTATTTTTGAATTCGGTTTGCTAATATTTTGTTGAGTATTTTTGCATCTATGTTCATCAGGGATATTCATCTGTAATTTTCTTTTTTTGTGGTTTCTTTGCCTGGTTTTGGAGAGTGATGCTGGCCTCATAGAATGAGTTTGGAAGTATTCCCTCTTCTTCTACTCTTTGGAAAACTTTAAGGAGGATGGGTATTATGTCTTCACTAAATGTTTGATAAAATTCAGCAGTGAAGCCATCTGGTCCAAGAATTTTGTTCTTAGGTTTTTGATTACCAGTTCAATATCGTTGCTGGTAATTGGTCTGTTCATATTTTCTCTTTCTTTCTGGGTCAGCCTTGGAAGGTTGTATTTTTCTAGAAAGTTGTCCATTTCTTTTAGGCTATCCAGTTTGTTAGCATATAATTTTTCATAGTATTCTCTAATAGTTCTTTGTATTTCTGTGGTGTCCATAGTGATTTTTCCTTTCTCATTTCTGATTCTGTTTATGTGTGTATACTCTCTTTTTTTCTTGATAAGTCTGGCTAGGGGTTTAGGGGTTAGTTGTGAGTCAAACCCAACTTCTAAACAAATAGTTTTCATGGGCTCAATCCACTATTCAGGCTAAATGTTATGTACGAAACTGACACTTAAAAAAAAACCCTTAATATGCATGTTTCTCAGAGGGCATAGAAAAAACAGACCTAGAAATGGAACCTACAGTGGCTGAAGAGAGGAAGAAATACCACCTCTGTGGCAGATTATACCAGCCACTCAAGGTTCACTTTTGAGTAGCCTCTATCTCTTCATGTGGCAGTGTTGTGTCTTTTATTCTAAAACTGCAAAATCAAGTACCCTTTTAATCATTAACTAGAAGTCTCAGGGATATCGATTGCAGTTCTTGTGGGCTCTGGCCTTCAATTAACTATCAGTTTCTTAATGATTTCTGATGTTTTTGTTCCAAATACTATGTTAAGTAATTGTGAGGATTAATTCATTTACTCCTCCGAGAAACTCAGGTTGGTAGGTGTCATCATCCTCATTTCACAGATGAGGAAGCTGAGGTGGAGGAGGGTGGAAGAGCCCACTCCACGTCACACAGTCAGCAGGCAGAGAGCCCGACCTACCCCAGGCAGCCACGCCCCAGACCGACCCTTGTGCTAATTAATCAGTTTGTGCCTTCTTTCGGCCAAATTCAAGCTTCAGACGTTATTGGAGTGATTTGGGCTCTTGCTTCCTGTCCTCCTCCAGGCCACACTCTGATGGCTCAGTGCTCTGAGCCCCTGGCACCCAGTAGGAGCCGGCCAACCAGAGTGGAGGAGAGCGAGCCACCACTCACCAGAGCACCAAGGGCCTGGTCTTATTCCTGCCTGGCCGTGGGCAGGTCACCTGGCTCTCTGGACCTCCAGTTTGTGCCCTGGCTCGGTCACCAACACTCCACCAAGCTGAGACCCAGAAGGACACTGTATCTTGGCGCTGCCCTTGGTTATGCGGCAAATGAAAAAGCACTCACAAGCTCTCGAGGACACAGAGATGCCCTCGTTCCAGGGCAAAGGCCAGGGACATCTGTGTCAGAGGTGGGGGATGGCCAGGCCTTGGGGTGCTTTCCTGGAGATAGCAGATGCCAGGAGAAGGTCCCCAGCCAGCCTCTTAGGGCTCCCAAGGCTGGTGGGCCCTGTCCTGTCCCACTCGGGGCTCTGCTTTGATGGGCATGAGGAGGAGGTTGCCACCCTTTTCACTAGGGAAGTGATGCACTAGCAGCATGCCCCTTCCAAAAATAAGTTGCCTATAAAACTTCAGAATGCCCTTGTTTTACAGCTGATTTGTGCTCTCAGGATGGGTTCATTTGCAGCCTGAACATCATTCGTGAGCCAACTGCCAGCTTTCCTCCTCCCACAGAAGGCTGCCCAACTGCAAGGAGCTGAGCAGAACGTCTGAAGTTGGGACTCCCAGTGGCCCGCGGCAGTCAGAAGGGGGCTTCTGCTCAGCCAGGGGGCTGGTGCCAGCGCCAGTGGTGGGCAGAGGAGCCCAGCGTGAGTGTCCCCAAGAGGTGAGCTTCCACGGCCCACGGGGATGGGCCCGTGAGCTTGTGGCCCAGAGTGCTTCATGAGCCATCCCCCTCTGCTCTCGGTGGCACCTGAGACATGGCCCCCATCTGTGGTTTTTGTGTGTTTGGCCTGACACACAAGCCAGGGACAAGCTGTCCCTCAAGAGATCAGTGTGAGGCCAGGCCACGGAGGGATTCAGTTCTGGTGAGGTCAGACCCAGCGCATGCCCATCTCCAGTGCAACATCAGGGGTGCAGGACCCCTTCCAGCTGCTGGTGTAGCTGGGGGGACTCATGCAGCTACCATGTGATGGCAGGAAGGCACCTGCCTGTCTCCAAACTGGAAACACATCGGCAGACTGAGATACCAGCTGCAGAGCTTACCGCAGGCCATCCCCCGCCTGCGTTTTAGGGCAGCAGCTGTGAAGGCTCACTCCCTGAGCCCCAGCCAGAGAGAAGGTGAGTTCCTGAACTGGTGGTTCTGCACTTTAGACAAAGCTGCCCGTTTGCTGAAAGGAGCTCCCTCCTCAAGGTTTCTTTACACTGCACATTCCTGGGTTCTCGTTGAAAATGTAATTATAACCCTCTGTAATACAAGCCTTTTTGTCACCTATCCCATGGATATACATGATCTCAGATGGCTGGGGCTTCAATAATAAAGAGCAAGTTCTGCCAACACACTTCCCATGATGCCCCTGCTGTCATGAGCCGGGTTGCAGGGCCACTGTCCCTCCCACCAAACCATCCCCAAAGCCTTGACGATAAAGGTCATGCCGTCCACGTGGACTTGGTCAAGTGCTCTGCCGTCACGTGGACTCCGGCTACAGGTGGCAGCCCCCTCAGGCTCCCCCCTCCCTGGGCTGACCTCAGAGCCTCCTGCCAGCAGCTGGCCCAGACCCCTCGCTGTGTCTCTTAGACAAGCCCAGGACCTCCGAGGCCTCGGCTGCATGCGAGCTGCAGAGCCTCCCCATGCCAGCACATCAGAGCCTGTGGAAGCCTGGGAGCGCCGAGTGCCTGGACTGGCTCCTCGGCTAATACTGTGCAGCCCCTGGAGAACCTCTCAGCATTTCTGAGCCTCAGGAGCACCAAGAAAACGAAGAGCTGAATAAAAAGGTCTTCAGAAGCTCTTACCAGTTCCAATACTCTATCATTCTGTGGAACAGAAACTATCTCATCCACAAGTAGAAGGATTCCTCTCAAGTCATGGGAGTGAAACCTTACTGGCAGCAGTTTTCCAAGCTTTCTTTACAAACATCATCAGAGGCCTCCTAGGAGCAAGGCTCTCTCCAGGGTCTGCCGAGGCTCTGGGACGTTTTTGAACTAAGTTTTGTATCAGGCCTTAGCACACGACAATGTTTTCCCTAGTACCCTGACCCTACCGTGCGCTGTGAAGGCTCACCCAGTCCCTCTGCTCCATTCCTTTCTGTGTATCCAGTCTGGTCTAAAACATGGTGGCCCAAACCAGGAAATTGGTGTTGGGACTCTTGAATAGCCATTTTCCAGCGTGTTTGGAAGACAGTGCCATGGAGTCACAGGCAAGGGTGAGGGGTGCCAAGGAGAGCGTTGGGCAGGCAAGATGGCAGCAGAGCTCTCAGAGACGGGGCGGGCGAGCTGACGGGAAGGGAGGGGGAGGGGAGGGGGAGGTCGGCACGGGGCATCCCCGCTGGAGGGGCCAAGCCTCCGGTTCACTGCCTGTCCAGCACTGGATGCCTCCAGGCCAGCCAGCGCCCCGAGCTGCCCTGCGGGAGCCGCCACCTGTCTGTGGCACCTCAGCCCAGGCAGGGAGGTCCCTCGCCTGGTGGGTCCCCGCATCTGTGGGGGGACCCCCCCAGGAGGCTCCCTGTCCCCAGACTGGCCGGATGCCCTCTGCTCCCTGCCCTCAGGTCTGCCGCACTGTCACAGCTCCCTGCTTCCCAGTCTATGTCACCATCCCAGACTCCATGTTCCTCCAGGCCAGGCTGCCCCTTCTCCCTGCAAGGCCCCCGGGGCCCAGCACCTACTCGCGGCAGCACGCAGGCCAGGGAGGGAGGGATGGACTTCTGGCTGGGTGGTGGGGGAAGGCTGCAGGACCAGAGGCTCACAGCTGTAGAAGCTTCTTCCTTCCTGAGCTCACCACCAGCTGCCTGCGGCTCGGTCCGAGGGCACACATGTCTGCTTTCTGATGACTTTGCCCTGGAGTCGCCCTGAGGGACGGCTGGTCCCTATCACTTGGGACTGATGTGCTCACGGGACATCAGAAACAGGAAACAGCCACTGACCCTATGACAGGTGGTGTTTGGTGATTGTTTCAAGCACAAAATTTATTTTTAAAGTGCTTTTTTGCAAAAGAGTTAACTTTAATCCTACAGATCATCTTCTTAAAAGACTTCCAAGACTTGGTTTCTACTCTGTGATTTGTGACTGCTACAAAGACACCTCCAAAACTTATATCCAGTCCCTTCCCTCAGAAGCTCTAGACCCAAGCCCTGGGACGGGAAGGCCATGGGGTGCCCACCTGCCACCCCTTCTGAAGATCACGGCCTCCATGGTTTCCATATCCCAGGTCTTCTGCATGCCCCAGAATCCTCCCTGTGCCCTGGGCACTCTGACCTCTCCAACCTGGGAGACTGGGATGGGGCCCATGCAGCCGGGGCTATCCTGCACTCGATAGCTGCCCTGGAGATGTGCTACAGACTGGCAGCTTCAAGGTAAATGTCCTTCCCAGATCTCCTTGGAAGGGGAGGCCCGCCTGCACCCAGGGCCACCCCAGGCAGATCAGTCCCCAAACAGGACAGACCCCTGGTCAGCCCCAGGGAACCCAGGCACTGACGAGCATCCCCTAGTGCCACCCAGAGTGCTGAGATCAGAACCAGCCCTTCCCCGGGTGGTCCTCAGTCCACCCCCTGCAGGGTGCCTGGGGCAGCATCCCCAGTCTTCCTCACTGTCGTCGGCACTGGGGGCACTGCGGGACTGTGCACCGCTGGTGGGAGTGGGCAGCCCTCCAGGAGGCTAGAGCTGCTGGGCGCTGGTGCCCAGCCACAGGGTAGCCCTTGTGGGGAGCCAGGAGGACCAGGAGGTGGGCCGGAAGAGCACCTGGGAGAGCAGGCTGGGGGCCGCACACTCAAAAAGAGGAACCCCAGCTTGGGACCCATCTATAGGAAGGCTCCCCGCCGATGTGCATGGCCTGGGCAGGGCTGAGGCCTGGTCCTGAGGCTTAGCCAGCGGAGTGCCAGCCTCCTGGGGTGTCCACCAGGGCGGTCGACACACATGAGCCAGTCTGGGGCCTCTTCACTCTCCACACCCAGGGTGCCAGGGAATAAATCCCCGTGCTCCCAGCAGAGTCACTCCTGCCCCGCTACAGGGGCCCAGGAGCCCCATCGGCTGTGGCCTCGTCTCTTTGTGCGTGTGCGGGAAGGGCCTGGATGCAGTTTCGGTGAGCTCATACTAGGAGAACACCCAGGCGCTGGGGTTTGGGTCTCCGTGGACAGTGGGGCTTTTCCTGGGGAGAATTCAGGAACTGAACCACCTGACAGCACCGCCAGTTTCTGTGAGGAATCCTTTCACCATACTTAGATATGTGCACTTCTCGGATGGTGTCACCCAGAAATGGATTTGAAGGCCCTGCTGCGTGGTCCCTGTGGAATCTGCCTGGCGGTGGTCATGGCAGGGGTGGGGAGACGGCAGCCAGGCCCCCGCCAGGGCGCGGTGCTGGCTCACTAGGACAGCCGCCATCTTGGCTCTTCTGCTAGAAACGGCAATGCGGACGTTTTGCATCTTACTATAAGTTAGAAAAAATTCAAGTGAAAGTACAGAAGGGAAAAATATCAACAGGTGGTGTTTCAGACCAGTGCTTCTTTTTCTCTTTGTTTGAGAGGTGAGGACTGAAAACCACACAGAGCATTTGGAAGGACACTAGACTTGCCCACTGGGGCTGGACACACGCTCACTCACCCCATGAAGTCCACCCCACTCCCTGCTCAGAGGCACAGAGTGAACACCCCCATACTGTGAGCCCTGAGTTTAGCTGGGCACAGGCTGGTGTTGGCCTGGGCCTTTCCACTGCCAGGCCCACCTGGGGAGCTGTCAGAGCTACGCTGACGTATCTGCTGCTTCCCATCTGGGATCAGCCTTCCTCCCAAGTGTCCTTCATTGGAAGGGACCCTTTGGGTGTGCCATGGACCCCCTGTTCCATGCAGATGTAGGAACTGTGAGCAGAGAGTAAACCTTGCGTGAAAGCAAAACGCATGCCAACAGGCTGGGTATGTTGGGAGCAGACCACCACTGGTTTTCGTTGGCTGCACACTTAGGAGGCTAAGATGCTGAACAAATGGATCAGTCTCACAGGCCTGACCCCACTCACTAATGAGCCATGTGGAAGCCAGCCCTACCTGTTTTGCAAACTGGACAGAGGACAGTTTTGGGTGAAGAACCAGAAATGTTTACAGAACTGTTATGACCTTTCCCTTTCTAAGTCTATTCCCTGTTTTTCTCTCAGCAGCTCAGAAGCTTGGGGGATCTAGTCTTCCAGGGAGGGTGCCAAGAATGAAGGTGGGGGCACCCCCCTCTGTCTCCTGGTGAGACCCAGCTGCATCTCCTAGGCAGGCTGTGAGGCGGAAGGGAGCAGACTGAGGCCTGAGTGAATTTCGCACAGACATGGACACAAAACAAGGCAGCATTTCACTTCAGCCTGGGTTCCCAGTTGGTCTCAAGGACTCTTGAGCTTTGCTGGCAGGAGTAGTGGCCGTGACTGAGGGCTCTCCACACCAGGGAGCGTGGACCAAGAGGACACAGGTGGTGACCAGGCCTGACCATGGTCCAGGGGCCCTGAGGAGTCAGTGTGCAGGGCGGCAGGCAGGTGGGTGTGCCTCCAGGGGACCGGGCAGAGGACTGAGCAGTCAACAGTTTTGGTATTGTCCCCAAGGAACAGGAGAGGCTATCCTTGCCTTGAATACACCATTTAAGTGTGGAATGTTTCATCCAAATCATGGCTAGAAAGGTTTTAAAAGATGTACAGAACGTGGTATGGCCAAGAGGGAGCGCAATTACTATTATACAAGGATCGTCCCTTGCTGAGGGTCTGGCCCCCAGGGCCCACAGTGGCCCTGAGCTGCGGTGCACCGAGGGCAGGACAGTGCCTGCTTTCAGGCCTCACTTGTGCTGAGTGTCATTGGTGTCTGGTCCACAAGGTGACAATGGGCTTGCCAGGACGGACCACTTACCTTTTCATTTTTCCTCTCATCTGGCTTGCATCCCATGCTGGTGGGGCTGGATGTCGACAAGCTGCTGATGGGCACCCCTCGGGCCTCCCCGCTGAGGCTGGCAGCGCTGATGTTGGGAGGTGTGATGGCTGATGCTGCTGACGTGAGCAGGACGGCTGGCCGGGGGCACAGGGTCCCAGTGGCCGCGTGCACCAGGGGCTGGTGGATGTGCTGTGGGGACACCACCGAGTGGGGCCTGAGGCTGGCAGTGGGCAGGCGGGACGGGGAGTTCTGGGTGTGCAGGGGCGACACTGTGGCCATCGGTCGGTCCTGAGCCTGAGCTGAGGCGTGAACAGCTGGAGCATGGGTCAGAGAGTGGGGTTGAGAGGTCAGTTTGCAACCTTCAGTGCAAGACAGGACTCTCCCTGGGCTCCCCTCCCAGTGCCCGCAGCCTTCTGTCTCCAGGCCTGGCCCCACTTCAGGGCTGAGCAACCCTGAAAAGGCACCGCCCCCGCCCGCCCACTTCCCAGGGAGGAGCTGGAAGGTGTGTTCCAAGGCCACCATGAGCACAGCATGTTTCCAGATCTCTGTGAAGTCTTTGAACTAGTCTTCTCGGGCCGTGGTGAACTAACACCTTGGGAGATTTTCAAAAACACCCTTGTTAGAATGTTCATAGAAGCAAAGCCTATGAAAGATGCTGAAGAAACCTCAAGATGCCCCCAAATTGTGAGACCCGCTGCATGAAGCTGGGCCTGCCCACAGTGCCATCGGATGAGCTGGCCCCAAACTGTGGCAGCCTTCCTCTCTCACACTCGGCACTTGACCCAGCTGGGCATGTGGGACTACTTAGCTGGTGGCGATCGAGTGGCAAAGCAGCGGAGCCTTGCCGTGAGCCCAGAGCCTGCACTCTGTCTGCGCATCGGAGCCACAGGGGTCCTGGGTTTGCGGCACTGGAGCCTCTCACTAGGAACCCCCCCCCCGCTACCGCAAAAATGCCCCGTAAAGGTGTCGCAGTCTAAATGCGTAACATTTGTAAAAGTCTGCCATTTGAAAAGATAGTTTCCTCTCTACACAGCACCTCTTTAAAATTAATACTCTATAGCTTGTGTGAAGAATTGCCTCCTTATTACCAACAAATAGGAGAGCATGAGACGCACCAGAGAAACAGTGGTCATAGCCTGGGCTGGTCTCACCCAAAAGGAGAGAGAGCCACAGGTGGGGGGCAGCAGGCAGCCCTCATGCCAGCGTCCCATCTAAGGTCATGCAGCCCACACTCAGCTGTTTTTGCAGTTATGCCAGAGGAAAGTGACTTTATTCTGCTGTTACTTTCCATCACTAGAATTCATGGCATTCATGCTTCAAAAAACAATTGATGCAATGAAACAACATTCTAAGCCCGCGATATGTGTGGATGCCCAGGGTGCTCATCCGTCCTGGTGCACGTCCCCGGTATGTGAAGGAGCTCAAGCCCCAGTACCTGCCGCCAGCTGCCCCTCTGATAGCTGCCCAGGAAGACCTGGTGAGATCTAATTATATGACTGTGCGCTCTCCAGGGCTCAGGCCACAGCCTCTGTTTCTAGGAGGTGAAATATATAAAGGCTAATTTATGGGCTTAAGAAACTACTGGGGTTGGGATGGGTTTGGATATTCACTCACTGAGTCTCTGCCATGTCTGAAGACCAGGTCAGGCAGTTATGCCGACCAAGGAAGTTGCTTGGGTCCCTTAATACCCCCAGGGAGCCCACCGCAGGGACTGTGCTCCTGGGGCCATTTATCTGCCACTCCCAGCTGCCTGAACTCTCCTTCACCTCAGCCTGCTGGCCCTGGCACGGCGAAGGGAAGGCGTCTGGAAAACACAGTCTGCAGGGGCTGCTCTGGCTCCTGCCGCCTGCGGAGGGCCAGGGCTGGTGAGCCCTCCCAAGCCTGCCAAGCGGCCTTGCTAACAGATGCCCAGGAGGGATGGTGCCCCAGGCCTTGCTGCCGCCATGCAATCTCTCTGCCTTCTCTCCCAATCTCTCTTCCCCTCAGCCACCCTGGGCCCTGGCTGCCCGTCACGCATGCACACTGG
The DNA here is from genome assembly GCA_032199065.1 of Smutsia gigantea. Classification (NCBI taxonomy): domain Eukaryota; kingdom Metazoa; phylum Chordata; class Mammalia; order Pholidota; family Manidae; genus Smutsia; species Smutsia gigantea. The sequence goes on from JAVSCE010020225.1 coordinate 108,689, forward strand.
CTCACACTGCCGATGCTCGGTGCCAGCATGTGAGTGCACAGACTGCCTTCCCCCAGAAAGCTTGGACACCACCTCTCAGACTCCCGTCCTAACCACCAAATAACAGCGCGACCTGCCTTCTCCAGTCTTAGCTCCTCTTGCCCTCTTATACTGTTTCTTTTCTCCCAGGCATCCTCTCCTTTTGACGACCTGTAGAATATGCCCTTTGTTCCGTACTGAGTGTCCACTGTCTGTCCTCCACTACAGTGCAAGCTCTACGAGGGGGGGTGGGCACTGGCCCAAACAGCAGGAATGGTGCCTGGCATGCAGAAGGGGCGTAATAAAGTTTTTCAATGAATGAATGAGTCTTTGAGGAAAGAGAACCTCATCTGAAACATCTTGGCAGACTGCACAGAACTGACCCGCTGGAGGAGAAAGAGTGCCCATGAGGAGAAGCATGACTAATCACACTGGAGCAGAGGACACTGAGACCCCACCGATGGCCAGTAGGATGTGCCTTAATTTCACCTGACCCTGTGCTGACCCAGACGGCTATCCCGCTAGTGATCCTACTCGCCCAGCAGCCCACCCCACAGAGGCAGGCTGCTTGAGGAGCACTGCTGTTCCCGCCTCAGGACCCCTTCGCTCCTTAACCCTTTGGCGTACTTCAGTAGTCTGGGCCCGAGTGCCGAGAGCCCTTGTCCATTCACTGCTCTGTCCCAGTGCCCAGGAATGTTCCTGGCACCCAGCAGGTGCTCTGTAACGAGCTGAACAGATGCATGACCTACGTCTCCGTCAGTTTTGTCCTTCCCTTACCCCCAGGTTCACCATACCCACTTCATGGAGGAAAGGGAAACGGGTCCCCCACAGCTTCAGGCCCCTCTCTATAACTCCTCCCCACGTGGCCCAGCCTTCCGGCCTCGAGGGCAGGTCCCCGGGTGGAGTCCTTCCCCAGCCTCCTGACCTCATAGCTCTGTTGGCTTCCCTCCTGTGACTTACCAACCAAGGTAAGTGGGTCCCACTGATGCAATCGACTTCCTGCTATTCTTGTCTTCTCGTAGCTAGTACCTCCTTTTCCTGGGCTTCTTACACCTGAAATGTCCTTGAAATAGTGTCTGTGCTGGCTTTCTCACTTGGCGCTCCCTGCTCTGTGTGATCTGCATTTGCTCCACAGCAGTTTCCATCTCTGCTCCGCATGCTGGTTAAATTCCTAAGTTTCTTAAACTGAAACTGGAGTGATTGATTTGAGACTTTATTTTCTAATGGACGCATTTAGTGCCATAAATTTCCTCTTAAGCACTGCTTTACTGGCATCCCAGGAAGCCTGACATGCTGTGTTCATTTCATGCAGTTCACAACGCTTCCTAGTAACACTTCTGATTTCTTTGACGCACAGGTTATTTTGAAGTGCGCCATTTAGTTTTCAAATATTTGGGGATATCTTGTGTTCTAACTCTATGTGGTCAGGGAATGGAGTTCATGTGACCTGAATCCTTTGAAATTTATTGATATTTAAATGTTATGGCCCAGAACAAGGTCTGCCCTGATAAGTGTTCTGTGTGCACCTGAACGTGTGCTTTGCCGTGGTTGCATCGAGGGCTCCGTGTCAATTAGGTTGGTCATAGTGTTGTTCTAACGCTCTATATTCTTACAATATTCTGCCTACTATCCTAACAACTATTGAGAGTTTTGAAAATCCCTTTTGAGTACAGTTGTGGATTTCCCCCATTCCGCTTTGCAGCTCTATCAGTTACTTCTTATATATTTTGAAGCTCTGCCATTTGATGCATTTAGTTCTCTCAATGAACCGATTCCCCCTTTAACATTATGAAATTACTTTTGTTAGTAATAATATTATTTGTTTTAAAGTCTTCTCTGTCTGATATTAATATAACCACCCCAGATTTCTTTTGATTAGTATTGGCATGGTACAGCTGACCCTCATTATTCAGAGACAGATACGCAAATTCACTTACAAGCTAAAATTGATTTATAACCCCCAAATCAAAGCCTGTGGTGTTTGTGCAGCCATTCTCAGACATTCTCAAATTCTCAGCAAAGAATTTGAGTCACTGCCACACATGCTCCCCAATGAGGCGCAACAGGGGAATGCTCTGTCTGGTTTCGGCTCATACAGAGATGCCCCGGGATAGACATGGCAGGGGCCAGGCAGGGCAAGAAACCCCAGCTCTGGGCCAGCTGGATGGGTCTGACTGCCATCTGTTAGGGGCATGGTCACTTAACATTTCTGAACGCCATTTTCTCTATTGTAAAATAAAAAAACTACCAGAATGAGTTATTTTTAGTATTTAAGATTTTAGTCTATGTGAGATACATGCACATATTTCACTTGGGAGCAATAGCTCAGTATTCATTAGTTCACTGTTCATAGAATCATGATAGAACAGAGCTACTGTGAATAATGAGAATCAACTGTATATCTTGTTCCATCCTTTCATTTTTAACTTATTTGTGTATTTGTATTTAAGAATTAAAATGTTTCCTCTTCACAGCATATGTTGGCTCTTGTTTTTTTTTTTCTTTTTTAAAAACTACATGACAATCTCTGCATTCTATTTCGAGTCACATTTATACTGAACGTGATTATTTACATGAGTAGGTTCAAGCCTACACTTCATGACATTTGTTCTGTTTGACCTTGTGGGTGGTCTGTGTTCCTTTTCCCTTGTCCTTACGACTCCTTTTGGACGGACTGGAAGTTTTTGTGATTCCTTATAAAACACTGTTAACTTATTTGCAGTACTTCTTCGTTTTGATGTTTAGTGGTTGTTCACATCTTTAATGTATCATTGTCTATATGCAAGTGAGTCCATAACTTTTAACAGTATCTGGTGCTTCCATTTCTCTGCTCCCAACGTTTATGTGTTTGCATTACATATTTTACTTTTAGTTATGTCTTAAATCCCAACTGCACTGTTTTTATTTTTGTTCTAAGAGTTACAGTTGAAAGGTATTTAAATAATAAGAAAAAACATATATTTACCTATGCAGTTACCATTTCTAGTCCTCACTTCGTTGTGTAGATCCATGCTTTCAACTGATACCATTTTCCATCTACCAAAAAGAACTTTAAAACACTTTTCATAGTGTGCGCCCATTGGTGATGAAATCTTTTAGCTTTACAATGTGTGAATAATTCCTTACTTCCATTTAAAAAAAATTTTTTTTGGTATCATTAATCTACAATTACATGTGTAATATTATGCTTATTGAACTACCCACTTCATCAGGTCCCCCCCACCAACCCCATTACAGTCACTGTCCATCAGCGTAGTGAGATGCTATAGAGTCACTACTTGTCTTCTCTGAGTTATACTGCCCTACCCATGCCCCCCCAACATTACATCTGCTAATCGTAATGCCCCTATTCCCCTTTTATCCCTCCCTTCCTGCCCATCCTCCCCAGTCCCTTTCCCTTTGGTAACTATTAGTCCATTCTTGGGTTCTGTGAGTCTATGGCTGTTTTTTTATTTCAGTTTTTTTCTTTGTTCTTATGCTCCACATATGAGTGAAATCATTTGATACTTGTCTTTTTCCGCTTGGCTTATTTCACTGAGCATAATACCCTCTAGCTCCATCCATGTTGTTGCAAATAGTAGGATTTGTTTTCTCCTTGTGGCTGAATAATATTCCATTGTGTATATGTACCACCTCCTCTTTATGCATTCATCTACTGATGGACACTTACATTATTTCCATTTCTTGGCTATTGTAAATAGTGCTGTGATAAACATAGGGGTGCATCTGTCTTTTTCAAACTGGGCGGCTGCATTCTTAGGGTAAATACCTAGGGGTGGGATTCCTGGGTCAAATGGTATTTCTATTTTGAGGTTTTTGAAGAACCTCCATACTGCTTTCCACAATGGTTGAACTAATTTGCATTCCCACCGGCAGTGTAGGAGGGTTCCCTTTTCTCCACATCCTCGCCAACATTTGTTGTTGTTTGTGTTTTGGATGTTGGCCATCCTCACTGGTGTGAGGTGATATCTCATTGTGGTTTTAATCTGCATTTCTCTGATGATTAGCGATGTGGAGCATCTTTTCATGTGCCTGTTGGCCATCTGAATTTCTTCTTTGGAGAAGTGTCTATTCATGTCCTCTGCCCATTTCTTAACTGGATTATTTGCTTTCTGTTTGTTAAGGTGCATGAGTTCTTTATATATTTTGGGTGTCAACCCTTTATCAGATACGTTTTTTATGAATATATTCTCCCATACTGTAGGATGTCTTTTGTTCTACTGATGGTGTCCTTTGCTGTACAGAAGCTTTTCAGCTTGATATAGTCCCACTTGTTCATTTTTGCTTTTGTTTCCCTTGCCCGGGGAGATATGTTCGTGAAGAAGTTGCTCATGTTTATGTCCAGGAGATTTTTGCCTATGTTTTTTTCTAAGAGTTTTATGGTTTCATGACTTACATTCAGGTCTTTGATCCATTTTGAGTTTACTTTTGTGTATGGGGTTAGACAGTAGTCCAGTTTCATTCTCTTACATGTAGCTGTCCAGTTTTGCCAGCTGCTGAAGAGGCCGTCATCTCCCCATTGTATATCCAAGGCTCCTTTATCATATATTAATTGACTGTATATGTTTGGGTTAATGTTTGGATTTTCTATTCTGTTCCACTTGTCTGTGGGTCTGTTTTTGTGCCAGTACCAGATTGTCTTGATTACTGTGGCTTTGTAGTAGAGCTTGAAGTCAGGGAGCGTAATTCCCCCTGTTTTATTCCTCCTTCTCAGGACTTCTTTGGCTATTCAGGGTCTTTTGTGGCTCCATATGAATTTTAGAATTATTTGTTCCAGTTCATTGAAGAAGGCTGTTGGTATTTTGATAGGGATTGTTTTGAATCTGTAGATTGTTTTAGGTAGTATAGCCATTTTGACAATATTTATTCTTCCTAGCCAAGAGCATGGGATGAATTTCCATTTGTTAGTGTCCTCTTTAATTTCTCTTAGGAGCGTCTTGTAGTTCTCAGGGTACAGGTCTTTCTCTTCCTTCGTTAGGTTTACTCCTAGGTATTTTATTCTTTTTTTTTGTAAATCATTTTTTTAATATAATTTATTTTGGTATCATTAATCTGCAATTGCATGTGCAATATTATGGTTATTAAACTACCCCCTTCATCAGGTTCCCCCCACCAACCCCATTACAGTCACTGTCCATCAGCGTAGTGAGATGCTATAGAATCACTACTTGTCTTCTATGAGTTGTACAGCCCTCCCTGCCCCCCCCCAACATTACGTCTGCTAATCATAATGCCCCTTTTTCCCCCTTGTCCCTCCCTTCCCACCCATCCTCCTCAGTTCCTTTCCCTTTGGTAACTATTAGTCCGTTCTTGGGTTCTGTAAGTTTGCTGCTGTTTTGTTCCTTCAGTTTTTTCTTTGTTCTTATACTCCACATATGAGTGAGATCATTTGATATTTGTTTTTTTCCACTTGGCTTATTTCACTAAGCATAATACCCTCTAGCTCCATCCATGTTGTTGCAAATGGTAGGATTTGTTTTCTTCTTATGGCTGCATAATATTCCATTGTGTATATGTACCACCTCTTCTTTATCCATTCATCTACTGATGGACACTTAGGTTGCTTCCATTTCTTGGCTATTGTAAATAGTGCTGCGATAAACATAGGGGTGCATCTGCTTTTTCAAACTGGGCTGCTGCATTCTTAGGGTAAATTTCTAGGAGTGGAATTCCTGGGTCAAATGGTGTTTCTATTTTGAGTTTTTTGAGGAACCTCCATACTGCTTTCCACAATAGTTGAACTAATTTGCATTCCCACCAGCAGTGTAGAAGCGTTCCCTTTTCTCCACATCCTCGCCAACATTTGTTGTTGTTTGTGTTTTGGATGTTGGCCATCCTCACTGGTGTGAGGTGGTATCTCATTGTGGTTTTAATTTGCATTTCTCTGACGATTAACGATGTGGAGCATCTTTTCATGTTTCTGTTGGCCATCTGGATTTCTTCTTTGGAGAAGTGTCTATTCATGTCCTCTGCCCATTTCTTAATTGGATTATTTGCTTTTTGTTTGTTGAGGTACATGAGGTCTTTATATATTCTGAGGTATTTAATTCTTTTTGATGCAGTTGTGAATGGAATTGTTTTCCTGATTTCTCTTTCTGTTAGCTCATTATTAGTGTATAGGAAAGAACAGATTTCTGTGTGTTAATTTTGTATCCTGCAACTTTGCTGAATTCAGATATTAGTTCTAGTAGTTTTGGAGTGGAATCTTTAGGGTTTTTTATGTACGATATCGTGTCATCTGCAAATAGTGACAACTTTACTTCTTCTTTACCAATCTGGATGCCTTGTATGTCTGTTTTGTCTGGTTGCCGTGGCCAGGACCTCCAGCACTATGTTGAATAACAGTGGAGAGAGTGGGCATCCCTTCTTTATTTCCATTTTTGAAGGAAATTTTGCTGAGTCTAGCATCCTAACTGGATAGATTTATTTCTTTCGGTTATGCCACTGTCTTCTAATCTAAAGTGTTCCTGACAAGAAATCTACTTTTATCCTTATTTTTCTCCTACTTTAATGTAGTATATCTTTTTTCATCTTGTTGCTTTTAAGGTTATATCAAAGATTTTGAATAATTTCATCATAATCTGCCTCATAGTTTTATACAAAATCTGTATAATTTGGTGTAGTTTTCCCCATATTTCTTGCCCTTGGGGGCACCAACTGTCATTGATCTGTGAGTTTATAGTTTTCATAAAATTTAGGACAGTTTGGGCCATTATTTCTTCATATTATTTTTCTGCCTCACCTTTTTCTCCTTTACTTTGAGGGCTCCAATTACATGTATATTAGCTTGCTTGAAGTTGTCCCATTGCTTACTGATGCTGTGTTCATTAAAAAATAAAATTCTCTTCATATCCATTTCATTTTTCATAGTTTCTATTATTATGCCTTGAAGTTCACTAATGTTTTCTTCAGCAACATCTAGTCTGCCATTAATTCCATCCAGTGTATCCACACTGTAGTTTTTATTTCTAGAATTCGTTTGGGTCTTTCAAATATCTTCCATGTTTCTATTTAACTTTATGAGCATTTGGAATGCAATTATAGTATCTGTTTTAATGTCTGCAAATTCTAACATCTGTGTCAGTTCTGGGTCAGTTGTGATTACCTCATCATTATGGATCATATTTTCCTGCTCCTTTGTATGCTTGTAATTTTTTTATTGATATCAGACATTGTTATTTTTATGTTGTTGAGAGCTGGATATTTTTGTATTCCTATAAATATTATTGAGTTTAGTTCTGGGACAGTTAAATTAATAGGAAACAGTTTGCTCTTTTTGAGTTTAAGACTAGAACAGCGCTCAGTCCAGGAATAACATTCCTCACTACTGAGGCAAGACCCTTCTGTGCAGACTAGTCCATGCCCTGTGCTGCTGCTTTTCCCAGTCTGGCTAGTGGGAACAGGCACGATTTCCAGGGCTCTGTGTAAGCAGGGCAGATGGCACTGGTCCTCTTTCATTGTTTTCCTGGTTTTGCACAGTTTCTTCACATGCATACGCCGTTTAGTTCTCAGATGCCACTCAAGAGGACACTGTGCATGCTCTGGGGCTTTCTTTTTCATGCTCTGGCATTCCATCCTTCAAATTGTAGCCGTCTCTGTTGCCCAGACTCTCAAGTGCACATCGTCACCTTGGGAGCCTGCCTGTGCCATGCCCGGCACTTCTCTGCCGCCAGTAAGCTGGGACTCATGTCTTTGTTTCCCATCTCTCATGGATCACTGCCCCTTGTCTACTAATAGCCAGTGTCTCATGCGGCGTTGTTTTATATATTTGTCTGTGTTTTTAGTTGTTTCCAGCAGGAGGGTAAATCCTGTCCTCATCACTTTACCTTGGTTGTAAGTAGACAGCTTTATCCTTTAGATACAAAAATATGATTATAGCTATTATTAAAAACCCTCTAATGTGTCCATTGCCTTTAGGATAAAAACCGAAATTCCTTGACGTGGTCTAAAGAGCCTTCACGAAATGCCTCTGCTTAGCTTTCAGCTTCACCACAAGACACTCGTCCTCTTGCTACCTTCGTTCTCCACACTGACCTCATGTCAGTTTCCGAGGGCACCTGTCCTCTGCCAGCCTGGTGGCTTACCCATGCTTCTGTTCTCACCTGGCTCCACTGCTGATGCCATATTCTGCCCATTGTAAGATACAGACATAAATCTGGCCTCTGCAGAAAAATTGCCGACAGCACCTTGACCTTCTCTTTCCATATCTTTGTTCAATCACATCCAGAGAAAGTCACCCAGAGACTACAGCCTCCCTCGCTGCCAGGCCCTTGGCCCTGCTTGTGCCCCTGCTGGAACTCTGCTTCACCTGCTCAGATGGCTCCTGTCTGTACTGTAGGAATCCAGGCAGTGGCACCTCCTCCTGAAAACTTTCCATAGACTTCTCTCTCCCACTTTCCTTCCCAAGCTGAATGAGGTATCTCTCCTCTGTGCTTTTTAATGCCTCCTTATGCCTCTGCCACAGTGCCTTTCAAACTCTATTATGAGCATTTGTTTTCTTGTCCTTCTCTCTAATGGGGGTAGAAATGGGGTCTCTGTGGTTCTCCTCTGTATCTCCAGACCCTAGCAGAGTGCCTTATGTGTATCTAGCTCGCTTTCAGTGCTTTCTGCTGGTAGATAAATGACTGTAGAAGGTTCTTGCACCTGCTAAGCACTGTTATGAGGATGTGTGGATGCTGGAACTTTCCAGGGAGAGTTTTGCCCTTGGAAAAGGAGTTATATTAATCAAGTAGAACAAATCATATTGGATGTTATGGTCAATGCAATTAAGCCTTTGTCAAACTGCCTGCCTCTGGCTGAAGATGAGAACATTGATGAAATGCCTCTTAACTGCCTGGGTTGGGGTCTGCTGAAATGGGCAATTACTGCAGTGAACAGTCCATTACTTGTACTGTCAACAGTGTTTTTTCTCTCTGTAAATGCAGAATGAAGTGGAAAATGCTGTGGGAACTCCGTGACATTTAATTTACTGATATGTGTAGGAGCCATTCTTTAACCCAGCTGTGACAGCAATCGTGGGGGACCAGCATTAGGTTGGGATGTACTGGAGAAGCAGCTTTCACCATCCTGAGCCTTGCTCTTCCCATATGTAAAACTGAACTGATGGAAGAGAATGCTTTCCCCACCATGTGGTTACTATGGCAATCGATGACTGAGATGCAGTGACTGATATGCCCCTAGCTATGCCAATTTCCTTTCATTCTGCTTGCTATTCCACAGAGGAGGAAATGAGTGGCAGGTCTCATTTTCTTCTTGGAATTGAGGTGGTTGCTAGCAAGGTGTGGCATGGGAAGGCTGTGGTGCTGGCATGTGCACTCCCAGTGAGGGGCAGGCTGTCCAGCTTTCTAGTCACGGTGTACTTAGAACCTTTTGGGCGGCACACTACAGTGACTAGACGAGGTGTCTGTAATCAGGGGGTTCTGGCTTGGGACTTTCCCTGCCTGTGTGCTTCAGGGCCAAGGAAATCAGTATCTTGGCATGCTTCTCACACAGCCAGAGCACGCCAGTCAGGAAGCTCTGTGTGGGCTCACTCCATCACTTGGCATCCCTACCTAGAGGCTCCCAACAAATACCACCAGATGAACTCATGCTGTGCTATCAGCAGGTCTGGTTGGAAGGTAATGGTCAGGGAGGAGGCCGGCACCAGATAATATGACTGAAGAGCTCTTTTTGTACCAGGGTCCCACAGGCCAGAGTTGCAAACAAAAACAAAGAACTCATCATTCACTAATTTAAGCAAAAATAATATACATGAGAGATGATTAGGCACTGACGGAGTCTCGGAATGGCAGAGTCAGTCCTGGAGGCTCTACACCCAGGGCAGGACCCGGCCCACCCAGGAGGCCCCATGGGAGCGTGGATGCCACCCAGCATGAGGCCAGATGTCCACCCTGCTGCTGTGAAGAGCTGCATGATTACACCACCATCTCCATCCCCCAAAGGGGACCTCTCAGGTCTTTGTCTTCTGAATGCAGGTCACATGCAGGAGTGTGTTCCCGGGGCCTAGGTCATGTGTCTGTGCCTTGCCTGCAAGGTGGGCTGGACAGACAGGGTCCTCCTTGTACTATGGCCAGGTGGGGCACACGCATGGGATGTGGGCCCCACAGGAGGCTCTTCCGCATCAGCCAGTGGGGCTCAGTGGGGCTAGAGCCCACAGCACCTCTCAAAGCCACATGTCATTATCATCCCCATAAGCCAGGGCCCTTCAAATCTCTTGTGGGTCAGGGGACACTACTGTCACCCTCCCTGTCTACCAGCCCAGAAACCTGAAACTGGACTTGCTCCTTGCTCTCTGTGAGCACTTCTGTGCAGTGCAGCCCACCTCCTACTCATAACTGTTCTGTCTCCTGAACATCTCATCACTCTGCCCCAGTTCTGCAACCCCACTTGGGGGGCCAGGCCCACTGTCCTCTTTCACTTGGGGATAGCAATACCCTTCTAGGGGCTCCAGCCTCAGGCTGCTCCACATCAACTCTTCCTCCCTATGGTGCCCGGAGGTATTTGCTAAAGTGTCATCCCTCTTGCTTAAAATCCCTCGGTGGGTGTCCATGGCCTTTATAAAAGAATTCAGCCTCCTAGACCTTGGGTGACAATCTGTATTTGCTCCTCAGCCTCTCCAGTAAGGTGCTTATTCTCCGGAATAAAGACAGCTACAGTGTACTTACTATATGCTAGATATGCCCTGCCAGAGGGTCCTCACACGATGGCCCGGAGGTAAGTTCCATTTACACTGGATGAAATGGGGGCCATGGGGTTCGCGGCGGCCCCAGCATTCATGCGTGGGTCTGTCTGCCCCCTCCACACACACACATGCGCGACTCCAGCCAGGCCTCTGCCCTGTCTCCACGGCATTGCTTGCAGCTGCCAGAATAAGAACACGCTTTCTCCCACTTCTGCTCGTCTGCCTGCTCCTCTCCTCCTCCCTCCAAAGGCTCCTTCCTTGTTCCCCTGCCTGACTGCTGCCTTCCTCCTCTCGGAGCCTCGCCAGCCCTCCCTGCATCACCAGGTGCCAGGTGGACCTCCTCTCAGCCGGCCAGTCCTCAAGGCCGAGAGCTGGGGTGTCCCGTTTCACAGGCTGACAGAAGGGGCCTGGCTCTGGGTACCCAGGGTGGCTCGTGTCACATGCAGCATCCTCCAGGGGGACAGCAATTCTTCCTGCTGCAGGTAGCCGGGTGGCATCAGCCTGTGTCCCAAGAGTGTGCATGGGTATGAGTGGACTGACATGCACTTCCCGGCCTCCTGTCCTGCCAGCTGTGACTGGGAGGAAACGGCCCCACTGTGCTGCAGGCTGTGTTGTCTTCCCACACTCAGATGCTCTCTGGAGCACTTGTAATAGCCATCTTCTGGCTAGATTCTAAAAACAGTGGGTTTTATTGCTCCAAAGATTTTACACAAGGCCTTACTTGGAGGACAGATGATTTCTGAGAGGATAAGGTTGGGGTGGGAAAAGGAATTCTGTGCATTTAAATGAAATCTAGAGTCACCTCCTCCTGACCTGGGCTCCTTTCAGCACTCGGTGGCGGCGCTGCCGGCCCCACGGCCTCGGAGTCACTGTGTGGCCCCAGGAGCGTCCGTGTGTCCCGCTGCAGCCCTTCAGCTCAGTGCTGAGCTGCTTCACGCCTTTCAGACCCACCCCGTGATCTCTCTTCATCTGCACCAGACAGGGAGCGAACGGACGCTGTGTGGATTCAGTCAGCCTCTGGATAAAGCCGGCATGGAGGGCAGGGGTCAATGACCATCACTCCCTCCAGCCTCAAAGCATCTCAGAAGGAGCTCTGGGTCTGGGCCTTGTTACCAGCCCTGGAGAGACACACTGTCCACCGAGGAACCCTGGACACTGGCACAGGGAAGGCCCTCACAGCCGGTCCACGGTGCCTTGTGGGGTCGTCCAGAGGCACCAGAGTTAATCTTATTAGCCCACGCAGGCCTCTGGCTACAATGAAATGGATAAATATTCGTGAATTCTGTAACCTTTTCAGCTGCCAGGATAGGGGAATATGGTCAGTCAATAAATTTCCAGGAGATTAGCAAGAGTTTATGGTTATGATTAGCAAACACAACTTGCCCCACCATGGACAGCTTGAGACCTGGGCCAAAATGTTTCTCATGATTTGTGCCCCTGAGACCTCCCCTTCTCAGAGTAAAGCCCCTGGCAGCTGGTACATACCTGTGGGGACAGCACTGTGGGCCTGGTCAGCCACTGGCTGGGCTGAGTGCTGCAGGCAAGTGCCCATTGCAGGAGAGGCTGCCTGGTGTTGGGCCTGGGCTGTGCTGAGGGGAAGGGCGGGCCTCGTGGCAGGCGCTGGGTTGCTTAGACTCCCACCACCTGGGTGGGTGGTTGTGGCCATCCCTTTGGCCAGTGGAGACCCTGCAGCCACGTTATTCCGGGGCAGCCCAGCACCTCCTACAGGAACCCTGAGGACATAAAGTACAATCGAGTCAGGAGAGGGCAGAGATGCTGCATGGCACAGGCTGCTGGCAGAGGCCCGTTCGCCTGGTGCTCGGGTCTCTGCAAGGCAAGGTCCTGCAGCCCAGGGCTCAGACCCTGAAGCAAACCCCTGGAGGCCAATGGGGCCCAGAGCTCAAGCTTGACAGCAGCTCACCCGAATAAAACCACATGGGGCTAACCCGGTGTGATGGGAGCCAGTTACCATTGAAGAAATAGTAAAAGAACCCCGAGAAACAGGCGGGATCCAGGCAATCAGATATTCTGTATCAGAGCTACTGCCTAGATTTTTTCTAGCAGCTGTGTGTACCCAAACACGTCCAGCAAGAGCAGATGACTCAGCCACACCCACAAGCTCGGACACATCTGGCCTGTGGAGAGTGATGGCAAGGACCCAGCTCCTCCTGGACGTACCCTCCTGCTTCTGCCGGTCTCTGGGAAGAGGCGCAGACAGACCACGTCCTGCTGGGGGTGCCAGGGAGCTTGCGGCTTCATACCAGACGCAGATGCCCTTTCATCTGGGCTTCAGAGGACACCAGGGAGTTGTTCAGAAATGCAAAAGGAGCGCTGGGACTCTGGAAACAGGCTTATAGTCCTTTGGCCCTACGTGTTCACGCGTGAAACCCATGCGCTAGCAAATGGAGCAACATACAGCAGCATCTGGGGCTTAGAAGCTTTTGTGGGTCCAAGAGCTGTGTCAACCTCCCTGCTGTCCCCTCAGGTCTAGGTCATGAGGCAGGGGAAACCATGCATGGGAGAGGACAGTCACTGTGAGGCCATGGCTTCTGGCCAGGTCGGAGGGCCCCATCTCCATGGGCTGGTACTGCTGGGCCGTGACTCCAGCCAGGGAAGAGCCTGCAGTGCTTCCGCGGAACAGCTCTGGGGAGACAGCCTCTCGGGACCTGGACCACAGACAGCGCCATCCTCAGCCCTTAGAAATTGGCCTCTAGCAAGAAACTCGGCCAGCTGGCCATCCCAGACTGAATTTTTAAGTGACATCTGTTCACTTTTACCCCAGGAAACAATTTTTAAAAATTGATTACAGTGGGCTCATGAATGATGGGCCTTTCCAGGAAGGGCTGTCAGATGACGCAGTAAGAGGCCCGCCTCCAGGCCAGCACTGGTCCCCTTGGAGCTTTGAAAGGTATGAATCAGTGTAGCCACAAATGCAAGCCTGGACATTAACTTTTCTCACGGCAGTCCGGCTCTAAGGGGAGCCATGTATTCAGCTCACCGGCGTGCAGAGCTAACTCAGGGCTGGGCCCGGAGAGGGTTTCATGAGTCAGACTGACAGAATCAACAGTGGATCCCTCATCTAAATGAAAAGTTCTCAGACAACTCTGGGTTTCCTCTTCTGCAAATTTTAAAGATTGCTTTCTCTATTTACAAAAATAGTAAAACAATAAACCTGTAAAAGGCAGGAAAACACAATGAAGAAGAAAAAAATGTTAATTGCCCATAATGCTACTTCAATAATTGTTGCCTTTTGGGATGTGGACTTTTTCCTTTGCATATATGTATGTGTGTACACAGGTCTCTATGTGAGGACATGCACACCCCCCACCGTGCTCACACACACACGTGCACACTCACTCAATCGCACCATCTGTGGTGACCGTCCCTCCCTGCTGAAGGCTGTGGCCCTGACTCCAGCTCCTTCTGTGCCCTCTCCCGCCTCCGCAGGCAGTGTCCACTGAGGGAAAGACAGCAAAACCCAACTCAGGAGGTGAAACACTTGCTGCAGAGCCCTGTTCAAGGGGCGCTTGGAGCTGGTGGGAGCAGGGGTGCCCCCAAGGGCCCAGGGGCTGTGTGGGCTGCCTGGCCGCAGCACGGCTCCCAGGCAGCAACGATGCCTGTGGGGCTGTGCGCCCCCCTCCCAGGCAGCAAGGGCCTCACCTGGAGACAGGCGTCACGTAGTTGCCTGGGAACACCCCAGAAAGCCCGGTCCTTAAGGACGCCCCCTTGAACCAGCCATCCTGACACTTCTCGAGGACGCGGTACGTCTCGCCCCTGCGCAGCTCCAGCTCGTCGCTCTTCTGGGGCTTGTAGGCATAGAGTGCTAGGTACCTGTGGGTGGGGATGTGGGGCCAAGGGTCAAGGGGCTGGCAGGGTGGGTCAGGGCACCTGGCACCCCCAGGGTCATGCGGGAGCTCAATCTAAAGCAAGGAGACTGTGACTTGGGGGTGGGGCTGGTGCACACCACATCCCACCTGCTTTTCACAGGGAACCAGCAAGGTGGTAGGACAGGGAGGATCCCACACGGATTGCACACCTGGAGAGCCAGGCCCTGGGAGACCACACCCCACCTCGAGGTCCCAGAGACCACGGTCACTCCACAGCTCTATGCTGACCTGGGCAGGTGGCATTAGCCCCACCTCTGTCCGAGCTCGGTGTCCCGAGGAGACGGCTGGGGGCCAGGTCTTTAGGCCTCATCATTTTCCTGCTCTCTGAACTGTCTAAGGCCTAATGCTTGGGCAAGAGAACATTCTAGGGAAAACCGAGAGTGTTTCCCTCATTGAATCTCGACCGGCCGAGGCTTACCTGCCAGGCTTGCCCTATCAGCCTGGGCTGGAAGACACTGTAGAGGCCCCTTTAAATAAAAGGCAGTTACGCTGGGGAAGTCTTGGTTGCATCCTTCCTTACGATACTTGTTCCATGCTAATTATTTAAATCTACTTCTCTTCTAAGCCTATTTAAGGACAAGTGAAGAACGCACGCCATGGTGTCCATCCTGGCCTGGGGTTTAGACACTGTGCCTCTAACTTAGCCCCTGACAAGCCCCTTTTGAAAAATGCTTAATGACTTCCTTCCCCAGCCTCAGGGGGTATGTGCAGGGACTGCTTACTACTCGCAGTGCTTGCTCCTTTGAGGGCTTGAGGACGAGCTGGCTTTGCACCGATGGAGAGAACTGTATCAGACAGCTATATTGCTCCCAAGGTCCAGGCAGGAACTCTGGTGGGTGCTTTAGTGCAATAAGAAAGCAAAGAGGATTTCTAAAGAAGTGGCTCCTCACGGATCTCCTCCTGGAAGGACTATGTGGTAGGCATGTTGAGACTCCAGGGGCCCTGGGCAGGTCTCTGGGGAGCTGAGGAAGCTCTCAGGCCCCCGAGCACCTCCCGGCCCTCGGGAGGGCCTTCTCAGCAGGTGCACACAAAGTAGGACCCACACAAGGGTCCCAGCAAGAGGACAGGAGGCACATCCTGGAACAGAACGGGAGTCCCGGGGACAGTGAAGATAAAATAGGGAAAAACCTGCCACCCTTCCTCATCTTGGTCATTTCCTGGCTTACAGGGCCCCTCCCACCCTTCCCTGAGGGATGATAGGTCGGTTGCATCTTCCTCTGATAAAAAGATAAACGTCCCTGACAACTGGGCAGAACTCTGGGCCTCGGGGAGAGTTAATGAAGCCACCACAGAGAAGTCCCCCTGCCTGCCGAGGGCACAAGGAGGCACTCAGGACCCGACACCCAGTGACAGGTGCAGAGCCCAGGGCCTCGTCTTTCTGTCTCTACATTTGATGACTCTCAGGGGGCTCTTTGATGTGATGGAAGAACTCCTACAAACAGAAAAGCCACGTGAAAGCTCAGGGGCTGCTTGGGGCGGGTGTCCGCGTGCATGCGGGGGCTGAGGGAGGAGAGGAGAGACTGCAGGGCTGGGCTCCACCGGAGGCTGTGCTGCATGGCCCTCTGCACCTGCTCTCAGGGAGTGTGACTGAACGGTAACCTTGCTTGTCTGCCTCACCCTGTCTCTCACAATTCTGTGGCCGTGGGTACAGGGGCAGGTTCTGCGGCCAGGGGCAGGCCAGGCTGGGGTGGCAGCTCCTGGGTGGGGTTGTGCCACACAGACCTCAGCGCCCACTCGCACTGGTTGGTCAGGGAGGGAAGCCATGTGCTGCCACAGTCCGTTGCCTGGGGGCGGGGGGTGCAGACATGGGGCTCTCGCCCCTGAACAAGTCTTGGCAGCCCAGGTTCCATCCTACTCACTCCTGGGGTCCGTGCAGCATCCGGTGGGACCACCAGGGTCCCCTGCTGGCCTGCACCGTGCCAGCCGCCCCCCTCGACCCCCAGGCCCAGGAGGAGACCAGTCCCGTGGGCTTCAAGCACATCCCCCCCTCCGTCTGGGCCACCGATGTGCTGCACAGGTCCCATGAAGGACTGGGCACTGGGCCATCCCCTGGTGTCCCATCCGCCTGTACACACGTGGCCTCAGATCACTGAACTCACAACAGGGTGAGACTCATGGCTCAAGGTTCCTCCCTGTAGGAGCTCTGCCACTTTGTCACCTCTGCCAGAGGCTCCTTGCAAACACGGAGGCTTCAAGCTGGCTGCCCTCCTCAAGGAGGGACCATGATGGGGAGGTTAAATCCCTGTACTCCATGGTCACAGCCCCTACTGGTGTGGGGTCTGAGCTGCTTTGAGCAGCTGTGTCCACCTGTGACACATCAACCTGTCCTTACCTAGGATCCAGGAAAGAGGCGTCACCTGCTGACATGGGGTCACCTCCCTCTGCTAAGGAGGGCCTTGTAAGCACATGGAGAGAAAAGCCCAGGCCCTGGAAGGGGCCCCTCGTATTCAGCTCAAGCAAACCTGGGCTCAGGGCAGCCTTACGGGAAGGGGTCCCTGTCTCCACCAAACACGTGCCTGCCTCAAGATCTTTGCACCTACCCCCAGCTGGAGTTCTCAGCCCTTCCCCGGCCTGCTCCCCCCTCCGATACTGCATGTGCTACAAGGGTGGGGGTTTTATCTGTTTTGTTCACTCCTCTATCCCCAGTATCTAGAATAGTGTCTGGGACATAGTAGATTCTTAATAAATATTTGTTGAAAAGATAAAATAGAGGCTCTGGTTTTGGGACTAAGATTGCTGAAGAAAATGGGGTGTGTCTACCTGTGTCAGTGTGTGTCTATGTATATGTCGTGTGCACGTCTGTTTGTCTGTGTCTGTGCATGTCTGCGTATGTGTGTTCATGCATGTACTGTAAACTGTCTCACATGCCCTGAGGCCTGTCAGCTGGCCTCAAACAGAATCAGTGCAAATAGGCTTTGGGGTTCCTGGTGTGGGAGGTCAGTGTGGAATGTTGGCACTGTGACAGGAGGTGGGAGATGAGGGACATGCCCATGGAAGGACAAAGAGGAGGTGGAAAGATGGGGCTTAGGCACTGATCTCTGAGAGTTAGGAGAGGAAACGAAAAGGAGAGGCAGAAGGGGCAAGGCAGGGCAAGGAGGCAGAGACTGTGGACCACGCAGGAGGGGCTTGGAGGGCCTGGGCAGGAAGAAAGCCCAGGTGGCTAGTGGGGCAGAGGCAATGGACGGATGGGAGGGGAGGTGAAGAGGAGCAGAGAGAGACTTGGGGTTGAAAAGGCTTTTTTTAGCAGGTTTACCAAACTCTCTCTTGCTTGGGAGGTGTCCAGGTTCCCTCCAGCAGGGTTCGGTGGGCAGCTCGGAAAAGGCAGTGGCTGTGACTGGGGCCCTTCTCTGCCCCTCTGCCTCCCCTTCCATTCTCTGGGACCTGGGTGACATTAGTGGGCCACCAGTGCGCACCTGCCGAGTGAAGTACAAAGAGGGGACAAGGGGACACCTCCCGAATGACGCACTGTCCCTGCCGGAAAGAGGGCTGACCTCAGGCCATGTAGGTAAGGCTTATGCTGGCGCGGCAGCACGGCGACTCAGGACTCACCCCACACCTGGCCCTGTGAGCCATGTCCATGAGCATGCTGCTTCCACAGCTGGGAGTTCACTCCAGTGACAAATAAGCAAGTGTCAGCCACTGACTGATACCCTTCCAACCATCTGGATTGTTTCACGGTCATGTGCGTGATCCCAGGGGAGGAGCCACCAAATAACGGAAAGTGAACTGTCTTTTGGGGATAAGCTGAGTATCTTTTCCTTCGCACTTCAGGATCCCCATGCCATTTAGCAGAACAAAGACTTTGCATTCACTTCTCAGCATAAAAGGGGAGTTTCTACCTTCCCATCAAAATAAAAATGAAGGTTTCTTAGATTGTGGGCCTCAAGGCATCTCATTAAGACCTTTAATTTAGAAAATGTTCTGTCCAGTTCTGTTTCTGTCATAGATAAACAAACATATGGTTCCTAAGGTGAGCAGCCTCGGGGTGAACTTGGCTGGACACCAGCTGCCCAGTTTGTCCAGCATGGGCTGAGTGTGAGGCCACTGCCATGGGGCAGGGACATCAGAGCCATCCCCACTTCCTGGAGCCACATCTCAGCACAGGGAAAGCTGAGAGACGGCACCACTGAAGCTGGTTTGCAAAAAGAGCCTGATTTGGGTTTTAGACTACATGCTTCCTGCACACAGGGAGTTGTATTTCTTCTGCAGTTTCAGGTCTTTTATTTATAAGATGCTCAGTGATGCAGAGGACTTGGGTGCCTAACAGCAGGCAGTGCAGACAGGTGCCACTCCAAGGATGTCCCACCCCAAGGGACTACATGCTCCTGTCCTCAGAACAGCTCTCAAAGTCATCAGAGTGAAGACTCCGGTTTTAACTTCTTTATAAGGAACTGAGGTCTGAGGGCCCTAAAGACAGTGGTGCAGGGCTCCACCCCCACCAGAGGTGTGTGGGCCCCCTGCTGAGGCAGGATAGGGCAGAAGGGCAGGCGAGGGGCAGTGGTCACATGGCCACGGGCCGACCTCCCTGAGTCTCCCGAAGTCCCACACAGACTCTGAGGCTGGGATCACCCCTCATTTCAGAGCTGAGGAAACAGGCTCAAAAAGAGAATCTGTGTTTAGGCAGCAAGGTAGAGGCAGGCTGGATTCTGCAGCCCTGGGGCTGGGCAGGGCAAAGTGAGGGGCTGCTGAAGAGACGAGAAGGGCCTACCGAGGTTGGCTGGGTGGGGCTGAGTCCTGAGCCGGGCGTGTGGCCCCCCACACAGGGAGCCTGCACCGGTCTGCACCAGTGTGCAAATGCATTTGTTCACTTCATCTTTATTTTAAATGTGTTCTGTTGATGAGTAATCCCTCCTCTGGTCTCAAAATTTCAAGTTCAGCCTCTAGGTAAGCATTGCTGGGTGAACCAGAATGTAAACATATCTACCTTCACCTTGAAAAATCTCTGCCGCTGCATGCATTTTCCCTGGGGCACACAGATGGATGAGTGGGTCCAATTCTGCATGTGGTGTCTGCAGATCTGGCCTGTGGCTTGTGGGGCAGGGGGGCTATGCATTCAGCACTGCTTTCCTTCTGGAATGACTAAAGGGAAAGCTGCAGATGGAGTGCACTTGAATGGAGGGGGGCGGCCTGCTGTCAGCCTGACCCCACGGCTCTCCACCCAGGCTTCGTGCACCTGCTCCCAGGATGACACCGCACCCCTTACTCCCTTACTCCCTGTGCACCCGCCTTTGGCTTACACCTGCTTCTTGTAAAATAAGTGAAAGGTTCTGTTCAAGTCCTCTTGCTCCTGTGTTTCTGGTCAGTGAGACATGTGCCCACTCACTGACTGTTCCATTCCATAATGTCACTCGAGTAGCAGCCATGGGGAGCCAGGAAGAGCCTGCCCCAGGAGCACCGACTCCGGGGCTGGGGCCTGGAAGCCCTCTGCCAGCTGCCTAGGGCTCCAGTCTGGCTCATCGGAATATCTCCTTCCAGGGCGCTGCAGGTGACCCGGACGGTACCTTCACAAGGCTCTCCCCTCTGCTCTGGAGAACTTCTCAAGGTGCTTTTCCTGCTTTTCCCACATGCAATTCTCCCCACTCCCTACCTGCGTGCAGCTCTGGCTCTACTCTCCCTGAAGGGCATCAGCATGGCAGGACTGCAGGGGCACCTCTCCTCGCCTTGTGGGTGATGCTCCATCCCAGGAGGGCCACACGCCGGGTCCGGGTGTGCTGAGCGCACACTGATCAACCCCATCACGGAACACTGCCCAGAACTAACCTCTGTGTCCCAGATTTGTGGTGAAGACACCCCTTTGCTGTGTGGGGTGTGATCAGGTCACCAGTCCCTTCCTGTCATAGAACATCGGGCTGCATTGTCATTAGAAGGCATGGGGACCTCTTGACCCTGAGGACAAACAGAGGTGAGGCCACAAGGAGAGTACCTGACCACAGCCAGGCCACAGGGGGTCCCACAGGAGCAGCTTCCGTCTGGTTCAGGGACCCCCGCCTTTGGCACAGCCTGTCCACTGCCCCTTTGGGGTTCCCCTCCTGGATCTGCAGAGGCACCCCACCTCTGGCCTCCATGAGAGACTCCCAGACCCCACCCCGACCCAACCCCCAGGAGGCACTGAGCGGCCGGCCACGCACTGCAGGAGGCCTCTGGTTTCCCCACAGGGCGAGCCACACGCATCTGCCAGGGGCAGCATCCCTGCTCAGACAGGGAGCGGCATTCAGGCCCCAGAGTGAGGCCCCTGCAGCCAAGAGCTGTGCCTGCCCTGGGCTTGCGGACACCAACGGTGCCAGGAGAAGCAGGACGCTGCAGCCCCACTGGGGCTCTTTCACCTCACACCTGTGCTCCCCCACCTCCTCCAGCCCCGAGACTCCCCAGCAGAGCTTTCCAGACACATGGCTAAGTGAGGAGGGCACTTGATCGCCTTTGTAGATGGCTCATCCCTTCCAGGGCCTGCCTCTGCTCTCTTCCTGCCTTCGGTCTTCACTCCACTCACCTGGCTCTGAGATGTCCCTGGAGAAACAGAGACGAGCACTAGCCCCTGGCCTGGACCTGGCCTGTTCACTGCTGCTCTCTGGAACCCTGGACCGTCCACAAGGGCTGTCTGACCCGCAGCATGGCCTCATGACACTCCCTCTGCCCCAGAAACACTGCAGGTCAAGCCAACGGGAGGGCAGACAAGCCTGAGAGCCTGAAAGCGGGCTTCAGGTAGCTTCTGACTACAGGAATGAGGAGGCGGGCAGTTGACCCACAGGTCTGTGTGTGCAGGCCGCTGAGGATGAGCAGCGCCTCCAAGCACTAGGTGGGCTAATGCCCTGAGCCCTTAGAGATCCGCACACAGGGGGCTTTTATTCACCAGAAGAAGGGTAAGGACAACAGCCGGCCACAAGAGCCAACCCCAACGGTCAGGCACTTGCATCACCAGGCTCATGTTTTAAGGCGGACAACTTGACATGCAGAAGCACACCCACGTCTCATGAGGATGACAGCATGAGAGTCTGCTGGACTGCGCACCCTTGCTGACCTGCAGCTCAGCCCGCTGGGCACTCCTGGAGTCCCAGCACGACGGCTTGCAGGCCCCAAGCTCACAGCAGATACTCATGCTCAATCCCAGACTTTGGAACTAGACTATCGGCAATGTTTTGAGAAGAACCGTCAGATAAAGAGCAACTGTATCCCCCACCCGACCCCATACCTGTCCCCGTACACATGGGACAGCTAACTTCCTGGAGCTAAAGAGGATGGGGGACTGTCAGGCTAATCCCCCACTGGACAGGCTGATAAGCTTGGCCTGACTTTGCCTCCCTGTGGATAAAACGAAAAAGTGACTCAAATGTCATTTCTCAAAACAGGCAGTGCACAGTTCTAATAGCCTGGGCACTTATAAACAGGATAAATAGCCATGGATGCACACGTGTAACTAACAGCAGCCAGCCGGCCATGTTGGACACAAGCTACCCAGAAGCTCAGAGACCGCCCTGACCAGCAGACACACTCCTGCCAAAATACTCATCACTCTCCGAAGGCCATTATCTGGTACTAAGTCCCCCTCTGGCACCCAAACGGGGACCACTGTGCACAGGGCGGAACGGTGGGGTGGGTGGGGACAGAGGTCCTTCCACACGCCACACCCACTCACAAAGCCTCTACCATGCGGATGGAGTGCAAGGCCGAGCCGACAGAACGCATCCACGCTGCCAGGGGCGTGACATCCCTGGTGCTGTACTGCCTTGAGAGTCTCCAAGATGGAGCAGCCTTCTTGGGCAGCTTTGGCTTTCACTGGACAAGTATGTTATTGAGAGTCTGTGCAATGGGCATTCATTTTGGGGAACCCCAAAATGAAACATCTGGGCTCCTTGAAGACATTCCCACGTCCCTCCTCCCCTCTGGGGAATGATGTTAGGGTCTAAGGGTCTCCTGTGGACACAGGTCTACTTCCTCAGGGCTAGGGTCCTGCGTCCACTTCTTCAGCAAAGGCAAGGCCACAGCACCCCTCCTGTGTGCCCCTTGGACCCTCCCTACTGGGGAGCTCACCCTGAGACTCGGGCAGAACTGAGCATCTCTGTCTGGTGTTGGTGGACACTTGTATTTCAGCCTAAGACATTTAGGAGGTAGCCTACTAGCCTATGCTCCCTTCAGGAAGCTGGGTGAAAACAGTGTGAATCTCACACTAGTAAGCATGGCCACCATCCAAAAGACAAGAAACAACAAAGGCTGGCAAGGATGTGGAGAAAGGGGAACCCTCCTACACTGCTGGTGGGAATGTAAATCACTTCAACCGTTGTGGAAAGCAGTAGGGAGATTCCTCAAAAACTAAAAATAGAAATACCATTTGACCCAGGAATTCCACTCCTAAGAATTTACCTGAAGAAAACAAGATCCCAGACTCAAAAAGACAAATGCACCCCTATGTTTATCACAGCACTATTTAAAAAAGCCAAGAAATGGAAGCAACCTAAGTGTCCATCAGTAGATGAATGGATATAGAAGATTAGGTACATAGACACAATGGAATATTATTCAGCCATAAAAAGAAAACAAATCCCACCATTTGCAACAACATGGATGGAGCTAGAGGGCATTATGCTCAGTGAAATAAGCCAGGTGGAGAAAGGCAAGTATCAAATGATTTCCCTCATTTGTGGAGTGTAACAACAAAGCAAAACGGAAGGAACAAAACAGCAGAAGACTCACAGACTCCAAGAAGGAACTAGCGGTTACCAAAGGGGAGGGGTGTGGGAGGGTGGGTGGGGAGGGTGGGAGAAGGGGATTGAGGGGTATTATGATTGGCACACATGGTGTCAAGGGGGGAGTCAAGGGAAGGCAGTGTAGCACAGAGAAGACAAGCAGTGACTCTATAGCATCTTGCTACACTGATGGACAGTGACTGCAATGGGGTGTGGGGGGGACTTGATAATAGGGGGGAATGTAGTAACCACAATGTTACTCATTTGAAACCTTCATAAGATTGTATATGAATAATACTTTAATTTTAAAAATGTGAGTCTCAATTTCCTTTTGTTTAGCCTGTTGTGGCAATAAGTAATGACAGCAGCAGCAGATGAAGGGAGGATGCTTGGGGCCAGCCCATCTGCTGCCAGACAAGCGGATGTCCGGCCTCGGGCTGCGGAGCGGTGAGCGCATGCCCGTGCAGGGAAGCGACTTTGGGGAAGGATTCGAAGCTGGCAAGCTGCTTTTTCAAACAGCAGCTTTTGCTTGAAATACATTCCGTTCTGCAACGGTACTGGTTCTAAGTGTCCCTCTTATCTGCATCAGATCTCTGGAACTTTCTGCCTCACCATATTGTTTACCGAATTCCTAACTCTTCACCTTAAAACACTTATTCAAGTAACTGAACTCTCCAGATAAGAGTAGAAGGCAGTCTAGTTCTTCAGAAAAGTGCTTAAGTGGGGAATTTTTAAACTTCACCTATCATTTAAGAGCTGTACTTTAACAAGAGCAGATTTTCTAAACAAGATAAGCACCTCGCTTCCTAGCAGTGATTCATCTGGTTGTATTTGGGGAGATTTGCAGCTGCTGTGAACTGATGCAGCCACAGTGGTTTTAAAATCTGAGCTACTTCTGAGCAGTTGGTAACTGGCTGCTGCCTCAGACAGGCAAGACCACCGGCTGCTCTGGCTGCCCGCTGCCCTCTGGGGCCCACCCCGACTTCTCAGGGGTCCCCCAGATCTCTCCTTGCTGTGGCTGGTCCTCTCCTAACTGCAGGGCCTGTATTCTGAACACCAACTGCCTATAATAAATGTCCTACAAACAATGGCATTAAAAGAATCTGCTGGCCCTTTGTTCTCCACTCTCTCCTGTGAGCAGTGTAATTAGATTCACATGACTAGGCTGACCAGCTAGTGACAAATGAGAGCATCCTATAGAAATCCTACATTACGTCAGCAGGGGTGGGAGGGAGAGGCTAGAGGTGAGGGGCCCAAAAAACATAAAGGCAGCTCACACGTTGAGGGGCAGCTGGACTTTGGGAGCTGTGCCCTGCTGTTCAACCGCTGGGGCAGATCCGGCCGAGGAGCAGGAGCCCTGGAGATGGACAAGAGGAACAGGAGTTAGTGGACAGCAGGCTGCTGCCCTGGGGAGCAAGGCGGGTTGGGCCCAAGGACACCTGCTCTCCCCTCAGGGGCCTTTGGCCTCCACATTGCCAGGCTCTGCTTGCCTGGGCTGTGAGTAGCATTTCTTCAGCGTGTTGGACCGAGTGTGGTGGCCAGTGACACCTGTCCCTAGGCAGCTTTCAGGAGCCTTTCTGAAGCAGCCCAGACCTTGTGCTTCGGTCTGTGTCTGGGCTGATCCACAGCACATTGTGTTTCGCACAGAGGAAGCCAGCGTGGGGAGGCCTGTTTTTATTTTTAGAACTTGAATTATTCTTGTGATTGTCAAAGAAATTCCAGACAAACCCTCTGATGCTACAAAGTGTGAGCTTGTTTAAAAACTGTACTCACAGGAACTGAAGATTAATCTCTAAAGAAAATTGGTCCTTTGGCCATGGACAGAGGGCAAACTGTAGGGAGGGCATGGCAGCTCCCCTTAGACCCGAGGGCTCAGGGCTCTAAGGGTCTATTATGGAAATTACTGCACGGAAGGTCATGTGCATGCCCAGCTGTCTGGGGAGGTGGCTGAAGGCAAAGCAGAGGGGTCCAGGCTTGCTGAGACAATCCCTGCACCAGGAACCCTGCAGACCTAGTCCATGAGGCACAGCACTGTCCCCAGATGCCCTCACTACCCAGATGACCATGCCTGCCCAAGTCCTCCCCAGGACAGCACCCCGTCTTTCTGCTCAGAGGTATCAGCACAGTGAGTTGAACTGTGTCCCCCCAAAAGATACACCCAGTGGTAGACTTGATACCCGTGAAAGTGACCGCATTTGGAATAAGGGTCTGTCTTGCCAATGGGTTTCAGCCCCGGGCAAGTTCGCTATGGATTGAATGTGACCAGGGAAATTGACAGCAAAACTGTTCTTGGGGTGAAAGGGTTATACCCGACTTTATTTCCAAGTGGCAGGTCAGTCACTAAAATCCCGTTCACTCAGAGCGAGTCTGTATGCAGCAATCTGGTCTCTGCCTCTGGGCTCCTCTGTCTGCACAGCCGTCCAGCACAGCCGTCCTCTGGGCCTCTCTGCACAGTCGTCCCGCACGGCCGTCCTCCGGGCCTCTGTCCTCGGTGCTGCCACCACTCCAGCCTCTGCCCTGCTCTCCTGCAGTCTTGCAGCCATGCCACCATGTCACGCATAGAGCACTGGGCAGAGCTCTTTATATAGAGTCAACAGCCCTGTATTGCCCACACGTGTGCAGTGAGCTAGTCAACCAGGGCCAGGTGAGAATCCTGGCCACAGGAACTCTCATTTTATCCACAGGGTCTTTGCAGCTATAATCGAAGTAAGGATCCAGAATGAGGTTATCCTTGATCAGGGTGGGCCCTAATTCCAATGACAAGTGTCCTTATGAGAGACAGGAAAGGAGGCCAGAGACACCCGGAGGGAAGGGAGGCCCTGTGGAGATGGAGGCAGAGACTGGGTGGTTGGCCTGAGCCAAGGAATCCCGGAAGCCACTGGGAGCCCCTGGAAGCTGGGAAGAGGCATGGGATGGTTCTCCCTCAGCCAGGAGCCCACCCTGCCAGCCCTCGCTGTTGGGCTTCTGGCCTCCAGAGCTGAGGGACTAACTTCCTGCTGCTTTGAGCCGCCTAGTTTGTGGTTCAGTTACAGCAGTCTCCTAAAACTAGCACGGATGGGACACGTAGGGGAGCCTGAAGGATGGGGGAGCCCATGCTCTCACAACCGAGGGAGCTGGGGTCTCTCCCTCCTCTAGGATCCCTCTAGGACAGGAGAGGGATCCCGGAGAACTGAGAGCAGACACAGGGAGCCAGGTAGGCTTGGGCAGGGCCCTGGAGCCTGGTGCCCTTGCTGAAGGCAGGTGGGGCCGTGGGCTGCCTGCAGCCCTGGCTGGGAAAGGGAGGCATGCCACCACAGTGGGTCCTCAGAGGGCACAGATCACAAAAGTGGGATGGAAGCACCACCTAGAACATGCCACCTAGGCAGAGTAGCCCGAACCATGTTGACCCCATGGAGGGGGCCTCCCATCAACTCACTGGCTGGTCCGGCCACCCACGTGCCTCCTTGGCGGCCAGCTTCCTCCTCCACCAGACGTTGGGAAAGCCACATCTGCCTCCCAGGTTAGAGACTTTGCCTCTTACTGATTAAATGGGCGCTGCAGGATGAGAGCTGGCAGCTGAGGTCAAGACTGCCCTCGTGCCTCCAAGGTAACCCTCCGCTGCAAGTGCCCGCACCTGTGGGAGGAGGCTGACCTCCAGGGCAGCTTTCCCTTATCCACCCTGTGGTGACACTTGGACACCATGCTGACGGGTGCTCTGGACTGGCTTGCAAGGGGCATTCCTTCTGCTGACAGACGCAGGGACTTCCCGTTTTCTCGTCACACCTACCCTCCTAGGAGGAAGGGGGACAGGGACCAGGAGGCTTGGGATTGTTT
This sequence comes from Smutsia gigantea, assembly GCA_032199065.1. Taxonomy (NCBI): domain Eukaryota; kingdom Metazoa; phylum Chordata; class Mammalia; order Pholidota; family Manidae; genus Smutsia; species Smutsia gigantea. The sequence continues at coordinate 135,766 of JAVSCE010020225.1, forward strand.
TCCATCGAGATATAAGTGAGGGGTCCACGGGCAGGGACCATCCCCCACCGAGTTTCAGGGACAGTCCGGCCACCGGGTTCCAGGCCCCCAGCCCTGGGATGTAGAGAAACGGCAACAGGAACCCACAGCTCTTCCTGTATGGTCACTGGGAAAGGGGCAGCCCGTCAGGCCCTTCACCCCTCCCTGACTCACACAGGCCCAGAAGGCATGGCTCCACTTGGGAGGCGGTCTGCAGGCCTGGACAAGCATCTCCAGCGTGGACCTCGGTGGCAAACAAGCTCAGCCCTGGTCAGTGAGGTGAGGAGAGACCATTTCCCCTCCATGCAGGCGGGAAAGTATGTGTGGGTCAGCGGGGTCGGGGTTGTTCTGCTCAGGGGGGCATGTTCTAGGTGCTCACGACACCAGCTGGCCACCTGGCTGCCAGGACCACTTGGGGCTCAGACACGGCCTCTGAGCCAAACTTGCCCTGGGGAGACAAGCGTCAGGCATGTCACTACAGGTGTCGTTACAGATGTGGGGGCGGCAGCAAGAACAGACCCCAGGAACCCACCACAGGGACCCCCCTGAGGAGGGTGGCCCCGGAAGGCTCTGTGAGGAGGGTGGAGAGGGGCGGGCGGGTGATGGGGAAGCAGAACGCCCCAGCGAAGGCCGGAAAAGGCACTCTCAGCGTGGTGGCAGAAACTGGGGAAAGGAAGGCTGGAGGAATGAGGGGAGGCAAAGCGCAGGCCTTGCAGGGCCTCCCAGGCCAGGGGAGGGCTCTGGGCCTCACCCTGAGGGCAGACGCCCTGGGAAACTGGCAGAAGAGGGGAGAAAGGATCAGATCCACGTCTTACGGGGCAGCTGGCCAGCACTGGGAAACAGGGCAGGGAGTGGAGAGGGAGGGAAGTGAGGTCTGGGCATGTGTAGGAGGCCCCGGGGGACAATCAAAGCAGTGATGATGAGGCCCACTCCCCACCCTGCAGAGCTCCCCACGGATTGTGCCCTGCTCTGAGCATTTCCCCTGGAATAATGCGATTACTCACAAATAGCCTGTAAAGGGTTATTTTTTATCATGGTCTGACAAAGTGAGTAAACTGAGGCACAGGGTGACCGGCCCCCACACACAGGCAGCAAGCGGCCAAGGCTGGGCTTGAGCTCAGGCAGTCAGGCACTGGGGAACACGTGCGCATCCACCATGCCGTCTGCACAGGTTTCTCATGGCTGCCGTGATGAATCACCACAGACTCAGTGGTTTAATGCAGCAGATTTCCTTCTGGCAGTTCTGGAAGCCAGAAGTGCTAAGATCAAGGTTTCACAGGGCTGTGCCCCTCTCGGGGCATTTCCTGCCCCTCCCCGCTTCTGCGGCTGCCGTACTCTGGCTCACGGCCCCTTCCCCTATCTTCAGAGCCAGCCGAGCGGCACATTCCAGTCTCCCCCTCACCACTGCTTCCATGGCCTCAGCGCCTCTGACTCCGACCCTCCTGCCCCCCTCTTATAAGGACCCATGTGAGTTCACTGCGTCCCCCTGGATAATCTAGGATCATCTCCTTTGTCTATCTTGCCAGTATTCAAGGGTTCTGGGATTAGGACACAGACAGGTTTGGGGGCCCTCATACCCTTAGTGACTGGCCATTTGCAGAGAAAGGGCACATGGCACTGGGGGAGGCCTGCAGAGTGGATGTGCCTCGGGAGACACTGGAGATGAGGGCAGCTGGTGACGTCAGCCAGGGGCTCAGAGGGGCTGACCTGGAGATGGGGGTCTGGGGCTCAACAGCAGGTGGTCCACGGACAAGGCGAGGCAGCCTCACAGTGACGCCCTCACGCTCAAGCACGCGCCCCTGTGGCTGTGACCTTGGACAAGTTCTGCTCTCAACCACCAATGGAGTCACAGGACTGGATGTCCCCCCCACCACCCCACCTGAAACAAGTGGAAAACCAGGCAAAATGTGTGTATCAGGGGGTCCCCAGACTTTGGAGATCAAGCAAGGAGGACCCTGGAAAGACAAGGAAACAGGGTCATAAGGGCTCCCATCTCTTCCATCAGTGGAAATATTAAACGTGATCATTTAAAGCTCATCATGAGTGAATGCTGGAAGGCACCTGGGTGGGAGTGGATGGGATGGTCTGGGAGCACATGAGGTGAGGAGAGGGTGTGCCCTGAGACTCAGCCTGTGGACCTTCAGAGAACGGGCAAGGGGGCGCAGGCAGCACGGTGCTGGTACCTTGGCCTCCAGGGACAAAAGTGTGCAGGGGAAGCAGGTGGCAGTCACGTGAACGCTATAAGAAGGCCAGGGAAATTGGCAGCCAGCAGCCCTTCCATTTGGAGGCATGGGCATGCATCATATAACTGCAGGGTTGGCAACTATCACTGCTGGACGGCCCGGTGGCTCATTCCTGGGGCCCTGCCTCCCAGGATGCACAAATGACAGTCTGTACAAGACTCACTTCCTGAGGCCCTATTCCCTGGGCCTTGCGGTCAACCCGTCTCTCACCTACAACGTGCTTGGCTACGGACCCCTGGCATGCCCGTGTGTGTTGGGGGATGCCCTGTTTACAGACTGGGGAAGGCACTGGATGGGGCCAGAGCAGTTCCCATAGCCACCCCAAATCCTATACAAAACTCTCATTTCTGGGGATGGGGGGTACCCTGCTGACCAGCAGTTTCCTATTAAGAATGAGCCCTAAAATATTTAAAGAAGGCAGGATGAAGGTTCAAACAAGGATTTCACTGTGAAACTATTTAATACAAAACCTGAACCATAGCAGTGGAGGGTCCAGAGGTAAGGGCTCAGTGTCAAGGCACCCCACACCCCACACCCCATGAGATGAAGAAAAAGGAGGTCAGAGAAGTGGGTGTGTGAGTTTCTCTCATTTCTGTAAAAGAAGCAAGCATTCCCATGGAAAAAGCTGTGGAAATTCACACATCAAATGATAACATTGGTATTTAGGGTAGTTGGGATTTGGGATAATTTTTTTAAAATCTGTATGTTCAAATTTTTCATCATCTTACTGTCGACAAGTTATAATGGTCTTTCTGACACATTCTCAAATATGGAACAAATAGCAGGGCTCAGTTATTTGAGGTTTGTTTCAAGGTCCAGCTCCAGCTGACAGTGACCTTGTGTTTTCTGGGACTCCCCACATGCCATCTTTGTGGGGGATGCCAGGAGAGCATGGAGAGGGCTGTGGGGTGGCCCATGGGGCAGGCCATTCTGCTGCCAGGCCCAGGTGATGGTTGGCAGTGGCGTGCAAGGCCCAGGGCAGCAGGCACTCAAGATGATGGTGTGGCAGGAGCCCTAGCTCCTGACCCAGCTTTTGTCAACATGCCTCCTGTTCAAACTTGTCAAACAGCCAAACCCATGGGATCTGGTGCCTCACATGCAGAGCACCAGTGGCCCAGGGTGGGGGCTGCTCCAAGCCTCACTGCTCCTCCACGGCAGCCTATCTGCGTTCCCAACCTCCCAGTGTCCTTGAACCACACAGGCCACAACTGAATAGGAGGCAGTGAAGCAGGTGGCTGGGAGGGACAGAGAGGATTGATCCATCTGCAGGGCACAGGCGGCTGCTGGCCTGGGGACAGGCCAAAGTGATGGCGGCTGGGATCCCCACCTGGTCTTGGCCAGCATCCGCCAGCTCCCCAGGTGAGTGGACACAGATCAGCCCACAGTGCAGGGTGCCAAGACAGCTGGGGGGCTTACCCAGGCATGTGGACCAGAGGAGCAGCCAGCGGGCTGCCCTGAGACAGACACCCCGCCTAAAGGAAGCTACCAGGAGGTCTCCCAGTGGCCTTGCTGGGGACCTGGCCATCAGGTGAGACTTCATACAACAAATGCTGCAAGGCACGTACGTGGGGTTTACAGGAAACTATGACTTGGAGCTGGGGTGGAGGAGCAGAGAGAGGCCAGGCCTGTGAAAACGTCTTTTTGTGAAGGTTAGAATGGAGACTACGTAAACTGATGCTCAGCTTCGTGTGGTTCCTGTCCGGCTGCCCGTGCAGGGCAGTGCAGAGCCCAGGGCAAAGCCCTTTTCACCTCCGGCTGAGCCACAGCACACCAGGCAGGGCTCTGCCCCCGGGGAGCCGAAAACGCAACGTGGGGACTTCCTGATGTCGACAGGGTTCCCACCCACCTTACGCTGAATCAGGTCTTTTTGCCACAGTGGGAGGGGGTCACCCCCACTGACAGCTAGCCGTAAGCAGCTGAGGGCCAGGCGTAATGGAGCAGCTCCTGAGAGGCAGCAGGGCACTGCTAATCCCTGGCAAGAATCACAGCAAGAACGGGCTCTCCCCCAAGTGGCTTGGATCAGAAACCACGAGCACAGGGCACCCAAAGGGTCTCAAATCGCCAGCACCCCGCACGCCTTGGGAGCCATCACACTGACGCAGGCGCCTCTGTGCCCTGAATGGACAGCTCCCAGAACACACGGGACAAGCAAAGTCTGGTCTGAGATCGACTTAATGCGACACAGGCCTCTTGTGCCCCTTGCCCTCCAGTTCTGCCCATACTGGACGGGGCTTCCTTGGCCGCAGGACTGGACCTGTTTCCTCCCAGCCAAGAGCAACATTGCTGACACTGATTTTTTTTTTTTTTTTTGCTGACACTGATTTTTAATGGCTTAATTTTAAATAATTCTGGGCCTTAAAGGATTAGTGAAGCCTTAGCAGAAGTGAGGGGACTCAGGCAGGGATAAAAATAAGGAAGGACATGGATGGAGCTAGAGGGTATTATGCTCAGTGAAATAAGCCAGGTGGAAAAAGACAAGTATCAAATGATTTCACTCATCTGTGGTGTATAAGAACAAAGCAAAAACTGAAGGAACAAAACAGCCGCAGACTCACAGAACGCAAAAACAGACTAATAGTTACCAAAGGGAAAGGGACTGGGGAGGGTGGGTGGGAAGGGAGGGATAAGGGGGGGAAAAGGGGCATTACGATTAGCAGATGTAATGTTGGGGGGGCACGGGGAGGGCCGTACAACTCAGAGAAGACAAGTAGTGATTCTATAGCATCTCACTACGCTGATGGACAGTGACTGTAATGGGGTATGTGGTGGGGACTTGATAATGGAGGGAGTCTCGTAACCACAATGTTGCTCATGTAATTGTATATTAATGATACCAAAAAAAAATCAGGTAGACTAGATAAGATAGTGTCTTAATAAATAAATGAAGGAAGGAAGGAAGGAAGAAAGGAAGGAAGGAAGGAAGGACAAGGGGCTCCAGCTGCTTTTGGATAAAAATAATCAGAACACTTCCCTCTAACAGACATTCCTCCTCTCAGATCACCTGGCAGAGCCCTGTGCCCTTACTTCAAGGCCTGGCCATGCCCTCAGCACCACAGCCATGCTGCTGGTTGGTCCGTCATGGGGAAGGTCTCTGGCTGTGAGGAAATGGGCTCATACTGTATATTCTTTTCAGATGGCTCCATAATGGACACACACACGGGTCAGCCTGAGCAGGTGAGCACCCCTGATCTGGGGAGCCAGCCAACAAGAAGAGGAAGCTAGTGGCTTGGCCCTCAGAGCCAATGACCCCAAAGAACAGTTCCTTTGGTTCTAACAGCCCACAAACCTGAGACAGGAGCCAAGTGTGTGGGGTCAGCAGGCAGGGCCCCAGGCTAGAGACCATGCCTTCATCAGATGCACCTTACCCAGGGGCGAGCAAATGGGTGGCCTGCCGAGGAGACTAGTGACGTTGCCCCTGGTGCCACACACCCACTGCTCGTGGCCACGCATGGGTCAGGAAGTGGAGCCCAGGCAGGTGCAATGCCCAGTCCCGGGCAAGCTGCTCGCCCTCCACCCTCCTTTTCCTACCTGTGAAACACAGAACCATGGGGCCTGCACGGCGAGTTGCTCACACACACCTGCAGCGGAGGGCAGTAAGCTGGGCTGTCATTTCTCACAGTGGCCTGCATACTGCTTCAGATGCCTCAGCCCAGTGTCGGCTTCCGGCTCAGTGCTGTGGCCATGAATACCTGATGCTGGTTTTCAGGTTGTTAGAGGCCTTGCCACTGCATTTCACAGGGGATCCTGAGCAGTAGTGGGAAGCAGTCCACTTTACTTTTCTGTTGGGATTAAATATGAGGGAAAAAGGGGGTCTATGGGTCGGCAGGCAGCATGGGGGCCCCAAGTCGCTTTCCTCGACACAGTGGCCTAGACTAAGACCCTAAGAAGAAACATCTCATTTCAGTTTTTGATATGAGTCCAGAAAACACAGTCATCACCCTACGGAGCAGTGAAATGAGCATGTTTTACCCATGACACGCTATCACCCTGTAACAGTGTAAAGCAGACTCTTAGGAACATGTGTCCCAAAGAAAACTTTGGAATAAAACATTTATGGCTGAATCTTCTACTTGGTTCCAAAAAGACAGCTGGCAGGTCAGGGGTGGCCCCCTGATCCCCGGTAGGGCACTGGGGCTGGCGAGGCAAGCAGGCAGGCGGGCCAGGGTGGGGTCTGGGCTGGGTGGCTCCTGCCGGCGGCCCAGGGTCGGAGGCCAAAGAGCCTGAACAAGATGGTCTGTCCGGGAAGGGTCATGCCGTGTTCTGTGCTCACAGAGGCTTCACAGTCCTCTCTTAGTCCTAGGGAAAGCTGGCTGGCCGCCTAACACAGAGCCTGCACAGCAGCCTACACACGCCCCAGGCGCTGCCAATGGCCCAGGTCGGTCCCTGCAGGGGCGCCAAGTTTGCATCAAGCTTCTGAGCTGATGGCAGGTATGTGTGACTGGGCCCCTCACTTGTCCTCACAATCTGCTCTTGGTTCCACAGACTCCCTGTACGTCAAATCTGGCTGCCCCTGATTTTGTAATAAAGTTTTATTGGCCCCCGGCCACACCCACCCAACTCCTGTGGTCTCTGCTGCTTTGACACCCCAGGGCAGACTGCGCATCTGTGGCCCAGACCACATGGCCCCACCAAGTCTGCTTATCTGCCGGGTGTCCGTGGCCAGAGGACAGACCCCCAGTTTCCACCCTCATCTCCTGGGCCCACAGTTGGGACCAAGAAAGCCATGGCTGTGTCTGAAGCTATGGACATGGCGCCCCTGGGACATTCTTGAGGGGGACGGCCAAGAAAGGGTGGTGGGTGTGGGGGCAGCACCTCCAATTCAGGGAATGAAAATCTCAAAGCAACGAGGGACTGCAAGGCACTCATAGGGTCTATTTCTTACCTACCTGGGGCTTGGGCAATTGCCACTTATACCAGCAGGTTCAGCCCTTGAGGCCTCTGCTCACCATAGGAGGCCTAGGTGGACCTCCACTGGGGCCGTCCTCCAGCTTGGCCCCCTGCACTCAAGCCCGTTGGCGTGGAGGTCCCAGCCACCAGGAGGCGCCGGTGCTGCCACACGTCCCCTTGGCTGTGGGAGTCCCCAGGACCAAAGGTGTCTTCACTGGCTTAGCACAAAACATATGATATGCACATCCCAATGGCCTATCTGCTCCACTGCCAATGGAGGCTCCTGGTACAGAGAGGCTGCAAGAAGGGCTTCAGACCCCCTGCGGCAACTCAGATTCGGTGTGTCTGGCCCACAGTCGTTTGCCAAACCTCCCTGTGCGGCGGGCTCCCAGGGGCAGGCAGAACTTCATCTTTGCCAGCTCATTGGCTGCCCTGTTGACCTTTGAAGATGGACACCATGAGGGCTGGTGGCTCGCCGGCCTGGGTGCGCGGCTCCTGGGTGAGCAGGCAGGCGGAGAGTCAAGGAAGGCGGCTGGAGTCCCGGCCTCTGTGCACCCAGACCATGCCTAGGTGAGGAGGGGCAGGGGCTGGGCAGGGGGTCAAGGTGGCTAGGAGGTCCAGAGTGAGGAGGGGGAGCTTCTGCACTTCCTTATCGTCCTCTGGGCAGGACCACTGTGCCTCTGCTTGGAGCCTGGAGGAGACATAGAAGGCCCTGCAGAAGCCCACCTCAGTGATCCTCGGTATCCGCTCTCACCTGTTCCTCGTTTCCTTCCCAGGCAAATCCACCCTGCTCCTCGGACCGGCTGATCTGTGGGGCTCCCTACCTTCTCCACTCTGTGGCATGGACCTGGTGGGTCCTGGAGGCTGGGGTGCAGGGTGAACCCCTCTTTGTATCTGCCACAGGTGCTTCTTTAGCAAGGAAGGAGCTCATCAAACTTGAGAGGATGGGCAGAGGGGCCAGGACCTGCCCTGATGTGTCCTTTCCTCCTCCACCAGTAGACACCAAGGCACGTGTGGAACCTGCCAGGGTTGCTCCTGTCGTGTTGCAGCAGCCAAAGAAACAGGGTTGGCCCCCGAGCCATGGTGTCCTGGAAGTGGCCAGGCCACAGCAGTCACTCCTTAAAGGCACAGCTGGTAAGCCACAGATTTACAGCAATTCCCAGATTTGTAAGAGAAAGCTCTTCTCAACAAGGTCCTCCCACGTCACTTGGTACTTTTTATTTTTGGGCTCCTTGTAAGGCATGGAATTAAATTTGTACTTCCTGAAAATGCTAAAAATAAGCACCAGTTCTCTGCCATTCCTGAGTTTGCTCTCCGTAGGTGAATGTGGGGCCAGGAGGCTGCAGGCCGAGAGCAGAGCCTCAGTCCCCCACCCCTCCCTCCTGCCGACAGTGTCATCCCGAGGGAGCGAGGATACCCAGCCAGCAAGACGGGCTGCCCTGAGACGATGGGGTCCCTCTAAAGTATGGCAGGTGGGGATGTGTTTCAAAGATGCCCCAGAAGCGTCCAAGCAGAGTTCTGCTAGTTTACTTCTCCGACACAGTGAAGGTGCTCAAGAAATGTTCTCTTTTGATGTTTTCCCCACTGAATTTCAAACACTTGCGCTTCTGTTGATTTTAAAGGGCATTTTATTGTCTCAAGCATTCTGTTTGCCTGTTTGAAGTTGATTTGTAAGCCATCAGGCTCTCTGAAGCTGGGACTCACACAAGGTCTGGTGGAAGATCCTGCTCTTGGCTAGACAGGGTCAGCCCGCATGCGATCCCACTGCTCCCAGACTGTGCCCAGGGGAGCCCATTCCCGTGAGGGTGCTGGGCCCACAGACAGCCCAGGAGCAGCCGGCACAGAAACAGGCCCTGGTCTGGAGGCGCTGGTGCAGCCTGTACCGCTACTGTCTGCAGGCCCTGCCAGGTTCCTGGCCCCATGCTACGCAGTTAGATGGCCAACCAGACGCTGAGGCTGGGGAAAGTGCTGTCATGGGGCTGCTGCCCCCCAACAGGTACCCAAGCAGAGCTTGAAGGACTCACTTTGGCCATTGAAGCATAAGCAGCAGGGAGGTGTCACCTCCATGTGGAAGCCCTTCAGGGCCACCGCACTGCATGCCACAGTGTCTGGCGACATCCTAGACCAGGGCCAGGGGTTTCTGTATGGGGCAGAAAATAGGTGCTGTAGGCTTTGTGGCCCTTATGATCTCTGTCACAGCTACTACGTGGCTGCCCATGCCGGCTGTGCCAGGCTCGGCCCCCGGCTGCCTGTGGGTGTCCTGGGAGAGTCACCACACAGCAGAGCCTGCGCTGCCCCACTGGGCACACAGTGTGGGTGGGAAGCAGGCCTCCACAGCTGGGCGCTCGGGACCTACACGGCCGTTCCACTGCTGCGGGCACCCCACTGTCTCAGGCAGCCTGGCAATGATGACTTGAGTCACTTGCTGGTTTCTTCTTTGGCTTATGAGAGAACGGTTGTGAAATGCAAGCAATCATTTCCTAATTCGATCCAATGACTTTATAAGATGGAGCAGGCCTGTACAGCCCCCTTCCTTCTCCTCTCCTCCGGTGGACTTCCCCACAGCAGGTGACGTGGGGCTCCATTATTCAAGAGGGACCAAACTGACCCTCTGACCTCTCCATTTGGCAGGAGAAATAATTCATAAGGCTGCAAATGTGAGCAGGGCAGGCCATCTAAGCTTGCCCACCCGGTCCCCCAGGGAGACCTCAGCTGGTCACCACAGCTGCTGTGGAAAATGCCCTGCAGGGACAGGTACAATGGAGGAGTTAACCTGATTGGTGGGACGGTGATCTGGAGCCACTGAAGCTGCAGAGAGGAAGTGAACATTTCAGATGGCCCCAGAAGGTGAGCAGGAGTTTTCCATAGAGGGGTGAGTCTGTGTGTTGTGTGGTGGGCAGGATGAGAAAGGGAACCAGTGAGCAGGAAGAGGGATGGTCTGGGCCAACTACCAGTGTCGGGGAGCCGTGAGCCAGAGCAGGCCGGAGTGGGCCCAAGGCGGAGGTTCTGTGCAGGGTGTGCAGGGTGGCCATGACTGGGGGGAGGCTGGGCAGACAATCTGGGGCTGAGTTTGAAGGGCTTCACCACCCAAGGCGGGAGCCTGGACTTTATCCAAAGGCCATGGGGAAGCTCCAGGAACACTCACGGAAAGGTCACACTCACGGCACATGGATTCAAGAGGGGACCCAGACGCAGAGAGGGAGGAATCTGTGGCTGCGGCTCGGTGATGGCTGCGAGGGGCCTGCCCAGGGTGGGGCCAGGGTGGGGGGATGGCGGAGTGTGCCTGATAGCTAGCTACCTGCTGCTCCACACACCAGCTCCCTTGGGCTAAGCTGGGCCGGATGGCCACTTCTGGCTAATGAATCAAGGGCAGCGCTGATGAGCAGTTTCTGGGATGAGGTGGCTAAGTGCCCAGGGCCTTCTCTGCCCCCCAGTCCTGTGGAAGGACCCTGCGGTCACTATGCATCACCGCAGGAGGGGCGGGCCATACACCCCGCCACTGCCCGAGCACGTGGTTCAGGAGCGCAACTGGCCTGCTGCAGACACGCACAATAAGCATCCACAGGGTTAGACCACATGGGGGACCTCCCTCATCTTGGTCAGCGCAGTGGAGAGGAGCTTGGAATTTGAGCTGAGACCTGATGGTTGGCAGAGGTGACAGGGAGAGGGGTGCTTGGAAGTGTAGGGTCTTGGCTTCGGGAATCTGGTCAGGTGGGAGCCAGAGAGGAGCAGGCGTGAGAAGGGAGAGCAGCAAGTCTCTTCTGGCGTAACTGAGCTTGAGTTCCCTCCAGGTGAAGCAACAGGCAGTAGGAAAAAAGCATCTACAGTTTAGGAAAGGTCTTGGAGGGGAGAGTCTAAACAGTTTGGCGTTTTGCTTCTGGTTGGGTGAGACAGAATGGGAGAGCGTGCATAGGATGCAGAGGTCAGGCAGCATTGTGTGAGGGTGAGAGAAAGGGGTCCAGTGGAGGGCCATGAGAGAAGGGCCCAGAAGCAAAGGAGTAGAGGCTCGGGGAGGGGTGTGTCCACAGTGTCCAGCATGTGCATGGTAGAGAGGACAGGCCAGGAGGGTCCCACAGGGGTCCCCACCCTTCCCCTTCTCTGCCCCGGCCCCCAGCTGCCTGCCTCGTGCCCCCCAGGAGGGCCAGCAGCCTCTGGCAGGGCAGCCGCTCGCCCAGTCCCACTGCACCTTCCCTGTGCCCTGGCTCTCCAGAACAAACCCTGGGGCCAGCTGGCATTACTCCCTCAAGGCAGCTCCACTTAACAGACAGGGGACTGAAGCTCAGGAAGAGGCTGGCTGGCTTTCCCGGGGTCAAGAGGTGCCATGGGCTTGGCAGCTCCAGTGGGAACTGTCAGCTCAGAGAGGCTCTGCAGCTCTCCAGGAGGACACAGCCAGCGAGCAGGGCACCCAGGCTCCATCCAGGAGCCTCCGCCAACCCTCCCAGCACCAGGTCCCAGATGGAGAGAGAAAAGGAAGGAGAGAGGTGGGCCCACCTGGACTGAGCACTGGTCACTCTGCAGGGCCCGGTGGCCTTGCCTCATCCTCCTTTGCCCCTGTGATATGGGCTCAGCCTGTGCAACTTGGCAGAGGAAGCTGAAGGGTGAGTGACCTCCACAGCTGGATCGTGTCCACACCACCCCAAGGGGGCCAGGAGCACAGCTCCCAGACGTTACACCCTCTGGGCCTCAGTTTCCTCACATGCAAACAGAAATGCTCAAACCTACAGGCTCTACCAATGGTGAGATGTGGCAAAAGCCCACATGGGCAAAGGTGAGGTTGTTGAAGGAGGGAGCAGGCCAGGCAGGGCCCTGGATGGTGACCCCGGAGGCCTGCCGCCCACAGTCATGCATCAGCCTCAGGATCCTCCAGGAGGTAAGCTAGGACCCTGAGCCTCACGGTGCTTGCTGAGTTCTGAGAAGCAGGGGAGGCTACTGTATTTTCTTTTTTTCTTTTTTTTTTTAGTTTATTTTGATATCATTAATCTACAATTAAATGAGTAATATTATGGTGATTACACTACCCCCTTCATCAGGTTCCCCCCACCCCCAACCCCATTACAGTCACTGTCCATCAGTGTAGTGAGATGCCATAGAGTCACTGCTTGTCTTCTCTGGGTTGTACAGCCCTCCCCGTGCCCCCCCCAACATTATGTCTGCTAATCGTAATGTCCCTTCTTCCCCCTTGCCCCTCCCTTCCCACCCATCCTCCCCAGTCCCTTTCCCTTTGGTAACTATTTGTCCGTTCTCGGGTTCTGTAAGTCTCCTGCTGTTTTGTTCCTTCAGTTTTTTTCTCAGTTCTTATACTCCACATATGAGTGAAATCATTTGGTACTTGTCTTTTTCGGCTTGGCTTATTTCACTGAGCATAATACCCTCTAGCTCCATCCATGTTGTTGCAAATGGTAGGATTTGTTTTCTTCTTATGGCTGAATAATATTCCATTGTGTATATGTACCTCATCTTCGTTATCCATTCATCTACTGATGGACACTTAGGTTCCTTCCATTTCTTGGCTATTGTAAATAGTGCTGCGATAAATACAGGGGTGCATCTGTCTTTTTCAAATTGGGCTGCTGCATTCTTAGGGTAAATTCCTACGAGTGGAATTCCTGGGTCAAATGGTATTTCTTTTTTGAGTTTTTTGAAGAACCTCCATACTGCTTTCCACAATGGTTGAACTAATTTGCAGTCCCACCAGCAGTGTAGGAGGGTTCCCTTTTCTCCACACCCTCGCCAACATTTGTTGTTGTTTGTGTTTTGGATGTTGGCCATCCTCACTGGTGTGAGGTGATATCTCATTGTGGTTTTAATCTGCATTTCTCTGATGATTAGCGATGTGGAGCATCTTTTCATGTGCCTGTTGGCCATCTGAATTTCTTCTTTGGAGAAGTATCTATTCATGTCCTCTGCCCATTTCTTAAATGGATTATTTGCTTTTTGTTTGTTGAGGTGCGTGAGTTCTTTATATATTTTGGATGTCAACCCCTTATCGGATACGTCATTTATGAATATATTCTCCCATACTGTAGGATGTCTTTTTGTTCTACTGATGGTGTCCTTTGCTGTACAGAAGCTTTTCAGCTTCATATAATCCCACTTGTTCATTTTTGCTTTTGTTTCCCTTGCCCGGGGAGATATGTTCATGAAGAAGTTGCTCATGTTTATGTCCAAGAGATTTTTGCCTATGTTTTTTTCTAAGAGTTTTATGGTTTCATGACTTACATTCAAGTCTTTGATCCACCTTGAGTTTACCTTTGTGTATGGGGCTAGACAGTAGTCCAGTTTCATTCTCTTACATGTAGCTGTCCAGTTTTTCCAACACCAGCTGCTGAAGAGGCCGTCATCTCCCCATTGTATATCCAAGGCTCCTTTATCAAATATTAATTGACTGTATATGTTTGGGTTAATGTTTGGATTTTCTATTCTGTTCCACTGGTCTGTGGGTCTGTTTTTGTGCCAATACCAAATTGTCTTGATTACTGTGGCTTTGTAGTAGAGCTTGAAGTCAGGGAGTGTAATTCCCCCTGTTTTATTCCTCCTTCTCAGGATTGCTTTGGCTATTCGGGGTCTTTTGTGGTTCCATATGAATTTTAGAATTATTTGTTTGAGTTCATTGAAGAAAGCTGTTGGTAGTTTGATAGGGATTGCGTTGAATCTGTAGATTGCTTTAGGTAGTATAGCCATTTTGACAATATTTATTCTTCCTAGCCAAGAGCATGGCATGCATTTCCATTTGTTAGTGTCCTCTTTAATTTCTCTTAGGAATGTCTTGTAGTTTTCAGGGTACAGGTCTTTCACTTCCTTTGATAAGTTTATTCCTAGGTATTTTATTCTTTTTGATGCAATTGTGAATGGAATTGTTTTCTGATTTCTCTTTCTGTTAGTTTATCGTTAGTGTATAGGAAAGCAACAGATTTCTGTGTGTTAATTTCATATCCTGCAACTTTGCTGAATTCAGATATTAGTTCTAGTAGTTTTGGAGTGGAGTCTTTAGGGTTTTTTATGTACAATATCATGTCATCTGCAAATAGTGACAATTTGACTTCTTCTTTACCAATCTGGATGCCTTGTATGTCTTTGTTTTGTCTGATTGCCGGGGCTAGGACCTCCAGTACTATGTTGAATAATAGTGGAGAGAGTGGGCATCCCTGTCTTGTTCCCGATCTTAGATGAAAAGCTTTCAGCTTCTTGCCATTAAGTATGATGTTAGCTGTGGGTTTTTCATATATGGCCTTTATGATGTTGAGGTACTTGCCCTCTATACCCATTTTGTTGAGAATTTTAATCATGAATGGATGCTGAATTTTGTCAAATGCTTTTTCAGCATCTATGGAGATGATCATGTGGTTTTTTGTTCTTCTTTTTGTTGATGTGGTGGATGATGTTGATGGATTTTCGAATGTTGTACCATCCTTGCATCCCTGGGATGAATCCCACTTGATCATGGTGTATGATCCTCTTGATGTATTTTTGAATTCGGTTTGCTAATATTTTGTTGAGTATTTTTGCATCTACGTTCATCAGGGATATTGGTCTGTAATTTTCTTTTTTGGTGAGGTCTTTGCCTGGTTTTGGTATTAGAGTGATGCTGGCTTCATAGAATGAGTTTGGAAGTATTCCCTCCTCTTCTATTTTTTGGAAAACTTTAAGGAGAATGGGTGTTATTTCTTCTCTATATGTCTGGTAGAATTCAGAGGTGAATACATCTGGTCCGGGAGTTTTGTTCTTGGGTAGTTTTTTGATTACCGCTTCTATTTCTTTGCTGGCGATTGGTCTGTTTAGTTTTTCTGTTTCTTGCTTCGTAAGTCTTGGAAAGTTGTATTTTTCTAAAAAGTCCATTTCTTCTAGGTTTTCCAGCTTGTTAGCATATAGATTCTCATAACATTCTCTTATAATTCTTTGTATTTCTGTGGGATCCGTCGTGATTTTTCCTTTCTCATTTCTGATTGTGTTTATGTGTGTAGATTCTCTTTTTCTCTTAATGAGTCTCGCTAGGGGTTTATCTATTTTGTTTATTTTTTCAAAGAACCAGCTCTTGGTTTCATTGATTTTTTCTATTGTTTTATTCTTCTCAATTTTATTTATTTCTTCTCTGATCTTTATTATGTCCCTCCTTCTGGTGACTTTGGGTCTCATTTGTTGTTCTTTTTCCAATTTCAGTAATTGTGTCTTTAGACTATTTATTTGGGAATGTTCTTCTTTCTTTAGATAAGCCTGGATTGCAATATACTTTCCTCTTAGAACTGCCTTTGCTGTGTCCCACAGAAGCTGTGGCTTTGTGTTGTTGTTGTCATTTGTCTCCATATACTCTTTGATTTCTGTTTTGATTTGGTCATTGACCCATTGATTAATTAGGAGAATGTTGTTAAGTCTCCATGTAGTTGTGAGCCTTTTTGTTTTCTTTCTGAAGTTTAATTCTAGTTTAATACCTTTATGATCCGAGAAGTTGGTTGGTAGAATTTCAATATTTTCGATTTTACTGAGGTTCTTTTTGTGGCCTAGTATGTGGTCTATTCTGGAAAATGTTCCATGTGCACTTGAGAAGAATGTGTATCCCGTTGCTTTTGGGTGTAGAGTTCTGTAGATGTCTGTTAGGTCCATCTGCTCTAGTGTGTTGTTCAGTGCCTCTGTGTCTTTATTTATTTTCTGTCTGGTTGATCTGTCCTTTGGAATGAGGGGTGTGTTGAAGTCTCCTAAGATGAATGCATTGCTGTCTATTTCCTCCTTTAATTCTGTTAGTATTTGTTTCACAAATGCCGGCGCCCCTGTGTTGGGTGCATATATATTTTAAATGGTTATATCTTCTTGTTGGATTGACCCCTTTATCATTATGTAATGTCCTTCTTTATCTCTTGCTACTTTCTTCATTTTGAAGTCTATTTTGTCTGATACAAGTACTGCAACACCTGCTTTTTTCTCCTTGTTGTTTGCATGAAATATCTTTTTCCAGCCCTTCACTTTTAATCTGGAGATATCTTTGCATTTGAGGTGAGTTTCTTGTAGGCAGCATATAGATGGGTCTTGGTTTTTTATCCATTCTGTTACTCTGTGTCTTTTGATTGGTGCATTCAGTCCATTTACATTTAGGGTGATTATCGAAAGATATGTACTTATTGCCATTGCTGGCTTTAGATTCGTGGTTACCAAAGGTTCAAGGGTTGCTTCTTTACTATCTAACAATCTAACTTAACTTTCTTGTTAAGTTATTGTAAACACAGTCTGATGTTTCTTTATTTCTCTCCCTTCTTATTCTTCCTCCTCCATTCTTTATATACTAGGTGTTTTATTCTTTGCCTTTAGTTAGTTTTGGATGGTCTGCTTTCTTTGCTATGATTTTATTTTCTCTGGTGACAGCTTTTTAGCCTTAGGAGTGCTTCCCTCTAGAGCAGTTCCTTTAAGATGTCCTGTAGAGGTGGTTTATGGGAGGCAAATTCTCTCAGCTTTTGCTTGTCTGAAAATTGTTTAATCCCACCGTCATATTTAAATGATAATCGTGCTGGATACAGTATTCTTGGTTCGAGGCCCTTCTGTTTCATGCATTAAATATATCATGCCATTCTCTTCTAGCCTGTTAGGTTTCTGTTGAGAAGTCTGATGTTAGTCTGATGGGTTTTCCTTTGAAGGTGGTCTTTTTTCTTTCTCTAGCTGCTTTTAATACTCTGTCCTTATCTTTGATCTTTGCCATTTTAATTATTATGTGTCTTGGTGTTGTCTTTCTGGGGTCCCTTGTGTGAGGAGATCTGTGGGCTTCCATGGGCTGCGAGACTATTTCCTTCCCCAGCATGGGGAAGTTTTCAGCAATTATTTCTTCAAAGACACTTTCTATCCCTTTTTCTCTCTCTTCTTCCTCTGGTACTCCTAAATGCGAATATTGTTCCATTTGGATTGGCCACACAGTTCTCTTAATATTCTTTCATTCCTAGAGATCCTTTTATCTCTCTCTGCCTCCGCTGCTCTGTGTTCCTTTTCTATGATTTCTATTGCATTAACAGTGTCTTGCATCTCGTCCAGTCTGCTGCTGAGCCCGTCGATGGCTTGTCTCATTTCTGCATTATCTTTCCTGACTTCCCTCACTTCCTCCCTTAGCTCTTGCATATTTCTCTGTAGATCCATCAGCATGGTTATTACTTTTATTCTGAATTCTTTTTCAGGAAGATGCTGCATTTCCATCTCTTCAGATTCCTTCTCAGAGGGGCTCTGAATCTTGGTGAGCTTTGTCTGTATCATTTTTTTCTGTCTTGTCATGCTGGCAGGAGTGGTCGCTGGTAGGTGCCACTTATGTCAGCTGGGCTCTGGAGTGGATTCTCTACGCGTGCTGTAGGTGTCGCTGTTGCTCCACTAATTCGCAGCTGCAGCCGCACTGTTTTTGTAGGTAGGAATGAATGGGACGCTATTGTTTTCTGTATAAAGTTCCAGCGTGGTTGCTCTCTTCTTTTTGTCACTAGCGAAGGGGACCGAAGTTCCCCAGGACTTCCAGCCTGCAGGGCTGAGCCCGCCAGGGCGCTGGTGCTCCCTTGCTGGGCCCCCCGCCTCTCCGAGACTGCTACAGATGGCATGTGCTTTTCTCTTGTCCCTGGGCGTTGACTGCACTAGCGAAGGGGACCGAAGTTCCCCAGGACTTCCAGCCTGCAGGGCTGAGCCCACTGGGGCACTGGTGTTCCCTCGCTGGGCCCCCCGCCTCTCCGAGACAGCTACAAATGGCGCGCGCTTTTCTCTTGTCCCTGGGCACTGGCTGCACGGTCCCGGACCTTCCCTGCTCAAAACCTGCACCTTGTGACTCTCCAATGTCTGATGCACCGCGCGATGTGTGTCAGCGCTCCCGGCGCTCCGGGCGCAGACCACCGGGGCTGGTTATTTCGCGGACCTGCTCTTCCACTCCCTCCCAGCTCCGAATCCTCTCCTCCCGCCGGCGCCCTGGGCTGGGTGAGTGTTCGGGTGCCACCGGGTCGCGGCTCTGTATCTTACCCGCCTCGCGGGGTGCTGAGTCCTCCCAGGTGTGGCTGTACGCTGTCCACTTTCCTGTGTGCTCCGATTTCTCTTTTAGGAATAGTTGTATTTGCTGTGTTTTCATAGATGTATATAGTTTTGGGAGGAGATTTCTGCCGCTCTGCTCACACCGCCATCTTCCCGGAAGACCGAGGCTACTGTATTTTCAAGCTGCTTCCATGGAAACCACAGCCCCCCCCTTTCCGTTCCACAAAGGAAAGTGAGAAGAACGCTGATGCTGATGGACCCTGACTCCCTGGCTGAGGGGCACCCCGTCCCCAGCCCTCAGTGTGAAGGCCCACCCTGACGCTCTGTGTGCCATGAGTGTGTTCGCACTGGGCTCGCCCTCCAGGCTTTAGAATCTAATCACCTGAAGAGCAGCACGATCACCTCCTGTTGGCTGGTCCCTTCTGACCAGTGGTCACCTTCACATAAGGTGTGTGTCGCCGGCAGAGCCTGTCTCATGGACGCACTCAGCTGGAGCGACGCCCGCCGGCCGGCTGAGAGCTCGCTGCCCCTGCTCACCCCCAGTGGGTGCTCGCCCAGGGCAGAGGCCTGTTCTGGGAACTTTCTACAGAGACACGGTTTCTGCAGAGTAGCGGTCAATGAGAGGCTGGGACTCTGTGACAGCCACCCTCGCTCTCCAGAGGAAGACTGCAGGGGTGGCGACTCACCCTAAACTCATGGCTTCTCCTAGTAGTTGGATTGAATTGGGATGGGAGACTGGAGGTGGAAACTGCTTTAAGTGACCTCTCCTTTTCAGTGACCCTCACCGGAGCCCAGAGCCTGGTCATGACTTTCACTTGGAATGGGACTGCTGGAAATGCACCCCAGGTCCGGGTCACCCCTGACAACAAGCTGACTCAGCATTCAAATCCTCGTGCAACAAAGTAGAGCACATATTTAAAGACCTGTCCCCTTCCTTCCCGAGGGGCTGTCTGCAGAGGTGGGGAACTTTTCCTAGGCTCACGTTGACTCAGAGATCAAAGAACAGGAGGGCAGAGCACAGGGGATGGCGAGGGAGAGGGGAGGGAACCCCAGGCCCTCACCACTCGGGCTGGCCTGCTTCGTGGGCAGTGGGAAGGCAACAGAGAGCTCTGCCGGCAGCCGTGGGCCCTGCCTGCCCCCCGTGTCAGGGCCCCCCGGGAACACTGAGGGAGCCTGAGCCTTGTACTTGCCATCCACGAGGGCAGCCTGTGGGGCAAGCACTGGCCTCGTGGCTCCCGGGACGTCTTTGCTGGTTGATTGGAAATACAGTCCCTCCCCTCTCCTCTACCTAAACAGTGGAGTGGAACCTGTGCCGTGCCGAGAGATAGAAGATATCTGTAAAAACAGTAATAGAAGTACTAGGCAGCAGAGTTGCTGGTCCTGAACTCTGGCCCTTTCTTTCTGGGACAGGGAGGGACGTTAGCCAGTGTCACAGAGATGCTGCCAGCGCAGCTCTAGGCCAAGGCCCCCCGCAGTCCGATGGGCTGCGTGCAGACCGACAGGAGGCTCTAGAGGGCTGAGCCGGTGCCATCCCGGCACGGACGACTGGAAGCACTCACACCACCTAGATGGCCTCTTGAATGCTGACGGGAGACACCTCCTGCCAAGGCTCAGGGCTCTCTGAGGCCAGGCAGTGAGAAGATAGACACGGCCGACCCCAAAGGATACAGCCATCAAGGCCTCCTTCATGCTAGTTCAGGGGACAGGACGCTGAGGGTAGAAGCCCCAGGCCCAGGGATGGACACCCTCTGTCCAGGTCCTCAAGGCGTTACCTGGGCAGGAGCACTGCAGGACAGGTGGACCAGGCCCCCGATTCTGGCCGCGGCCCGGGGGTCGCTGGAGCTGACCAGCACCGGGGCACTGATCTCCATGGAATGTCTGTGGCCGGTGGCCTGCGAGGACTTGGGCGTCGCACTGAGCGCGGTGAAGGAGTGGCGTTTCTTGGCATTCTTCTTGCTGTCCACACGCCGCTGAAACGCACTGACAGCCCCTGAGCTGCTCAGAGTGGGACCGGGGGACATGCTGGCCACCGCACCAGGGTCAGGAGGTGAAGAGGTGTGGCAGCCAGACCCGGCGGCTGGGCACGGCTTGTCCATCTCAATAAGCTGCTTGGCAGAGTCATTGAGCTGAGGGAGAAAGGGGAGAGAGGAGGCTGCATTAAACGGTGGTCACGCTCCGCCCGCTCTCTGTGGCCTACAGCCGGAGCTCACAGGGAAGGCGCAGTGTTCACATGGCCACACCTTTCTGATGGCATTGCTGCCTGGAGTGCTGTCTACAGACCTTACTGAAAGGTTTCTGGGTCCGCCTGCCCCAGTGCAGCCCATCGTGGGGTCATAGGTCCTGGGGCTCGTGGGCCCTGGGGGTTGAGGGATGGAACAGGCCTGGCACACAGCGTTAGCAGGGCTGAGCTGACCAATGAGCCTTAAGCCAGAGACCCAGGGTTTCTGTAAGTCCAGGCAGCCTGCAGGAAGGGACAGCCCAGGGGAGGGCATGGGAGCCCCGCTGTGCCCCACATTCAGCACGACCGCAGGAGCCTGGCCTGGCCGGCATGGTTCTGGTCACTCCTGTGAACTCAAGGCCACCATACACACTCTGCAGCTGCTGGTGACTGCAGGGGTCTCTCAGGGAAAGCCTCCGTCCTCAGCTGACCTGACCCCCTCCGGGATGCCTCAACACTGTATGACCCCCAGCGATTCCCAAGGACTCAGATGCCACACCTTCCCTTTTCTCCCCACCTGGTCCACAAAACAGCAGGTGATTTCCAGGGAAGAGTGTGCCTGTAGCAGAGGTTTGATGCCAGGGACACTCAGCAGGGAGGGCGGGTGGATGTGAGTCTGTGAGCAGCCTGTCCTGTGGAATCAGCTCTCCGGGAGGCCCTTCTCTCAGGGCTGTGCTGGGTGGACCCAGAGGCTGGAGGGGCCATGGGAGGAGCAGGTGCCTCCAGGGCCTCGGGTTACATGAAGGGTCAGCCCAGTGTCTGATAGCCCTGGTGTCCCCTGACTCCTGCATCTCAAGCTAGGTTTTCATCTGAGGTGTACGAGGAGCCCCTTCCTTCTGAGGCTGTTCTTGGCTCTTGCGTCCATGCTAACGCTGCACTGGCGGTGACTGACAGCATGAAGCAGAGGGAAATGGTTACTGTGGTTGGTGTGGCCAGGAGGAAAGGGGATGTGAGAATCAGCTTGGGATCATCTCCATGAGGTGGGTTAGGTAAGTGCCACTGTGCTAGAGAAATGCCTGCAGAATCCATCCTTCTCCCTCACCTCTTCAGGGGCAGCAGGAGTTAGGTCAATGCCCGCTAGCCCTGCAGTGGACTGGCCTCAGGAAGCATAGGGCTGAACCTGAGAAAACTCCACAGCAAACAGAAATGGCTGTGGGGTCATGGGTCCTGGGGGCTGTGGGCCCTGGGGGGGTCACAGGCTCTGAAGGTCATAGGTCCTGGGGCTCATGGGCTCTGTGGGGTCATAGGTCCTGGGGGTCACGGGCCCTGGGGATGTCAGGCTCTGCGGGTCATGGGCCCTGGGGGGTCATAGGCTCTGCGGGTCATAGGTCCTGGGGCTCGTGGGCTCATGGGGTCATAGGCCCTGGGGCTCATGAGCTTTGTGAGGTCATAGGTCCTGGGGATCACGGGCCCTGGGGATGTCATAGGTCCTGGGGGGTCACGGGCCCTGGGGGGTCATAGGCTCTGCGGGTCATAGGTCCTGGGGCTCGTGGGCTCATGGGGTCATAGGCCCTGGGGCTCATGAGCTTTGTGAGGTCATAGGTCCTGGGGATCACGGGCCCTGGGGATGTCATAGGTCCTGGGGGGTCACGGGCCCTGGGGGGTCATAGGCTCTGCGGGTCATAAGTCCTGGGGCTCGTGGGGTCATAGGTCCTGGGGCTCGTGGGCCCTGGGGGTTGAGGGATGGAACAGGCCTGGCACGCAGCGTAGGCCAACACCACTCGGCTGCTGGTATTGTGAAGCAGGGTCACAGTGACACAGAGGAGAGCACGGGTGCCCCAGCCCAGCTTCCTGACAGTCAGTACACAGCAGGATCCTGACGGGCTGACAACCGGCCCAGCAAGTCACCTGCCGGCTCTCCAAGGCTGTTTCCTCCTCGGTCTCATCTTTCTTCTCTCCCCCAATTTCTACTTCTTCAGAACACCCCGGAGACAGTGTTGCCCAGCTCAGCTCTGCTTTTGAGGGGCAGGTGACAGAGAAGCCTGAGGTTCTCCAGGACCCCAGGCACACCTCCCTGGCCAGATATGGGCAGGTGGAACAGCCAGGAGCTGGCCACGTTCTTGCAGGTGGACAGGGACATCCCTAGTCCCTTCATTTCTCCTCAGTGGGCTCAAAGGTAGAAAGGTCCCTCTACTCTGAAGGAACACCTGTTCTCCTAAAATTTGCTCCAAGGACCTCAGCCATGTTTTCCACGTGAAGAATGAGGCAAGAGCAGCATGCCTTCCTGGGCACCAGCAGAGAGGAGCCTCCAGGTGCTCGTGGGATGTGGAGCAGGTGGGGTGGGTAGGATGCTTTCATGGATAAGCTACCCCAGGGCAGAGTGATGCTGACCAACAGGACACCTGGCTGCTGTGCTTGGGCTTGTTGCCCTGCTGCCATGACAGTAAGACTGGAAGAGGAAAAAGGAGAAGGAGAAAGGCAGACGGGCCGCCTCAGACAGGCCAGGGGCTGAGCAGGCCCTGCTGCCTCTGCTCTGAGAGGCCGTCCTGCCACAGTGTGGGGGAGAGGGCTTCACATGATGCCCCTGCATGGGGAGAGACAGGAAGTTCCCACCATAGGGAAAAGTTCTGGGGTTAGCAGGGCTGAGCTGACCAATGAGCCTTAAGCCAGAGACCCAGGGTTTCTTTAAGTCCAGGCAGAGCCAGCCACCTCAGGCGGAGGCCCAGCTGCTGCCTGCAGGGCTAAGAAAAGTGCCCCCTTCCCCAAGCTCCATAGCAGTGCCCTGGGGACAGAGGCGGCCCCAGAGTCAGTCCCCTGATTAGGGCCTGGGACGGGACTGGCTGGGTGAGGGCTTCCAGGGAGGGACTACGGCATGTAGTGTCCAGGTGAGGGTCCTCCAGGGGCAGGGGTGAGGGACAGTGAAAGGCTCATGGCTGCAATGATGTCTACTCTTCCTCTTCCCACTTCGGGCCACGCTTTGCTGCCACAGGAGATGCTTGGCACCCAGAGGGAGATTCTGGAGTGCAAACGGCACCCAGCATGCTCCCCCACCTCACGTGCGGCAGGGCACAGCTTCTGGGCACTACGGACACTTCAGAACATGACTGAACACAGCAGGCTGAATGGCTGCTGGCAGAAGCCCTGCCCAAGAGGAAGAACACGGCCCTTCCAAGGCATGAACACACCTGAAAACCAGGTGGGGCAGAGGGTCAAAGGGAAGAAAACCACGGAGTGTGCAGAGTATAGCCCTGAGGATAAGGCCCCAGGTGCCTGGTTAGAGAAGAGGAGAGTCCACAGTGGCCACTGGGGTAGCTGGAAGCCGTCATGGGTCTGGAAGGACACATGGGGCTCACCTGGCAGCTGAGGCAGAGGGCCACTGAGGGGTCCTACCAAGACAGGAGGTGCTTCAGTCAGGTAAAGGTGACCTGGTCCAGCTGTGCGCCATGACCCAGCCCTTGACTGGGCCTGGAACACGGGCTGGAGCTGGGGAGGACTGTGCCAGGATGGGCCCCTCCCCCCACATGGTGGACTCTGATGTCAGGCCCGCTTTAGAAATCTCCCCCCTCCAGGAGATTAAAGATGGTGGCGTGAGAGGTGAGACAGAGGCTTCCTCCTAAGACTGCACATAATACGAAAATATAACTGATACAACTTCTCCTGAAAGAGCAACAGGAAAGAGGACTGCGCCAGACTGCATACACCTGGAGACAAGAGCAGACTTCACAGAACAGGGTAATGTACCAAAGCCATGGCCCGGTGGGACCCAAGCCCTTCCCCCACCGCAGCTCACTGGCAGGAGGAAGAGAAACGGAGCAGGGAGGGAGTGGAGAGCTGGGACTGCTGAATACCTAACTGGAGATCTGCTCTGGGAGCACAAACCTACATTTCATGGTGCTTGCATGATACCCTCATGATTACAAGGTTGGAAAGCTAAGACAGGCAGAATTCCTGGAGAGACTGAGATTCCAGCCGCTTGTGGAAAGCACGGATCCATATCTGGCTTCTCTGGGACAAAAGAAAGGCGGGCAGTCTGAGAGACTTCCTAACAAGGAAGCCCTTAGCAAGAGGGCTGCTAAAGGGGCAAGGATTGCACAGAGCTTACTGCTCAGGAGAGAGGACAGATAGACAAAATTGTCTGGGTCCACTCTGCCCAGCAGGTTGGGAGCTCTCACGATCTTCAGGTGCTCCAGCTCCCTGGCTGCCTACACAGCTCCAAGATTCCCCTTCGTGATAGGCAGCCTACTGAGCCTTTCTCCTGGCCTGCCCCACCTGGCTCGCAAACCAGCCAACCCTACCCTGGTGTTAGGCCAGCCAGAGGGAAGATCTGTCTACAGCAACTACAAACACAAAGCATAGAGGCTTATACCCGTGTGCTCAGCCCACTGGTTCAGGCAGTGGAGACAGGAATAACAGCCAGGAACAAGGAAACAGTTCTTCCCTCCTCCCAGGCACCAACACCACCACTCCTCTGCGACCCGTGACATTGCTTCAGGGGCTGAGCAGCTCCAGAGAGTAGAGCTTCTTGGCACTAGAGGGCGCCAGAAGCAAATATGAAATGCCAAAGAACCTGGATCAGAGGAAAATTATTAATACAACTCCTGGGAAAGATTTAAATGATATCGACCTCATGACTCTCTCTGAAAGGGAGTTCAAAATAAAAATCATTAACATGCTCATGGAGGTACAGAAAGATATTCAAGAACTCAGGAATGAACTCAGGTTGGAGATCCAATAGTTGAAGAGCAAAATGGATGGTATTAAAACCAGATTGGATACAGTGGAGGATACGATAAATGAAATAGAGACTAGAGAAGAGGAATACAAAGAAGCTGAGGCACAGAGATAAAAAAGGATCTCTAAGAATAAAGAATATTGAGAGAACTGTGTGACCAATCAAAACGGAACAATATTCACATTATAGGGGTACCAGCAGGAGAAGACAGAGGAAAAGGGATAGAAAGTGTCTTTGAGGAGATAATTGCTGAAAACTTCCCCAATCTGAGGAAGGAGATAGTCTCTCAGGCCATGGAAGTCCACAGATCTTCCAACACAAGGGACCCAAGGAAGACAACACCAAGACATATAGTAATTAAAATGGCAAAGATCAAGGATAAGGACAGACTATTAAAAGCAGTCAGAGAGAGAAATAAGAACACATACAAAGGAAAGCCCATCAGGCTATCATCAGACTTCTCAGCAGAAACCTTACAGGCCAGAAGGGAGTGGCATGATGTATTTAATGGAATGACGCAGAAGAGCCTTGAACCAAGATTACTGTATCCGGCAAGATTATCATTTAAATTTCAAGGAGGCATTAAGCAATTCCCAGATAAGCCAAAGCTGAGAGAATTTACCTCCCACAAACCATCTCTACAGTGTATTTTGGAGGGACTGCTATAGATGGAAGTGTTTCTATGGTTTAATGGCTGTCACCAGAGGTAATAAAACCACAGTAAAGAAAGTAGAACAGCTAATTACAAAGCAAATGCAAAATTAAATTAACTATCCCTGAAGTCAATCAAGGGATAGACAAAGAGTACAGAATATGATACCTAATACATAAAGAATAGAGGAGGAAGAAAAAGGCGGAGAAAAAAAAAGAACCTCTAGATTGTGTTTGTAATAGCGTATTAAGTGAGTTAAGTTAGACTCTTTGATAGTAAAGAAGTTAACCTTGAACCTTTGGTAACCACGAATCTAAAGCCTGCAATGGCAATGAGTACATACCTATCCATAATCACCCAAAGTGTAAATGGCCTGAATGCACCAATCTAAAGACACAGAGTCACTGAATGGATAAAAAAACAAGACCCATCTTATATGCTGCCTACAAGACACTCACTTTAAACCCAAAGACATACACAGACTATAAGTGAAGGGATGGAAAAAGACATTTCATGCAACTAATGGGGAGAAAAAAAGCAGGAGTTGCAGTACTTGTATCAGACAAAATACACTTCAAGACAAAGAAAGTCACAAGAGACAAAGAAGGACATTACATAATGATAAAAGGGGTCAATCCAACAAGAAGATATAACTATTATAAATATCTATGCACCCAACACAGGAGCACCTACATATGTGAAACAAATACTAACAGAATTAAAGGGGGAAATAAAATGCAAGCATTCATTCTAGGGGATTTCAACACACCACTCACTCTCCAAACGACAGATGAACCAGACAGAAAATAAGTAAGGAGACAGAGGCACTGAACAACACATTAGAACAAACGAACCTAACAGACATCAACAGAACTCTATGCCCAAAAACAGCAGAATACACATTCTTCTCAAGGGCCCATGGAACATTTTCAAGAATAGATCATATCCTAGGCCACAAAAAGAGCCTCAGTAAATTCAAAAAGACTGAAATTGTACCAACCAGTTTCTCAGACCACAACGGTATGAAACTAGAAATGATTTATGTAAAGAAAATGAAAAATCCCACAAACACATGGAGGCTTCACAACATGCTCCTAAATAACCAATGGATCAATGACCAAATAAAAACAGAGATCAAGCAATATATGGAGACAAATAACAACAATAACTCAACACTGCAACATCTGTGGGATGCAGCAAAGGCCGTGCTAAGAGGAAAGTATATTGCAATACAGGCCTACCTCAGGAAAGAAGACCAATCCCATATGGGCAGTCTAAACTCACAATTAATGAAACTAGAAAAAGAAGAACAAATGAGACCCGAAGTCAGTAGAAGGAGGGACATAATAAAGATTAGACCAGAAATAAATAAAATCGAGAAGAATAAAACAATAGAAAGGATCAATGAAAGCAAGAGCTGGTTCTTTAAGAAAATAAACAAAATAGATAAACCTGTAGCCAGACTTATCAAGAAAAAAAGAGTCTACTCACATAAACAGAATCAGAAATGAGAAAGGAAAAATCACTACAGACACCACAGAAATACAAAGAATTATGAGAGGATACTATGAAAAACTGTATGCTAACAAACTGGAAAACCGAGAAGAAATGGACAACTTTCTAGGAAAATACAACCTTCCAAGGCTGACCCAAAAAGAAACAGAAAATCTGAACAGACCAGTTACCAGCAACGAAATTGAACTGGTAATCAAAAACCTACCAAAGAACAAAATGCCTGTACCAGATGGCTTCACCACTGAATTTTATCAAACATTTAGTGAAGACCTAATACCATCCTCCTTAAAGTTTTCCAAAGAGTAGAAGAAGAGGGAATACTTCCAAACTCATTCTATGAGGCCAGCATCACTCTAATACCAAAACCGAGCAAAGACACCACAAAAAAAGAAAATTACAGGCCAATATCCCTGATGAACGTAGATGCAAAAATACTCAACAAAATATTAGCAAACCAAATTCAAAAATACATCAAAAGGATCATCCGTCATGATCAAGTAGGATTTATTCCAGGGATGCAAGGATGGTACAACATTCAAAAATACATCAACATCATCCATCTCATCAAAAAGAAGGACAAAAACCACATGATCATCTCCATAGATGCTGAAAGAGCATTCGACAAAATTCAACATCCATTCATGATAAAAACTCTCAATAAAATGGGTATAGAGGGCAAGTACCTCAACATAGTAAAGGCCATATATGACAAACCCACAACCAACATTATACTTAACAGTGAGAAGCTGAAAGCTTTTCCTTTAAGATCGGGGAACGAGACAAGTAAGTATGCCCACTCTCCCTACTTCTATTCAACATAGTTCTAGAGGTCCTAGCCATGGCAATCAGACAACACAAAGAAATAAAAGGCATCCAGATTGACACAGAAGAAGTGAGACTGTCCCTGTTTGCAGATGACATGATATTGTACATAAAAAACCCTAAAGAGGAGTTCTGGGAAGATGGCAGGGTGAGCAGGGTGGCGGAAATCTCCCAAAACCATATGTATTTATGAAAATACAACAAATACAACTATTCCTAAAAGAGAGACCAGAAGATACAGGACGACACCCAGCCTGCATCTACACCTGAGAGGGCTCGGCACCCTGCAGTCCCCTGTGAGGAGGGTAAGATACAGAGCCACGACCCGGCGGGACCCGAGCACTCCCCCACCCCAGCACACCAGCGGGAGAGGATTCAGAGTGGGGAGGGAGTAGAAGCACAGGCGCACCGAATAACCAGCCCTGGTGATCTGCGCCTGGAGCACTGACACACTTTGCATGGTGTATAGGAGATTGGGGAGACAGAGGTGCAGATTCCAAGACGGCAGGTTCACTCAGCCGTCTCCCCAGGACAAAAGAAAACCATGCGCTTTTTAGAGGTCTCAAAGAGACAGAGGCTCAACAGAGGAGCAGGATCATCCCATGGCACTCAGCCAAGCAGGCTGGGAGTCCTGGAGAATTTTGGTCCCCTTGGACTATGGCTGGGAAAAGCAGTCGCACTGAGACCTCCCACAGAAATCAGCAGCCTCCCATCCTTTCCCTCCCCAGCCAGAGTCACAAAGGGCCCAGTGGAGCGGTGTGGCCTGGCGGACTGGCCACAGCTGTGGAACAGTGGAGCAGCAGCGCCACCTACAGCATCCTCACAGAAACTACACTCGGCGGGCATTTTTTTTTTCTCTTTTTTCCCTTTCCTTTTTTTTTTTTCGGACCACTTCTATCACCATGAAAAGACAGAGGAATATGGTACAAACAAAGCTTAGCCAGACAACCCCAGAGAGGGAGCCTGAAGAGATGGACATGCACATCATGCTGAAAAAGAATTCAGAATAAAAGTCATAACCATACTGATGGATATACAGAGAAATATGCAAGAGCTAAGGGAGGAAGTGAGGGAAGTGAGGAAAGACAATGCAGAGATGAGACAAGCGATCGACACGCTTAGCAGCAGACTGAACGAGATGCAAGAGCCTGTTAATGGAATAGAAATCAGAAAACAGGAATACAGAGAAGCTGAGGCAGAGAGAGATGAAAGGATCTCTAGGAATGAAAGAATATTAAGAGAACTGTGTGACCAATCCAAACGGAACAATATTCGCATTATAGGAGTACCAGAGGAAGAAGAGAGAGAAAAAGGGACAGAAAGTGTCCTTGAAGAAATAATTGCTGAAAACATCCCCAAGCTAGGGAAGGAAACAGTCTCTCAAACCATGGAAGCCTACAGATCTCCCAACACAAGGTACCCAAGAAAGACAACACCAAGACACATAATAATTAAAATGGCAAAGATCAAACATAAGGACAGGGTATTAAAGGCAGCTAGAGAGAGAAAAAATATCACCTACAAAGGAAAATTCATCAGACTATCATCAGACTTCTCAACAGAAACCTTACAGGCCAGAAGAGAATGGCATGATATATTTAATGTAATGAAATAGAAGGGCCTCAAACCAAAAATATTGTATCCAGCACGATTATCATTTAAATTTGAGGGAGGGATTAAACAATTTCCAGACAAGCAAAAGCTAAGGGAATTTGCCTCCCATAAACCACCTCTTCAGGATATCTTAAAGGGACTGCTCTAGATGGAAGCACTCCTAAGGCTAAAAACAGGTCACCAGAGAAAATAAAATCATAGCAAAGAAAGCAGACCATCCAAAATACTAACTAAAGGCAAAGAATAAAACACCTAGTATATAAAGAATGGAGGAGGAAGAATAAGAAGGGAGAGAAATAAAGAATCATCAGACTGTGTTTACAATAACTTAACAAGAAAGTTAAGTTAGACTGTTAGATAGTAGAGAAGCAACCCTTGAACCTTTGGTAACCACGAATCTAAAGCCAGCAATGGCAATAAGTACATATCTTTCGATAATCACCCTAAATGTTAATGGACTGAATGCACCAATCAAAAGACACAGAGTTACTGAATGAATAAAAAAGCAAGACTGATCTATATGCTGCTTACAGGAGACTCAAGTCAAACCCAAAGATATACACAGACTAAAGGTGAAGGGATGGAAAAAGATATTTCATGCAAACAACAAGGAGAAAAAAGCAGGTGCTGCAGTACTTGTATCAGACAAAATAGACTTCAAAACGAAGAAAGTAGCAAGACATAAAGAAGGACATTACATAATGATAAAGGGGTCACTCCAACAAGAGGATATAACCATTTTAAATATATATGCACCCAACACAGGTGTGCCAGCAAATGTGAAACAAATACTAACAGAATTAAAGGAGGAAATAGAGAGCAATGCATTCATTTTAGGAGACTTCAACACACCACTCACTCCAAAGGACAGATCAACCAGACAGAATAAGTAAAGACACAGAGGCACTGAACAACACACTAGAACAGATGGACCTAACAGACATCTACAGAACTCTACACCCAAAAGCAACAGGATACACATTCTTCTCAAGTGCACATGGAACATTTTGCAGAATAGACCACATACTAGGCCACAAAAAGAACCTCAGTATATTCAAAAATATTGAAATTCTACCAACCAACTTCTCAGATCACAAAGGTATAAAACTAGAAATAAATTTTAGAAAGAAAACAATAAGTCTCACAAATACATGGAGACTTAACAACATTCTCCTAAATAATCAATAGGTCAACGACTAAATCAAAACAGAAATCAAAGAATATATGGAGACACATGACAACAGTGCAAAGCCACAACCTCTGTGGGACCCAGGAAAGGCAGTTCTAAGAGGAAAGTATATTGCAATCCAGGCCTATTTAAAGAAGGAAGAACAATCCCAAATGAGTACTCTAGACACAATTACCGAAACTGGAAAAAGAAAACAAATGAGGCCCAAAGTCACCAGAAGGAGGCACATAATAAAGATCAGAGAAGAAATAAATAAAATTGAGAACAATAAAACAATAGAAAAAAATCAATGAAACCAAGAGCTGGTTCTTTGAAAAAATAAACAAAATAGATAAACCCCTAGCCAGACTTATTAAGAGAAAAAAAGAATCTACATGCATAAACAGAATCAGAAATGAGAAAGGAAAAATAACGACGGACCCCCACAGAAATACAAAGACTTATAAGAGAATATTATGAGAATCTGTATGCTAACAAGCTGGAAAACCTAGAAGAAATGGACTTCTTAGAAAAATACAACCTTCCAAGACTGACCAAGCAAGAAACAGAAAAACTAAACAGACTAATCACCAGCAACAAAATTGAATCGGTAATCAAAAAACTACCCAAGAACAAAACCCCTGGGCCAGATGGATTCACCTCTGAATTCTACCAGACATACAGAGAAGAAATAATACCCATTCTCCTTAAAGTTTTCCAAAAAATAGAAGAGGAGGGAATACTTCCAACTTCATTCTATGAAGCCAGCATCACTCCAATACCAAAACCTG
The DNA here is from genome assembly GCA_032199065.1 of Smutsia gigantea. NCBI lineage: Eukaryota > Metazoa > Chordata > Mammalia > Pholidota > Manidae > Smutsia > Smutsia gigantea. Next base: position 167,337 of record JAVSCE010020225.1, read on the forward strand.
GCAAAGACCTAACCAAAAAAGAAAATTACAGACCAATATCTCTGATGAACGTAGATGCAAAAATACTCAACAAAATATTAGCAAACCGAATTCAAAAAATACATCAAGAGGATCATACACCATGATCAAGTGGGATTAATGCCAGGGATGCAAGGATGGTACAATATTCAAAAATCCATCAACATCATCCACCACATCAACAAAAAGAAGAACAAAAACCACATGATCATCTCCATAGATACTGAAAAGCATTTGACAAAATTCAGCATCCATTCATGATTAAAACTCTCAATAAAATGGGTATAGAGGGCAAGTACCTCAACATAGTAAAGGCCATATATGACAAACCCACAACCAACATTATACTTAACAGTGAGAAGCTGAAAGCTTTTCCTTTAAGATCGGGGAACGAGACAAGTAAGTATGCCCACTCTCCCTACTTCTATTCAACATAGTTCTAGAGGTCCTAGCCATGGCAATCAGACAACACAAAGAAATAAAAGGCATCCAGATTGACACAGAAGAAGTGAGACTGTCCCTGTTTGCAGATGACATGATATTGTACATAAAAAACTGTAAAGACTCCATTCCAAAACTACTAGAACTAATATCTGAATTCAGCAAAGTTGCAGGACACAAAATTAACACACAGAAATCTGTTGCTTTCCTATACACTAATAATGAACTAACAGAAAGAGAAATCAGGAAAACAATTCCATTCACAATTGCATCAAAAAGAATAAAATACCTAGGAATAAACCTAACGAAGGAAGGAAAAGACCTATACCCTGAAAACTACAAGACACTCATAAGAGAAATTAAAGAGGACACTAACAAATGGAAATTCATCCCATGCTCTTGGCTAGGAAGAATATATATTGTCAAAATGGCTATACTACCTAAAGCAATCAACAGATTCAACACATTCCCTATCAAAATACCAACAGCTTTCTTCAATGAACTGGAACAAATAATTCTAAAATTCATATGGAACCACAAAAGACCCCGAATAGCCAAAGCAATCCTGAGAAGGAGGAATAAAACAGGGGGGGATTATGCTCCCTGACTTCAAGCTCTACTACAAAGCCACAGTAATCAAGACAATTTGGTACTGTCACAAGAAGAAAACCATAGACCAATGGAACAGACTAGAGATCCCTGATATAAACCCAACCATGTATGGTCAATTAATATATGATAAAGGAGCCATGGACATACAATGGGAAATGAAAGCCTCTTCAACAGCCTGTGTTGGCAAAACTGGAGTTACCTGCAAGAGAATGAAAGTGGATTTTTGTTTAATGCCATACACAAAAGTAAACTCGTAATGGATCAAAGACCTGAATGTAAACCATGAAACCATAAAACTCTTAAAAGACAACATAGGCAAAAATCTCCTGAGTATAAGCATGAGCAACTTCTTGCTGAACGCATCTCCTTGAGCAAGGGAAACAAAAGCAAAAATGGAGTCATGGGACTACATCAAACTAAAAAGTTTCTGTACAGCAAAGGACACCATCAACAGAAGAAAAAGGCATCCTACAGTATGCGAGAATATATTTGTAAATGACATATCCGACAAGGGGTTAACATCCAAAAAATATAAAGAACTTACAGGCCACAACACAGAAAAAACAATTAACCTGATTAAAAAATGGGCAGGGGATATGAAGAGACAGTTCTCCAAAGAAGAAATCCAGATGGCCAACAGACACATGAAAAGGTGCTCCACATCACTAATCATCAGGGAAATGCAAATTAAAACCACAATGAGATATCACCTCACACCAGTAAGGATGGCCAGCATCCAAAAGACTAAGAACAACAAATGCTGGCGAGGATGCCGAGAAAGGGGAAACCTCCTACACTGCTGGTGGGAATGTAAGTTAGTTCAACCATTGTGGAAAGCAATATGGAGGTTCCTCAAAAAACTAAAAATAGAAATACCATTTGACCTGGGAATTCCACTCCTTGGAGTTTACCCAAAGAATACAACTTCTCAGATTCAAAAAGACATATGCACCCCTATGTTTATCACAGCACTTTTTACAATAGCCAAGATACGGAAGCAACCTAAGTGTCCATCAGTAGATGAATGGATAAAGAAGATGTGGTACATATACACAATGGAATACTATTCAGCCATAAGAAAGAAACAAATTCTACCATTTGCAACAACATGGATGGAGCTGGAGGATATAATGCTCAGTGAAATAAGCCAGGCAGAGAAAGACAAGTGCCAAATTATTTCCCTCATTTGTGGAGTATAACGACGAAGCAAAACTGAAGGAATAAAAGAGCAGCAGACTCAGAGACTCCAAGAAGGAACTAATGGTTACCAAAGGGGAGGGTTGTGGGAGGGTGGGTGGAAGGTAGGGAGAAGGGGATTGAGGGGTATTATGTTCAGTACACATGGTGTGGGGGATCATGGGGAAAACAGTGTAGCACAGAGAAGGCAAATAGTGAATCTGTGGCATCTTAGTACACTAATGGACAGTGACTGCATTGGGGTATGGGTGGGGACTTGATAATATGGGTAAGTGTATTTGTTTTTTCTTGTGAAACCTTCATCAGTGTGTATATCAATAATACCTTAATAAAAAATTTAAAAAAAAAAGAAATGCCCCCAGCCCTGTGAAAGTGGAGGAAACACCGTATTCCCAGTAAGCACAAACTACAAGGGTGAGCAGCTGGCAGCGTCTTGATGAGTTAAGGAGTCTGCTGAATTTATGCAGTGAGAACAAGGTGGCTGCGTGTCCATGAGGCCAGGACCACACGCGGCGGTAGCTGGACTCCAGCCGCCTGCAGACAGCCCAGGCATAGGGCTGTCAGCACTTTCATTACTAATACCCATCCTTCAGAGGAAGGTTTCGAAAAACCCATTCCAGGCCCCAAACGTGTGATCTAAACCTGGGATTGTTTCCTTTGAAATGCTTCCTCCAACCAGGCTCTGCCGTTTTGCTCTATTTTATGGCTATATTCATTTGCTTCCCCAACAGTAGCAGCTGAAAGAACAGACCATGCCTGTTCCCACCCAAGCCGTTCATGCGTGCTGCGAATATCCTGGGACTCCAGGACCCAAGTTCTGTGCCCACCCTGAGGGGCCACAAGGAAAACAGAGAAGCGGGAAGAGCAGGTGCAAAGCCTACTATTTATCAGCACCAGAACAGGGTCCAAGTACTACCTACCCTCTGTCTCCACCAGGCACATTATTACACATATAACAGCACCAACGCATGGAGCTGGGCTGGAATAATTCTGTCCTCTGCAAAGCAGCAGACCTGGAGTCTCTCACTTAGCTTCCCATGACGCTGTGGGGTCAGTATTCGAAACACTGTTTATAAGATCAGGGAACCCAGGCCCCCAGGCCAGCCACATGCATGTCCAGACCATAAGGAGCCATCATTTAAGGTGATATTGCAGCAGCCAAGAGCTCTGCTTTGTCTGCCCCGGCCATGCTGTTCCGGTCCAACTGCTCCTCAGCTCACCGGCAGCACTCCTGACCATCCGTACGCCTCCCAGGGGTCACGTGCCAGCTGCACGGCCTTCCTTGCTGAGGGCCCGGAAGAGGGGCAGCAGGCCTCTCCTGCTCAGGCCTAACAACCCGCAGCACACAGGGGTGCTGGACCCCTGCCGAGGCGGGCCATGTCAGCTTGCTGTAGGAGAGTGAGCAGTTCTGCCCGGCAGCAGCTACCCAGATCCTCCCAACACAGCTCGGCTCTGTGTTTATGAAGTCTGAGCTTCTGTGACAAGCAACTTCTTGGAGCATATATACACACATATGGGATGAACCAGGAATGCACCACCCATGAGCAGACAGCCTGTCTTGCAAGATTTAGACAAGTGAACAGCCAGACTGGGCCGGCACAGCCCAAGATGACCACTGCAACTCTGTGGCTTGGTCCTAGAGGCAGAACGCTTCTTCAGGGGGCTGCCATTCTCTCCCCGGCAAGCTCCGAGTGCCCATGTGGGCCTGGCAGCTGGTGCCCAGCGCCATCCCAGTTGGAAGGCCTCTCACCTGTGCATCCACTCTGTTCCACTGCTTCCGACACCCTTGGCTGCCAGCATATGCCCTCAGTGACTCCTGCATCAGATCTGCTGGGAGCAGCTGTGCTTTCCCATTTCCCCATCTCTCGCCCCCAGACCTCCACGCTGCAGGAAGCTGGGTGTCTCAGTCTCGGCTGTCCCAAGTGAGTGCTGCAGCCCTGCCTCACCAGGCCTGGGGAACGCTGGCTGTTTAGCCTGGTGTCCTGGGGGAGGACCAAGGGGGCCCCAAGTGGAGGTTGGAGCTCCCCACCAGCGCCCCGCAAGTAGAATGATGGAATGTTCTGTGAGCAGCTGCTCCAGGCTGGCTGTGCAGGGTGGTATGTGGTGAGGTGACCAGAGCTTCCTGGGATTCTGTGCCAGGGTGCATCTCCCACCAACACACCCACTTGGAGAGGAAGCAGTCTGCCTCTCGGTCCGCACGTGGGTGGCCACCTCACTTATGCTCCAGTGGGAGCCTCCCGTCCAAGCAGACCCGGACTGCCTCCTCTGCCCGTATAACAAAAGCTTTGGTGATTAACCAACTTATCCAGTAACTGTTTTTTGATGGAAACAGAAGACATTTTCAACTTTTACACTAAAGGGAGACAAAGAGGTGGTGGCAACTTTGAAGAGCCTGTTCATTTGTCACGAAGACCATGGCCGGCACCTGGAGAGGAGGTGCCCATCCCTGCACTGCTCCCGCGTCCGCTGCGCAGACCCTCTACAGGAGCCGACCCCTGATCCAGATGCTCCTGGGAACAGGGCACAGACGGGGGCACGTGTGCACGGCCAGGGACTCTTCCCCCACGGGTCCAGTGCTGCCAGGGGGTGCTCGGCCAAGAGATGCTGGGTCATGGCGGCTCCCCGTCAGGGCCTCTTTCCCAGGACATTGTCTCACCAACTTGAACAGCTTGGGTGTGATGATTCCTCCAACCACAGAACCATCTAGAAACACAGGAACGGAAGTTTTTCTTTCCCATTGTTTACTCCTACTGGAGGGTCTCTTAAATTAAAATTGGGCGTAGCAGCTGAATCTGGAGGCCAGGCTGAAGAGAGGGCTCCCACCTGCAGGCCTGCGTGAGCCACGAGCTGGTGAGCTGAGGCCAGCCCGGGATTTGGGCAAATGGACCAGGATGGCGGCAGACCCGGGAGACCTGGGCAAAGCATGGTCCCCCAGAAAACCCTAGTTGCACTCAAGAGGATTTTAAACTGAATGTGTGTCGGAGGGATTTTTAAACAAGGAGTAAGATTGGAAAACATGACCTGCAGGGTGATAGCAGATAGAACATGATAAAAGGACAGTGGGGGGCCCTCAGCAAAGCCTTGGGGAGATGGGCATGCACACCCACCCTCCATCCTGACCCAGAGGTAGGGCAGGCAGCCTCATGCCTGCGACATGGGGTGAGCGGCCTGTGAAGCGCCCTGAGGCAAGGCAGTGTGTCTTCTCTTGGGGAGAACCAGGAAGCCCAGGTCACGATGCAGACGGCACGTGCTCAGAGAAGGCACCACTCAGAGAACAAATACCTCCTCCCCTGCCATGCCCAGGCTGATCTAGAGGCTGGGGTGGCGGACAGGAGAGCCTGTGATAAAGCTGGTGCTTCAGCGTGGGCTGAGTTACCTAGGGAGCTTTCTAGAGAGGCAGATTCTGGTTCACTAGATCTGGGCTGACACCTGACTTCCTGCGTCCCTACAAGCTCCCAGGAGACGCTGCTGCTCTTGGCAGACCCCCTTTGAGAGAGCTTCTGGAACAGCACTTTGCAACCTTGGCTTCACAGTGGAAGCACCCTCCCCACGAAACACCCATTTGAACAGACAGCAGCTTACACTTGGCACTGCCCTTGACCCACGGCTCCCACCCTGGTGGGAGGAGGACAGTAGAGGTCACCATGCCTAGTGGTTGGCCTCTTATTCCTTAGAGCTTCACACACTCAGGAGCAGAGGAAGACTGGCTTCCACGCATCTGCAGCTGCTGTCAGAGAGATCTCAGGGGCTTCCCATGTCTGAGATGGGCCAGCAAAGACGGCCGCCCTGCATCTTGATCAGTTTCTTGGTGGCGAAACACCGTGCTTAGCTGTGAAGACCGAGCTGCCCTCAGGAGACAGGTGAGAGCAGGGACCCTTCCTGCTCAGCCCCCAGAGCTGGCGTCCGGGCACAGCTAGAGCCTCTCGTGGGAAAGGCCACCAAAGTGCGGGCTGTCGCCGTGACCGGGCTGGTCCAGCAAGGGCTGGTGATGACACCACACCGGGGATCCGCCTCCAGACTACAAGGGCTCCCTGACCCTGATGTCCACCACCTGAGTGGTACCAGCATGGCCACTGTACAGAGGAAACGGGGGCTCCCAGGGGGCCCAGGGCTTGTCTGGGGACGGCTCTGTCGCCTCACCAATGCCCTCTCTGTCCTGGCTCACTGGACCTGCAGTCCGTCACTTTTTGCAGCCGAGTGTGGCATGCTTCCTAATCTTTAGGTCGCAAAACTAATGTACTCATTGAGACATATCTGTGCCTTTGGATACTGGAGGGGGTTGGGTTCATTTAGGAAATTCCAATGCAGGCTTTTAAAAGTCAGACCCTTTTTCTGGCATGAAAATTGAGTCAGGCAAAGCCTCACACTGGGAGCTACAGCTACTGAGGGTAGAGGGCTAGTTCATTCTCTCCCTTTATTTCCATTCTGTGGTGATGACTTCACAGGCCTGTTAACAATGTTGACCTTTACGGGGAATGCTTAACTCTAGACATGGGCAATACCACAAGCCAATACTCTGGACTGTCCATTCCCCACGCATTCCACAAGTATTTGGTGTGTACCTGCTATGCGAGAGGTTGCTATCCTTGGGTTCCCATCCTTAGAATTAAACATTTTACAAGGTGGTGAGCAAGGCATAGTGGTGTAGTGGAAACCCAGATGAGGGCGGTCATCCCCACTGCTCACGAGCCCATGTGGGACCACAGCCCACCCGGCACAGGCAGTTGCCTTACTCCCAGTCTGCCCTTCCTGTTTGCACTCAGTCTTTGCTCCGAGGCTCCAGGTGACTGAAGTGTACAGGTGAGGCTGTAGCTATGTTGCCAAAGTGGTGACCTGAGGCAGTTCCTCACATAGCTGAGGTTTGAAACAAGAAACATGCAGCAATCAAGACAAACCGAGGTGTGTGCCTGCACCGCACAGACACTGGCCGAGTGTTTGAGAGGGGCGCTGTGTAGGCAGGGGGAGCCCCGCTGCCATGGGCCCAGAGCCCCAACGCTGAGCACTTCCCGGGAGAGGGCAGAGCCCTGGAGGTTGGCTTGCGGTGGGTGCACATGTCAAGCAGGGGCTGTTTCCACACAGGCCCCACTGTGCTGGCAGCCTGGCCAGGGGCAGCTCGGCCGGGCATGGACTGCCTGGGAGAATCTGCTCTTGCCCCTGCCTTCATGAAGATCATTAGATGTGGCCCTCCAATCCTCTATGATGACGAGACATGGCGGTGAGCCCAGGAAGGGCCCTCGGCCCCGCCACTCCCATGCAGGCTCCCCAGCTGCCCGTAGCAGAAGGGAAGCACGTCCTTGCTGGCGAGCGGGTCCCTCTGCTCCCCCCTCGACCAGAGACTGCACACAGCCTCCCTCCCTTGGCCTCTATTAAAGTGTCACCCCTTCCTTCCGGGGCACTCACCACAATAACGCATGGGGAATGAGTGGCCCCTTCTTGGAATTCAGTCTCCTAATATGGTGCTGGTCCTTCCAGGTGCCAGCAACCATTTCAGCATCACAGCCAGAGGGAAGGGAGATTTCACCCGAAGTCTGATACACATTAAAATAACAAAACAGAAAACTTTACTCATTTGCCAGGGGTGTGTGAGGGTCAGAACCAGGTCCGTGAGCAACAGAGAAAGGTATGAGTAGCACCTTAGTGCATCCCACAAGCAAGGGGACCATTGATTGGAAGTTTTGAGATCACTGCAGGAACTCTCTGATAATTTTGACAGAAGATAAACTTCTGGTCCTGCCTTGGAAGTCACAGATCCTCTGCAGCTAAGGATGGAGGAAGCGGGAGCTATAAAGAGATGTACTCAGAATGCAGACAGCAGTATCAGGGCCAGGCAGTGACCAGTCCAGGGGCCCTAGTCCCTGACTGGACTGACTCTAGCCCCTTTTTGTTGACTGAGTATCCGCTTCAGGAAAGCATTTCTGGGCATATACTTCCAGGAAATTATATATATTTCTACTGTACCACTGTATTACATAAATCATTAAAACACACAACATAGAAATTGGAACATCACATGTGCTAAGGGTCAACGTAGCTCCAGGAGGCATTTGCCCATTTCATATACACACTGGCGCCTGTGCCTTTAGCCAGGATGTAGAATGCGTTTCTCATTGTGAGTCACCAACCAATAGGCCCGAAAGCCATGAGCAGGGGGGGAGAAGACAGCCATTTCCCTGGAGAAGGGGTCCCTGCTTCCTGTCTGCAAGGGTGTGCCTATCATGTGCTGCAAGGGGCAGACCCTGGCCCACCACGGGGCGCTCTTACTGGACGGCTGGAGAGCCTTTCTGGAGGGACCTTGGCATCACAGGCTCCCTGCAGAAGACACAGATCTGGAAACACTGATCTTGCCTCTGAATCCACCCAGACTTCCTTGTCCCCTCTGGTGAAGAACATCCTTGAACTTGCCAGCTATGTTCGGATCTGTGACCACAGCCCATTTATCCTCAGGGGCCCTGGACAACCGTGCACCTGCAGGGCTGTCCTGTACGTAGTGCCTCTGGGACTGGAAACCAACTCCCAAAACCAGTGAGCAGGATCTGTGTGGTCCCGAGGCCCAGGACCCGGCCGCAGGCAAGTTCCAATATGGCTGAGGGAAGCGAAATGCTCGGCCATGGTTTCTGGAACCCCAGCCAGACAGTCATGGAATTGTTCCGCTATTACAGCCTTGACATTCTAACCTGACCTCTCATCACCACTTAACTTTAACAGCCTTCAACCACATAGAGAGCTTCAGAGGGCAAGCACTTTCTCCCCACGCCCTCTTTCTTTCTGTGTCTCTCCCTCTGCTTCCCCTGCTCTGTCTCTGTCTCCTGTTTATCTCTCTCTCAGATCTCAGGGCAACCAACCCCTGCAACAACAACACAATGAAGATCGCAGAGCTGATAGAGAGCTCTGAAAATCAGAGCCCACTCTCCCTCTTGCAATCACCTCATTTCACAGATGGCTAATGAGCTCAGGGCTGACATATAGTAGGTGCTCAGTGAATGCCCATTCAGTGAATGACTGCTATTAGCATTTGCATATGCGTACAATAAGGCTATTTACTGAGTGTGACCCAAATGTGTGTTAAGCACTTGTCTCAAGTGCCCTCATCAGCCCCTTTGAGGGAGCTGTAACTCATACCCAATTTACACATGTGGACCCAGCAGCTGAGAGAAGTCAGGCCGCCTTCCCTGGGAGGGTGTGCTGGGGGACTGGGCTGTTGCCAGAGCCAGGCAGTCCACTTCAGTCACTCATGCACAGCTGCTCACAGAAAGACCTTTTCTTAGGGATGTATTCCATGGTCACAATGGGGGCGTTAAGAACTAACAAACAAATTGAGTGAAAGATCTATTAGAGAAAGATGGGGCTAAGTGAGAAAGTAAGTTAATTTCAATGATTAAGGACAGGGACCAAAACTGATGTACTTCCAGGTAGGGAGAGGTGCATGCAAGAGCAAGAACACGCATGCATGCTGTGTGTGCATGCGTGCTGTGTGCGTATGTGAACACGTATCTGCATGCTGTGTGCCCGTGCTCTGTGTGCATGCTTGTGTGCGTGTGTGCACGTGTGTGTGTGTGTGTGTGTGTACTGTGTGTGCACATGTATATGTATGTCTCCATGCTGTGTGTGCGTGCATGTTTGTATAGGGCTGCTGTCAATAGCTCAATCATGGAGATTTTAAGCAGAACAAGAGTCAAGATGTGACTTGAAGCCCCTGTCAACTGCTGAGCAGGGACAGATGGCTCCACAGAGTTGGTATTGAAGCTGGTGGGGAAGATCTGGGTGGGGTTCTCAGGGCATGTAGGGATGAAATGGGAAGGAGCATGCCCAGCTGTGCTGGCCGGGGAGAAGAGCCCCCAGACCACCTGGGGCTGGTACTACAGAAGAAGGGGTCTGATTACCAAGAACACGGGCATTAGGTGCCTCCTGCATGCCAGGGGCTTTGTTTGGCACTGAAGATACCTTAGCGAGAAAAACAGATAGAAGATGAGTCCTCATGAAGACCCAGACAATTAACAAATAAATACTCTTTTATACTTAGTGCGTCAGGTGGTGAGAAATATTCAAGGAGACGAGCTGGGACTGGTGGCAGGGAAACGTGTCACACAGGGTACCTCGGAAAGGCTTCACTGAGGAAATGACCTGGGAGAAAGGTGAGCAAGAGAAACTGCTGACATCTGGGGGCAGAGTGACGGGTTGAGAACGGAAGGTGCAAAGGCCCTGTAGTGTGGGGACAGTGCTGGCGTGTCTGAGGAGGAACAGGAAGCCAGGGTGGCTCGAGCAGACTCAGGGTGGGAGCAAGGTCAGAGGTGACAGGGAGCCGTAGGCCAGGATTTTGGGCCACAGGAGGTCTTGGCCTTCCTCTGCATGAGTTGGGGGCCAACAGCAGCAGAGGGCCAGCTGACACACACTCAGCAGGGTCCCCACAACTGTGCTGAGGACAGTAGGGCTGATGCAACATCAATGGGAAATTCTGACATGGCACAATCCTAAATTTGTTGAATATGCATGTAAATTTATACATAGAAAGCAACATTTCATTTCATTCATTCTTTTCCTACACCTGTATTTATATTTCCTGGCAGGATCGTAGGTGATTTAAATTACTTTGTACTTTTCTGAGTGTCCCTGTTTTGAGCGATAGCCAAGCATTATTCTTAGAGTTATTAAAAACTGAACAAAAAAGCCAGTTGGGCTGGGCCTCTATCCACCCATGGTGAGATTTCCTGAGGCTTTCCATTTTGTACAAAGTGTGAGGGGTCACAAAGTGGTGGTGTTAGTTTAGCAGTGTTTTTAGGGTGTGATGTTTAGTGAGAAAGTAACTTAATTTCATGCAGTGTTTTTAGGGTGCGACGTTTCAGGGACGGTCTAGCATGGGCCTCCTCCCCAGGGGTTTGGTTTTGCGCTCCCGCTGAGTGGTGGTGCCCAATGTGGGGGCACAGGCTGGGCGTCACAGTCCTCGGGGAGGCTGCTCCTGCATCGTGCTCCCACGGGCTGCCCCACGGTACCAGAGCTCAGAGGCTGGGAAGGCATGCACCGGACGGGGAGGCAGAGAGGCTAAGGAGAGGACAGAGCAGGGCCAGCGAACCACACCCACTGGCTGTGCCCAGCCTGGTGCTCACTGCTGTACGCGGTGCCTGAGGCCCAGCCAGGCTGCTCCCCTGTTGGTTTGGCAGCTTCTGCCTCAGCAGGGCAGAGCCGTAGGACATAGGCAGCCGGACTGGACAGCAATGGCCCCTCCTTGGCCCCTGCCACCAGACTGCTGGGACAGTCTGATGCAGGACTGAAACTTCTGTAACCAGCAGAAGACTGGAGGCCATCCCCAGCCCAGCAGCCACGGCGCCCTGCATTCTCACCCCACCTGCTGCCTGCCCCTGCCTCTCTCCATGTCCTGAAGCAGCTGCAGACGCCAGGAGATCCCGTCAGTGACAGCTCATCAGCAGCCGTCCTCTGTGGTGGCCCAGCTCACTGACGGGGCGGAGCTGGTCTCAGAAGCTGCCGACTGGGGGCTCACCTCCTCCCTCCCACCCCTGGTGCTAGTCCGAGGCAGCACGTCCAGGTGGGGTGTCAGTGTCCACACTTGGCTCTTGGGGGAGGAGGTCCCGGGCTCTGTGCTGGGAGGGCGAGGAACTGGCAGGCCCCCTGCTTCCAGCTCTGATCTCCGTTCTTCCCCTGAGATCATCTGTAATAAAGCTAACATTGCCCTTTCCCAGTCTCAGACACCCTCTTTCCCTCAGCTGGATCTCCGAATAGGGATGGAGAGTTAAGTGACAAAACCCAAATGACAACTCAATAAACTCTCCCCAGAACGCAGATATTGAAGAATACGTTAGCACAGGAAGTGTGCTGCAAACCCAGCAGTGGGAAATGTGAACAAGAGCGATTTCAACCACATCTTCATCCTCACCTAAATACAAGGGGGGTTCACCCAAGTGGAATCCGACCCCTGGGTCATTTTTCTGTACCTGCCTTGGGCCTTGCTTCCATGGTGGTTGTGGGTCTGGCCCTGGCCCTGATGCCACTCAGCAGAGGGTCCTACATGGGGAGCAGGGCGCGGCTGGGCCTGCCACCCCACCCAGCCTTCTGATTCGAATCCCGCTCCCCCCTGCAGGAGCTGGGCAGCCCCCAGCGCCTAGGCTGGCTCCCTGCTCTCCAGGGGCTGTTCTCCCCATGAGTGAAGGGCGCGCTCTTCCAAGTTTTTTTTAAAGGGTGGATGCCCTTCCTTAATCATGATAGCCTCAAACCCACTCTAGCAGGAAAAGCAGTCCCCAAGACCACGCGCCACTCACTTCCTGCTGCTCCCCGGAAGGGGCTTGGGGCTCAGGGGCCTTGGAATTGGGTGGGCCTGGCAGCAGTGCTGAAGGAGATGGTGATTTCTGTGACACTTTTCACTTGTCCAGGCACTGCTCCATCATTTACCCCCACCAGAACCCCATGAGGCAGGAGAGGTGTTATTATCCCCACACCACAGACAGGGAAACTGAGGCCTGGGGCAGACAGGGGCCCAGCTGTCAGAGGCACAGAGGAGACTGGCGCAGCCATGGACAGAGACGTGGGGTGGAGGGTGGCCCATGGGCCTGTAGGTTGAGGTGGGGGTCTGGATTCATTCTAAGGGCAATGGGCCCCACAGAAGGCTCTAAGCCTCTGGAGTGAGGCCGCTGAGTGACAGACCTCTGTAGACACAGTTCTGGTCTCCATGTGAGTACCACCAGGAGGAGAGGAGTGGAAAGTGTAGAGATAATGGGGAGATAACAGCCCTGTCTGGCTGGGGCTGCCCTGGGGCCAAAGACCCTATGGTCCTTCAGACAAGCACAGTTGAAAACTTTTCGTCCAGAAGTTCATTTTACACTCAAATGTCCTAGGCAAAGGCAGAAGTAGGCTCAGGGATGACAAGGTCTACTTCACCCAAATCTTCAGTGTCCTGGCCATGAGGAACACCCACTCCTGCTTTCCGGACAGGAAATGCTCACAGATGGCACTAGAGGGAAGCATGAAGAGGCACCAGGGACTGTTTGGCCAGCAGGCTCCAAGGGCTGATCCTGGTACCAGCTCACTTGGGTTTGAGATTTAATGGGAACTGCACGGCAGCTGTCCCCACTCTGGAGGGAAGATGCCCAGTGACTCCAGGTGGATGTCTTTGGATCCAATCAGACACACCCTTCCTTGTGCACTAAACACAGGCCCTGAACCTCAGCCAAGAAATACTCCGCTGTCACCTTACCAACACCTGGGCCAGGTCTCTCTCCATGGCTTAGCATGCTTTCCCCTTCACCCTGAAAAGCAGCCCCCTCCAACATGGCCTGCCCATGGGAGCAGGCTTGTGGTAGGTGTATGCCTGGCTGGGCAGCTCCCTGCTGTTGGCCGAGGCCCACCTGTGGGCTAAGTGGAGTCCAATGAAACAACTTCCTCCCCTTCTACTTTCTCAGACATGGGCCCACCCGGACCTGCTGCCTCAGGCTCTCTGAGGCTGGGGTCCAGAGCCTTCCAGGTGATTCTGATGCTCTGATACGAAAGGCAGAAATGAAGACAAGAATGTGGAAACTCAAGAGAGAGGCTGAGTCAAGGCTCTGTGCTGTCCTGTGGTGGAGAGCAGGGCAGCCTGCAGAGGGCGTCTGGGAAGTAGTGCCCTGAGTGAGAGGGCGGGGACAGGACATTCTGATCAGGAAGGGCCCTGGGACGCACTCCAGGGAGCTGCAATTGATCCCATCCTTCCCCACCCGCTGCACAGGGCCATTACTGCCCATACGAGGTACACATGATGGCAGGAAGGCAGGCAGCTGGGGCCTGAACAGGATGGCTGGACACATAGTTGGCACGGTGTCCTTTCTGCTGGGTAGCTTGAGGCCAGGCCACAGCTGAGAAGCAGACATGGCGGCTCTCTCCTGACATCCTTGTGTCTTCACTGACCCCAGCTAGAGACACTTGCAGTCTGAGCTTGTCTCTTGCAGGTAGAAATTCACGTCAGCCTTTCCTGCTCTCTCCTGGGCCCACCTGCAGCCCCACCTCTCAGGCCACTTGCTGGTCCCAAAGATGTTCCTGGGGAGATGAGTGGGCAGGGACAAGTGGCTCCACAGGACCTGCTGAGTCCTGCTGTGTGCTTCCAAGAAGAGCATGCTGAAAGCCTCGGAGCAGGGCCTTTTCAGAGATGGCCAATGGGTTACTCTCCTACTCTGATTAATTAGCCCTGTGAGAAACTGGCTACAATCCTGCTAATTGCCTACTATGTGCCGTGCACTATGCCAGGAGTGAGGAGGGAAAAAGATTGCATATCTCATGTTTTGTTCCTTACATGGTTAGGAGGCAAACAAGGCCCCAGAGATTATGGAATGGAAGACTTTACATTACAAGATGTTAACTTTACACAAGAGTTAAAGAAGGGAGAAGCCTGGTGAGTTGGCACCTATGTACTTGTCTATTTTTGTGCGGGAAAAGCCCCAGTGAATGCACACGTGTGTGAATGGATCACACCATGGGGTGCAGATCTGGCAGGAAGACCCAGACCACACTGGGCCAGTGACCAGACAAAAGTCTCTCCCCCATGGAATTGTCCCATTTCTCTACATGCACCTATTTGTTTATGTCAGTCCTTCCACTGTAGGGCAAGGGAAGTAGTAGGTGAAGGCACGGCACGTCACGTGCTCTCCAGAAAGGGCTAAGGACGTGTCTCCAGCCTGCTCTGCTCAGAGGCAGAGCTGCCCATCTGCCCCGCCAAGGCCCTCCCTCCTCCCCTCCCCCAGCCTCCCGGCCTGGTGCCCTCCTGGCGATGGGCACAACCCACTGAGTTCAGTGTCTTAGGTCCTCATGGCGGTGCAGTCCACGCCTCGACACAGAATCACGGGCAGGACGTGTGCACCCAAGCCGAGAGGCAGAGGGGATGCCTGCCACAAGCTGCCCACTGCTATAAAGCTCGTGATTAACAGGACATGAAGCAAGAAAAATGAAGTGAAACTTTAAGCAGAATCACAGCTCCCCCCAGCATTCTGTGGCAGAAAACCTGAGAGGTTCCTTCGTCATATTCCTGAGGCTTTCCCACATCACCCTGGTATATGGGGGACTCAAAACATCCTGCCTGTCAGCATCTGGGTGAGGAAGGCTGGCCCACCTCTGGAGGGAAAAAGGAGGCAGCAGCGAAACAGACAGCTGCCAGCTCCCCTGAAAAGCTGGGCCATGTGGCTGGAACCTGGTTGGAACTGCCACCCCAGCGGATAACTGAGAGCAGCCGCTAGCTCCTGGCTCTGATGAGAAGTCCTTGACCCTTCACCCCTAAAGCGGGGAGGTCCGGCACTTCACAGCCACAGCTGGCCCATAATTTTCTGTTCTGCCAAAAATACCTCTTTGATTCTAATTTTCTCATCTGTATTTCTTTTCCCACCTTTGGTTGAGATATAATTGGCACATGACAGAATGCTAGATTCAGGTGCCCAACACAATGACTTATCAGCCTTATTTCAAATTCTTAACCATCACCCACTTCTTCAAGATGGAGTAACAGGATCCTATTTACATTCTTGCCCGAAACACTGAGAAGTCTATGAAATGTGGTTTTCAGACATGGGACACCAGACAGCTCACGACAGGAAATGCTGAGCTCTGCGAAGCCCAAGAGGTGAGCACCATGGTTGCCTCCAGACCTTTGGGCTTCTTCCTAAGTTGAGAAGATGGAGCTTTGAGTC
The DNA here is from genome assembly GCA_032199065.1 of Smutsia gigantea. Lineage (NCBI taxonomy): Eukaryota > Metazoa > Chordata > Mammalia > Pholidota > Manidae > Smutsia > Smutsia gigantea. The sequence continues at coordinate 183,257 of JAVSCE010020225.1, forward strand.
TGGGAAGGCCACAGTGGCTGGAGTCTGCCGGCCAGCGTCCTGGAAAGCAGAGGCTGGCCGAGGGTCCCCCTCAAGCCTTCAGCTGAGTACTGACGAGGGCATTCATAGGAAGCAATCACCCAGTACTGGAGACAGAACCACCAAAGAAGGCAGAATGATTCCTGAGGCTCACACAAGGCTGGGGATGGTTTGCATTCCCACCTTCCATAGTGAAAACCTCATACATTGTGGGACATGGAGTAGGGGTAATGGTTTCAGAAGTAGGGATGCTCAGCCCTGCCCTAATCCCGTGGAACAAAGTTTAAAAGCAAGCCTCAAAGCATCAAACTATTTCTGCACGACTTAATGACACCCTGGAACACAGCTTAAGAATAATTGTAGGAATTTAACATCCAGGACCCAAAAGGCAAAATTCACAAAGCTGGCATCCAATTAAAAGTACCAGGCATGAAAAGGAGCTGAAAAATACAAACTATAAACCAATTTTATAGATATTTGTAGTGGAGAAAAATGAGTCAGTACAAAGAACTAGAAATGAGAGAAGATAGGATTCATGGACGAGCATGTGGGAACACTTACTGTGACAGCTTCCTGGGTGCACAGAAGCAGAGCAAGAAGTGGTAAAGACAGAGGAAGTAAGAAAGACCCCAACCAGCTTCTAGAGATGAACACGGTTGTGAGAAACTCACTGACCCACCCAAACCAGCCACCCCTGCAGCTCCCCTTCACTCAGGCCACGTGCATCGCTCTCCTCCCAGAGCAGGGAGGGTGCTTCTCTGCAGCAAGAACCGGTGCGGTCTGGGAAAACACTCCGTAGAGTGCAGCGGCATCCCTGCAGAGGGCTCTGGTTCAGGCCGCCACCGCCCCGCAGCGGGGACCTACCTTCAGGGTAGAGGCCTACGCAGCAGATGCAGCCGGGTGAACGCCCCTCACTGCTGCGCAGTAAAATACGAACACGCGGCTGCGTGTCTTTGGCTTTAAAACTGCCTCAGAGTGGAATATATTTAAAGCCCTGTCAGGCCTCAGCCCGCAATCGGGCTCCCCGGGGAATCCGGGACCAGCGCACCTTTCAGACCCGTGCGCCTCCGTGAACTTCTCACGGCCGGGCGCTGGAAGTCAGCGGGGGTGGGCTGGAAAGAAGAGAGACGCGGCCACAAGATGTCCTCTATCCAGGCGAGGCCCTGTGGTTCGGGGCCGCTGCCCGGGGGGCGCACACGCCGGCGCCGGGGCTGCAGAACGGCTGCTTTCGGGTGCGCCGCTTGGCCGCCGCGCGGGGCCTGCGCCTGTTACTGTCTCACTGGGTCTCCTGCCACGGCTTTCTGATGCGGCGTCCTGCGCGTTCTGTAGGGGAAATTCAGTGCCGAGGCACGAAACGCCTTGGTAAAGCCCGTTTGCTCGGCGTCCGGAGTCAAGACCGGGAACAGCAGATCTCTGTCCCCGTCCCGCCGCCCGGAGGGAGGGAGAGGCAGGCCCGGGGAGCGGAGTGGCTGGCCCCTGCATCTCCCACCCCCGCGGACTTTCTGGGGAAGGCGGAGGGAGAAGCAGAGGCCAGAACCGGTAACTGCGCGCACGCTCCCTGCGAGCAGGAGCTCACCTCGAATCTGCCCATCTGGGGTCCCAGCTAGGATGTAGGGTCTGTGCAGGGCCATGAAAGGGCAAAGGGGGCCTCCGAGCTCCGGGTCTCTGCTGCCTCCCTCAGGAACCAGGGCTCGTGCATCCCACTAGAAGCCACAGACCTCCTTCCTCCCTGAAAATACAGCCTGCCGCGGTCTTTCAAGTCCAAGAAATAATAAGCCGTGTCTTCTTAGCCTGGGGTGATGGCAGATCCAACACACAGAAGGGCTGGTCGCAACTTCAAAGCCATACGGTAACATGACAAGGGGACAGCCACGCTCCCAGGGCAGGTGACCAGAGTTCAACATCGTGGCCGTGGAGGCTTAGGACAAATGGTCTAGCGGCGTCCCCCACCACTGCCCTCTGAGCAAGGGGACTCTCGGTGGGCAGTGGCTTTCATTACCAACCACTGCTGCAGCTGGGTACATTTATCTGGCTCGGTCATTAGTTTCTGCCTCACCACTACTCCAGGATCTGCAAAGAGCATCACAACACACCGGCCATTTTCCCTACAGCCACATGGGATTTGTTCAGCACCAAAGAAGGGTGGAGCTGGTCCCCCAGCATCAGGATTCTTGGGGCTCCCATGGGCCAGGATGAGCCTGCCCCTCCGCCCTATCTCTCCCGCTGTCCAGACAAGCCTGCAGGTGCTCCAGGCCTCCCGTGTCCTGAGGACATGGGCCCCGAGGGCTCCTTCCCTCAGGTAGGCAGGGGCAAAACACAATGAGGGAGGTCTTGAAGGAGTCTGACTCCAGCCTGTGGGGCACGCAAGGGGAGGAAACAGGATGGGCTGAGCGGTCCTTGGGCAGCAGGGGCCGGAGCACCGTCCACCAAAGGCCGGCGCTTCAGTACAGGCTTGGGATACAGGTTTTCTGCAGAAGCCACTCTGGGATGTGTCCACCCAAGCATGGAGTGATGAATGTCAGTGCTGCCTCTGATCCGATCTGCAGGGTCAGAGGAGTGGCCCCTGACCTGAGACCCCCCCCTCCACCAGCACGCACTCTGTCTGCCCAGCACCTATACCTGTTTGGACCTGGGCATTCTGCCATCATAACCATAATCCCACCCTGGTTATGGGAGCCTTCTCTCTTCTGGCCCACCTCTTCCTTCTGAACTACCGTCACTGATCACCACCCAGCTCTGCAGCTGAAGGCAGACGACTTTGGCCACATAGCCACGCCATCCAGACCTACACACGCGTCCTTGCAGCTTCTCTGCATCCTGGGCCCACCCAGGAGGCCAGGCCCATCTCCCTCCTCCTTGTTCTCTGCATCCTCCACATATTAAAGCCCCATCCCCTTCCCCATGGAAGTCCCTGCATAGCCTCTGCTCTCAAGTCCAGAACCTCGCCACCCTTAGCACTTCACCTTTAGCCAATGGCTGCGGTCAGGATGAAGTGGCAGGAGCAGTCATGGCGCCCTTAACCCTTCCCCAGACAGGACTGCTTCTCTGCCCCTAAGGAGGCCTTCTCAAGCTCCTCACCTCAGAGATGGGGGAATCTCACCTCCAAGGTCCCCTCCACTGCCTCGGGTTTTGCCTCTCCAGCTTGCAGCCACATCCCGTCACAAACTGAGCCACTCTGAGAACCTCTTAGATTATGGCCCTCTCCTCGCCTTTCAGAGAACACACACCTCCCCCACTCTGCCTCCAGATTTCTGTTCTGCCCTGCAATCCAGTGCCTTTTCCAGGCTGGGGAGGGGTGGATGCTCCGACAGAGGAGGGATTTTCCTGAGGGGTCTCCTGAACGAGGCCGGTCATTTCATGCCATTTCCTTCTCTGCGCTAATGAAACACACACTGCCCACCATTGACCACGGCACTCCCAGCGGGCAGCCCCTCCCGTCCTGTGGCAGGGCTGGCTCCTTGCGCTCAATGACAGCTTGACCTTCACTGCTGGGCCTGGCCAACCAACCTGTACTTTACCCCGACTCCCCATGTGTTAAGGAGCTCCTGACCTTGGGCTTCCCTAATGCCTGAGCACAGCAGAGCTCTACCCGCCCTCAGCCTATCCAACCAGAGCAGCCAGAATAAGCCTCCATCATGGTTCAGCCCTAGGACTTCAGCATTCACTGCCACACGGGTAGTGTTACTGTGGGTAAAACTGCAGCATTTCAGAATCTCTCACTTGGCCTTAGTGCATCTCCGTATCAGTAGGTGTTTCCAAGGGGTGGAGAGAAGTAGTCCATCTCCACATCAGCAGGTAATTAGGGGGACGGGGAGGGGAGTGAGGGCTTATCTGGGCTGGAGAGGTTGGGTGGGGTCCCTTTTTGCAGCCGGGATGAGAGAGACAGGGGCCAGCAGATGTGCACAACTCCTTGTAAGCAATAAACACCTTCTCCCACTTTACTTCTCCCTTTGACTGATTTTCACTCAAAGTTATTTGCCTTGGGCTGGGAAAATATTCTCCCGTTGAAGTCACAGTTACCTCACTGTTCTAATCATAACCACCCCCACACCTTGGCTCCAGGCTCAGTCTTCACCATCGAGGCGAAGGGGACCCTGGGGAAGGGGCACAGAACGAGCACCTGAGGGTCCCAGTGAGGGAGGGCAGGGACCTGGGAAAAGCATCATGATGAACTTTTCCTCCCTATGATGAAAAATGCTGAGAAATAAACAGTATAGTGAGAACAGGAGGGACCCCATCTTAAGGCTAAGATTCCATTTTAAAAAGAGAGTTGAAAAGTAAGATTCCTAACATACTCTTTAGTAATCAGCCAACAGCTTACCTTAAGGCAAGGCAAGCAATCTTAACTGATATGTCCCCATTCTTTGAGGGTAACCACTATCCTGAAGAAGAACAGGATAAATAAGTCCCTTGTGTTGGGTTTATTTAGCAGAATTAGCTGGAGGACTGATAATAAAGGAAAGGAGACACAGTGTCTCACCAGAGATGAGCATCTTGAGACCACAAGTCAAGCCTATGCCCAACACCCCTCTCTTCCCTTTGCCCCATTCTTGAAAGCCGTGAAAGACAGAATCCTCAGATTTTCAGTGCATCTCCTGAGGACGCCCGCACTTTCCTTTCTTTAAGTGCATACTTTCAAATAAAGCTTTCTCACTGCTCAAATTATTGCATTTTGTCTCTTTGCTATTTCATTTTATCTCCAAGTCTTCACTTTGTCTCTGCTTTACTCCTAACAAGTAGGAAGGGGCTGCTAAGAGCTCAGATCTGGGCCTGCCTGTTTCTGTTGCCCGGGTGACCTGGACGGAACTGCCGCTGTGCGATCTGCTCTTAGTAGCCTGCCTGAAAATCTTTCTTTGGGAATTTCTCAAAACATAATGTCACTCCATCCTGTGCTCTGTGACTCCCCCAAATCCTGGGGTGGTGGGGGCCAGTCCCCATGCCGTGCAGATCCAAGCGGACACAGGATGCCAGGTGACCCTCGCTTCAGGAGCTGGCAAGGGAATCTGCCCTAAGCCGAGAACTTTCCCTCTTTCCTTCTGTACTTATCTGTTCTCTGCTGCCTGCAAGGCAGCTCCCATTCCCTGCTGCTCTTGCTTTAATAAATTCCTTCTTTACCTACACTTGTCTGACCTGTTCGAGAATTCTTTCCCTTCCCTGTCCAGGTTGAGGTTTCTCCTAGTGCTTCACCTCATGCGCAGAGACCTCCCCAGATGCAGCTGCCTGGCCACACCAGGGCCCACCTGCCCCTTTCATGTTGTGGCAGAGGCAGCCACTGTCCCTCCATGTGCCATCTAGTAAATGGTCATCGGGAACACCAGGCGAGCCCACTCCCACTGACCATTTCCCCACACCTCTGAGGCTCATCTCCTTACCCACATGTCAGAGCACAAAACAAGAAACACACTAACATGTCTAAGTTAAATAATGACATAGGACATACAGAAGAGGCAGGACAGACTGCCACTGCCAACCCCAAGTCCTGCTTGCGGGCAGGAGAACAGCCCCAGCCCTCCCTTGCATCGGCGCCTCTGGGCCTAGGCACGGGGGCTTCCCTCTGTCATATGTCACCACCTGTCCCTGCCGCCACCAGTCTCTGTGCATTTGCTTGTTGGCATAGCACAGGCCTGGGGAGCCTGCCTGCTGACATGTCTCTGCACCCTCCCTCTCTGGGCACCCAGCCCTGGGGACGCTAGGAGAGATGGAGCCTGGCCTACAGGGAGCTCTCTTTGGGTGGGACGCACGACCCCAAGCCCTGCCTAGGTGGTGCAGAGGCTGCAAGAACAGAGAAGCCCTCACCGGGCAGAGGCAAGGTGGAACTAGGGGTCTCCTCGGAGGATGTGTGAGCTGAGTGAGGCAGCGAGAATGCCACAGGTGGAGGGAGGCCCCGGCAGCCCACTCCCCCAGCTCCCCCCAGGGAGGAGAACTCATTGCCAGCAAAGGCATGGCTGTGAGGGGAGGCTGGGTCTGCCGTACAGATGTGGTCAACTCCAAATCCAGGGCAAGGCAATTGCTTCTTCCTGCTGCTTCCAGACGGCCTGTCCCAGAGCTGCGCCCTCTAAGCACCTCGTTTTCTCTTCAAAGTTAGAGACCAGCCCAGCCCCAGCTCACCCTCCCAGCCTGCACCAAGCCCCCCCAGCGGACCTGGCTCTGGACAGCCACTGTGTTTGGTTAAACCCACAAAGGCATCTGGCCAAGTCTTGGGCTGCTAATCTCCCGACAAGCTCTCATTCCTGCAAACAGTCATTAAGCGCCCACTATGTGCAGTCACTTTTCTGAACACTAGGGACATTAAGATGAGCAAGGTGAGGTCCTGGGTGGGGGGCATGGAGAGGTTTAGGAGGCACTGGGACCCCTGCCCCTCCCCATGAGCAGGCCAAGGCTCAGTGACTGGCTTCATGGGTGGGGGGCATTTGAACTGGGTTTCAGAAAGTGAGGAAGGTCCCTGCACAGAAGCCTGGCTTGGAAAAGGCGTGGTGGGGTTCAAGTGTCTGGAATCTAAGGTGCATGTAGAGGGCTGTGGTGAAGGAGGCTGGGCAGGATCCCTGCCTGTCATGACAGGCTTGGAAATTCCCACCCATGAGCAGCAGGAGCTGGGCTGGGAGGGGAGAGTGAGGCTGGGCTGGTAGAGGTGCCGGGCCAGGCAGATTTGAGAGAGACAGAACCTCAGTGGCAATGAGGAGGGTGGACCAGGGTGGGGAGGCCAGGGTAGGGTGGGAGGGGTCAGGAGTTCCTCTAAAGAGACACGGATGGGGAGGCTGGAGCTGGGGGACCTGCTCTTGGCCTCCTCCCAGCCTGCACCCCTCTGTGGGTGGGCCGGTCTGGGCCTGGGAGGTTGATTCTGTCTGTAGGCCAAAGGCCCCAAGTAAATGTCTCCAGCACAGACCCCCGTGAGCTTCCTCCTCAGCAGCCACCTGCCCGTGTGACATCGGCTCGCTCACCCCACACCTCTGGCCTGTCGGCCCAGACGACCTCCTGGCTCTGCATGCTCTGCGTGCCCTCTGCCCCACCTCTGCTCATGGCAGTCTCTCCCCACTAGTAGCCCGAGCCAGAATGGGAGGGATCTGTGGCTCCCTTTGGGCTCTGAAATGTCCCATGCCACCCATCCCCACATGCTGTTGGTTCCCTTAGCACATAGCATCTGATGGTTTTCACCACCTCATGGCTGCCACCCTGGCCTTGGCCAGCCTCCCCTGTCATCTGCACAGTGCAATGGCCTTACCACCTATTTCCTCTGCCACCCATGGCCTCCACTCAGTCTGAACTTGTCAGTGGTGCCAAAGTGATGCATTAAGACCCCGGCCAGACCATCAGGCCAGAGCCCCTCTATGGCTTCGTGGTCTTCATGCTCTGACCTGACCATTTTACCTGACTGACCTCATCTCCTGCTGTTGGTCCCTTTGCCCACTGGGCCAGCCACTCGGTCCTTCTCGCACTCCCTGACAGCCTGGCACCTTCCTGACACGGGTCCTTTGCACTGGCTATTCCTTGTCTGGGATGCTCACCAATACGTCCCCTCTCCTGTTGCATTTTTGTCTCCATTATGGTATCACGTTCTAATGTGTTAATACAACTGACCTATTCTTGTCTGCCTCCCACATTAGAAAGTGCTTTCTGTAAGGGACTCTGATTACTGTTGTGTTCAGCAGTGCAGTGGCTGTGCATTATACATTAAATCATATTATATCATTTCTAAATTGCGAAAGGTCTTCAGAGATGGAACTGATGGCCCAGGAGATCTGGGAAGTGAGGGAGGAAAGGGGATTGGATAGAATCCAGGCCTTGTTGGGTAAGCCAAGGGGTGCTGTCCAGTGTGGTGGGGAGCAGGGAAGCTTGGAAAGAGCAGAAGAGACCAGACAACACTGCAGGGTACACGGGGGTCTCAGCCACTCACCAATGGGCTGCAGGGCGAACCCTGGCGAGCGCAGGCCAGGGCTGGTTCTCAGGGACTTCCTGTGAGCCAGGCTTGGCGGCACCACGCCCACAGCTCCCGCCCTGCCTGCCTCAGCCCACACCGAGCACACACGCTGGTGCAGGAACGGCGCTCAGGAGGGCGACAGCCACGGGCACACTGCAGATTCCTGCCAGGCCGCCGTCCTCCTGACTGGAGCAGCCCCGGACGCGGCCCTGGCCACCCCTAGATCGTGGTGGAGTAGGCTCTTCCTTAGGAAAGGGAGTCCTGCTAGGTCGGCGTGGTCTGGGGAAGCAAGCAACGAGGTGAAGAGGCGGCGGTCTGGCGGCCTTACCTCCACGTACAGGAGCGGGAAGATCCCGATCTTGTCCCCCAGCATCCCCTCCGCCCAGTTGTCATCCACTCTTCTGATCACGGTCAGGACTTCATCCTGGGGTCGCCCAGCCCGCCGCAGACACATGCACGTGGACACACAAAAGAACAAGAGTCCCGTTAGTGCTGCTGAAGCTAAGTAAAGATGATTCAAAGGGCGGCTTCTGATCCATTCCAAGATCTGACACATGAGAACAGCCAGCCTGCCTCCTGCCTGGCTTCTCTCCTGCTCTCTTTTATGTGCTGATCAGAACCTCCACTGGGAAAGCAGGGGACTTGGCAGTTTGTGTGTTGAAATTTGTGCTCTTACTATTTTTTTATTTAATGAAACAAATACTTATTAATTAAGTATTTAACAAAATTATGCTGAGTATATCTAACTTCAGCTATATTTAAAACTTTTTAAGTTTCTGGTTCCCTCAAAGAACAAAAAAAATGATCCAACGATCCAATCCAACTCCATTTACTGAGTGCCGTGGGCACATAAAGGTTTGAGCAACCCTCTTGCCTTCCCCACCTCTCTCACAGCACCAAGTACAGATGTACAAAGTGGACACAGACAGCAGGACAACAGAGCCCGGACGCCCCCACAGGTGCCATGAGCTGCAGACCCTAATGATGGGGGTGGTAGGGAGACTGAAAAGGTATGGCAGGCAAGCGGGACTATGACGGGGGTGGGAGGCTGCAGCAAGGGTCACGAGGTGACATGGATGACAGCACGCTGGTGGTGCACCTGGTTCCCTCTCCATTCACCAACCTTCCTCAGCACCCAGGGTGGACAGAGCAACCCCCGAAGGCTGCCTGGCCACCCCCAACTGCAGCCCGCACATCACCTCCCTGTTGTTTGTCCCTCAAGAATCTGCAGGAGACCGGCTGGCCACCTGGGACACACTGTGTTTAGGCACTGGTGGCCAGGCAGGCTCACAGGCAACCCCAGCTGGGTGTGAATGCACCGTCCGCCTTCCCATCGAGCCCTTGATACTTCAGCGTGAAGCAGGAATGTGGGACTTGTAGGGCCCTCTCAGGAGCAGAGGGATATTTCAGGCCAGTAGACTTCATGAATTCTCAGAACTGAGGGACCGCACAGGTTTGGGGTGTTCATCTGGGGCAAGGCGGAATGATCTAATGGGAACTGGGTGTGCCTTTCGGGGGACACAGAGAGGGAGAGGCAAGGATAAGTGTTTAGGGAGTACCCCAAAGTCTCCTTCGAACTTCTGTCTCCCAGGAGCACAGGGAAGGGTTAAATATCACACCCCTGATTTACCCTGTCCTCAGCCCCAATTTCCCAGCTTTCAGAAATACAAAAATTATAAAATGATTTATGCCCTTAGCACATTTTTTTTCTCAATGGATGTCAGCCGGAAAAATGTGAAGGATACTATAAGGGAATCATTCCATTTCTCCTGCTCCAGGGTAGCTGCCTCGGGCTTCAGGAGGATGTTGATGAGGTCCTCCTTCCAGCAGAGGCTCAGCTCCTTTGCCGAGAGCCTTGAGGGCCCATGTGGCCAGCTGGCTTGGGGAGAGACACACAGAGGAAGCCCCTTGGCTCCCACGCCCTGTTCACCTCACAGGTTCACAGCCAGGCGAGCCCTGAGGCCACGGGGAACTCAACTCAGATTCAGCAGAAGGAAGGCCCCTAGGACTGCTGATCGTGCAAAAGGAAAGGGAATTAAAGGCTTCCTACAAATCAGAGTTTTTCCAACAGCAAAAATAAACAAAAAAGGCATTCAATTTTATAATATTAAAAAAGAAGAAAATGCCAGATTAATTTGGTTAAAAAAAAACCATAATATTCACACTATTATTTAAGACTGGTCTAGAAATTAAAGTCAAAAGAATAAAAGAAAATAAAACATGAACTATAAATACTGGGAAGAAGAGTATACAATTTTCTCTCTAGAAAACAGAGTTTCAACTAAAAATTAGAGTAAGTAAATTTGACAAGGGCTGTTAATTTTAAAACAAATGCATAAAAATCATTGGGTTTCTTTTCTACCAGCAATAATCAGTTAGAAAGTGTGATTAAAATTGGCTAACCATAAAAAAAAATAGTTCTCTAATTCATTGTATATGTTAAAATTAATTCCATAATGCTTAAAGATGTAAATGTTACAAAAAAGAACTTGAATGTCCAAGAAGAAAATATGAACAGATGTTTAATGTTGAGCTATCATATTTTGAAATATGATAACAAGGATTTGGCTACAGAAAACTGAAATTCTCTTTATCAGAAACAGCATAAACAAAACAAAAAGACAAACTAGAAAAATTTTTGCAGGATATATTAGAGACAAAGACTTACCATTCTACTAGAGTAAATACTTAAAGTCACAATACGAAAATAAGACAAATACTTTACAAGAAAAATCAGCCAAAAGCAAATAGGCAACTCACATAAAGAAAAAAAATAGCCATTGAACACATTTTAAAATATTATGCCTGACTAATAATTTTTAAAATACAATTTTAAACAAAAGATTCCTTTTTTTCTTTGTTCTTTTATGTCTATCAAATTAGCAAAGATGAACATAAAGCCAACTCACAGTGTTGGTCAGCATGCAGGGAATAGGCATTTTATCAATTTGGGTGTGGATATAAATTTATGGCAGGCAGGTTGGTAATTCCTATCAAAACTCAAAGCCTGCATACCCACTGATTTCACAAAAACACTTCTAGAGACTCTATCCTAAGAAAATCAGAGATGTGTAAACAGATTTGGCTCTGAGGACCTTCATCACAGTGGGTGTTCAGCTAAAGGAAAACTAGAGACAAACACACAGCAAAAAGGGTTGGTTGAGTGAATAGGGTGTTGTCCAGCAACACCCCACCCAGCCCAGACCACCCTAGCCATCCTACCCGAGGAGCAGGGGGATGGAGATGCATAGGTGAACCTCACTGTCTAGGGGTACAGCCCCTTAGAGGATGGAGATGGCATAAAAGGATCATATGACTGTAGAAGTATCCCCTCTCCCCAAGCCTCACCACCACATCACTAAAGGCCTGTTCACAGCAGTTCCTTTCACCTGGGGCATCATGTTTGGCTGTCAGAAAAAATTACTAGACATTCAAAAATGCAAGGCAGAGTAAGCATCAGAACCAGACTCACATATGGCAGGAATGTTGGAAATATCAGATGGGAAATTTAAAACAACTCTTAATAGTATGCTAAGGGCTCTAATGGGTAAAGTAGACAGCATGCAAGAACCGATGGGCAATGTAGGCAGAGAGATGGAAAGTCTACATACATGAGAACCAAGAAGAAATGCTAGAGATCAAACACACTGCAACAGAAACAGAGCATGCCTTTGGTGGACTTACTAGTAGACAGAACACAGCTGACAAAAGAATCACTGAGCTTAAGGATATCACAATAAAAACCTCCAAAACTGAAAAGCAAAGAGAGCAAAGACTGTGAGACAGAACAAAAGAAAAAGAGAACAGAATATTCAAGGACTGTGGGACAACTACAAATGGTGTAACATATGCATAATGGGAATATCAGAAAGAGAAGAAAGGCACAGAAGAAATATTTGACACAATGATGACTGAGAATTTCCCCAAATTAATGTCAGATAGATACCAAACAAGAGAACCAGGAATTTCAGAGAACACCAAGTGAGAAAAAGCCACACACACACACGAAAGAAACAAATAACCCACCCCCAAAACCCCTACACCTATGCATATCATTTTTAAACTACAGAAAATCAAAGATAAAGAAAAAATACTGAAAGATGCCAGAGGGGGCAAAAAACACCATACATATAGAGAAGCAAAGATAAGAATTACACCTGACTGGTCAGAAATCATGCAAGAAGGAAGAAAGTGGAGTGAAATATTTAAAAGACTGAGGGAAAAAAAACAGAAAAAAATCCACCAACGTAGAATTCAGTACTCTGAAAAATTATTCTTCAATTACCAAGGTAGAAATAAAGACTTTCTAAGACAAAAATGGAGAGAATTTGTTGCCATTAAACTTGCCTTACAAGAAATTTTGAAAGAAGTTCTTTAAACTGAAGGAAAGTTATATAGGTCAAAAATCTGAATGTATAAAAAGGAAGAAAATTGGAAAAGGATTAAGTGAAGATAAAATAAAAAATTTTATTTTTCTTATTCTTAATTCATCTAACAGGTAATGGTTCAAAATGGTGTTCATGTGGATATCATATATATATGCGTATATATGTATAATCTTATGTATGCTGATATAAGTGACGTTAATGACAGCAATGATACAAGGACAGGAGGGAGGACTTAGGATTGTTTTATTATTATAAGGTATTTGCACTACCTATGAAACAGTGCAGTGCTACTTAAAGTGAACTTGTGGTTGTTGTAGTTGCAAACTCTAGGGCAAACATTAAAATTCCTTTTTCAAGGGTACAACTGGTATGCTAAGAGGGAGAGAAATGAAATGATATAAATTGCTCAATTAAAAATGCAAAAGGCATAAAAGAGTGAAAGATCAAAATAGGAACCAAAATCAAGGGCAATAAATAGATAACAGAAACAAATATGGTAAATCTTAATCTAATAATATCAGTAATCACTTTGAATGTCAATGGTCTAAATGCACAAACTGTAAGTCAGAGATTCTTATAGTGGATCAAAAAACAAGACCCAACTATATGTTGCTACAAGAAGCCCACTTTAAGTATAAAAATCCCTATAAATGAAATGTAAATGGATGAAGAAAGATACATTGTGCTAACACTAGTCAAAAGAAAGTGAGAGTACCTATATTAATTACAGACAGAACAGAATTCAGAGCAACGAACACCATCAGGGATAAAGAGGGGGATAACATAGTGATAAAGGAGTCAACTGGCCAAGAAGACATAACAATCCTCAGTGTGCATGTGCCTAACAGCAGAGAGTCAAAATACATGAGGCAAGACTTGTAGAACTGCAAGAGGAAATAGATGGATCCATTATTATAGCTGGAGATTTCAAAACCCCTCTATCAGAAAAATGGGCAAATCCAGCAGACAGAAAATCAGCAAGGACATAGTTGAAGGCAACACCACCCATCACTCAACTGGACAGAACGGACATCTACAGACTGCTGCATCCAAGGACAGCACGAGACACATCCTTCTCAAACTCGCAGGGACATTCACCAAGACAGACCATATTGTGGGCCACAAAGCACACCTTAACAACGCTAAAATAACAGAAACCATATGATGCCTGCTCTAAGACAACAATGGAATTAAATTAGGAACTGATAAAAATAACTGGGAAGTTCCACAATACTTATAAATTAACACAATATTAAATAAACTTGGGTCAAAGAAAAATATTAAGAGAAATTTTAGTTCTTTTTAAATAAATGAAAATGAAAACACAACTTGCCAAAATCTGTGGGCTGCAGTGAAAGCAGTTCTTAGAGGTAAATTTAAAATATTGATGCATATATTAGAAAAGATGAAAAATCTAAAATCAGTAATATAAGTTTCCACCTCAGGAAACTAGAAAAGGAAGAGCAAATTTAATACAAAGCAAGCAGAAGAAAGGAATAACGGAAATTATAGAAGAAATCAAAGAAATTGACAACAGGAAATCAACAGAGAAAAAAATCAAACGGAGAGCTGGTTATTTGAAAAGATCAATAAAATTGATACATTTCTAATCAGGCTAACCATAAAAAAAGAGAAAGGATACAAATTATTAATATCAGCAATTAAAGAGGGGGCACTACTGCAGATCTGGTAGTCAGTAAAAGGATAATAAAGGAATATTATGAAAAATTCTATGCCCACAAATTTGATAATCTAAATAAAATAGATCAATTCCTTTAAAGCACAATCTGCCAAATTCTCACAAGAAGAAACATCTATTGTGAATAGGCCTATAACCTATTAAAGAAGTTGAATAAATAGTTAATGAACTTCTAAAACAGAAACCACTAGATTCAGATGAGCTCACTGATGAATTCTACCAAATATTAGGGAAGAAAATATGCCAAATTCTCTAACAATCTTTTCCAGAAGATAGAAGCAGGGGGACTAATTCCTTCCTAACTCTATAAGGCCAGCATTACACTAATACTGAAACCAAACAAAGACACAGTAGGCTTTAGAAAAACTTCAGACCAATGTCTCTCATGAGTATAGATGCAACAGTTCTTAACAAAATATTAGTAAATTGAATCCAACAAAGTAGAAAAGGAATCATACAGCAGTATCAAGTGGGATTTATCCCAGGCTCAACATTCGAGAATCAATTAGTGCTAATTCATAACATCAACAGGCTAAACTCCACTCCTAGGGATTTACCCTAAAAATGCAGCAGCCCAATTTGAAAAAGACAGATGCACCCCTATGTTTATTGCAGCACTATTTACAATAGCCAAGAAATGGAAGCAACCTAAGTGTCCATCAGTAGATGAATGGATAAAGAAGAAGTGGTACATATACACAATGGAATATTATTCAGCCATAAGAAGAAAATAAATCCTACCATGTGCAACAACATGGATGGAACTAGAGGGTATTATGCTCAGTGAAATAAGCCAGGAGGAAAAAGACAAGTATCAAATGATTTCACTCATCTGTGAACAAAACAGCAGTAGACTCACTGAACCCAAGAATGGACTAACAGTTACCAAAAGGAAAGGGACTGGGGAGGATGGGTGGGAAGGGAGGGATAAGGGGAAAAAAAGGGGGCATTGCGATTAGCAGACATAATGTGGCGGGGGGGGGGTGCTGTATAACACAGAGAAGACAAGTAGTGATTCTATAGCATCTCACTACGCTGATGGACAGTGACTGTAATGGGGTATGTGGTGGGGACTTGATGATGGGGGGTGTCTAGTAAACATAATGTTGCTCATGTAACTGTAGATTAATGATACCAAAAAAAAAATCATCATCAGGCTAAAGAAGAAAAACCATATCTTTACATCAATAGATGTAGAAAAACCATTTAACAAAATCAAACCCTCATTCATGATTAGAAAAAAAACCTCTCAGTAAACTAGGATTAGAGTGAAACTTCCTCAACTTAAAAAGCATTTACAAAAAGCCTATGGCTAATATGCATAACTGTAAAAAAAAGGAAGCTTTACCACTAAAATGAGGAAAAATTAATCTAATAATATCAGTAATCACTTTGAATGTCAATGGTCTAAATGCACAAATTGAAAGTCAGAGATTCTTATAGTGGATCAAAAAACAAGACCCAACTATATGTTGCTACAGGAAGCCCACTTTAAATACAAAAATCCCTATAGATGAAAAGTAAATGGATGAAGAAAGATACATTGTGCTAACACTAGTCAAAAGAAAGTGAGCTACCTCTCTAGCCACACCCTTTTCAACATATTGGAAATCCTATCTAATGCAATAAGACAAGAAAAGGAAAAGTATACAGATAGAGAAGGAAGAAATAAAGCTGTCTTTGCAGACGACATGAATGTCTATGTAGAAAATCTGAAAGAATCAATAAGAACAAAAAATTCCTGAAACTAATGCACAACTATAGCAAGGATGCAGGATATAAGATTAATACAAAAGTTAAGCACTTTTCTATATACTAGCAATAAACAAGTAGAATTTGACACTAAAAATGCAATACTGTTTATGTCACCACCTAAAAAATGAAATACTTAGCTATAGGAGGAAAACTACAAAACTCTGATGAATGATATCAAAGAACAAAATAAAGGAGAGATGTTCCATGTTTATGGATAGAAGATTCAATATTGTGAAGATGTCAGTTTTTCTCAACTTCTAGATTCAAGGCAATACCAGTCAAACTCTCCACAAGTTATTTTGTGGATATTGACAAACTGATTCTAAGATTTATATGGAGATGTAAAAGACACAGAAAAAAAACCCTACACAATACTGGAAGAGAAGAAAAAAGACTACACAACGTCAAGACTTACTTAAAGCTACAATACTCAAGACAGTGTGATATTACTGACAGAATGTAAACACAGATCAATGGAATATAACAGAGCATCCAGAAATAGACCTGCATAAATATAGCCAACTGATCTTTGGCAAAGGAGCAAAGGCAATATAATGGACAAAAGACAGTCTTTCAACAAAAGGTGCTGGAACAAGGGGACAACCGCATGCAAAAAATGAATCTATACACAGACCTTACACCCTTTACAAAAATTAACTTAAAATGGATCACAGACTAAATATAAAACGCAAAACCATAAAGACACATCTGACGAAGGACTGTTATCCAAGATAAAGAACTCTTAAGACTCAACAATAAAACAAACATTCCAATTTAAAAACAGGCCACAATTAACAGACACCTCAACAAAGAAGATATACAGATGGCAAATAATATGAAACGATGCTCCATATCATATGGCATTAAGGTAATGCAAATTAAAATAAGATGCCTTTATACACCTATTAGAGTGCAACCCCAGAACACTGACGGCACCAAATTCTGACAAGGATGTGGATAACCAGGAGCTCTCATTCATGGCCAGTGGGAATGAAAAATGGCAGAGACACTTTGGAAGACAGTTTAGTGGTTTCTGACAAAACTAAACATACTCTTACCTTATAATCTAGCACTCACACTCTTTGGTATTTATCCAGAGGAGCTGAAAACTTATCTCCACACACAACCCTGCAAAGAATAACTATACTAACTTTATTCAAAGTCACTAAAAC
The DNA here is from genome assembly GCA_032199065.1 of Smutsia gigantea. Taxonomy (NCBI): domain Eukaryota; kingdom Metazoa; phylum Chordata; class Mammalia; order Pholidota; family Manidae; genus Smutsia; species Smutsia gigantea. The sequence continues at coordinate 200,204 of JAVSCE010020225.1, forward strand.
TTGGAAGCAACCAAGATGTCCCTCAATTGGTGAATGGATAAACTGTGGTACATCCAGACAAGGAACATTATCCAGCTCTAAAAAAATGGGCTATTAAGTCATGAAAGGATATGGAGGAAACTTAAATGCTTATTACTAAGTAAAAGACGCCAGTCTGGAAAGGGTGCGTATTGTATGACATTCTGGGAATGTCAAAACTGTGGCAGAACTATGGAGACCATGAAAAAATCAGTGGTGGCCAGGTGTTGGGGGAAGGGAGGGAGGAATCCACAGAGCACAGAGGATCTTCAGGGCAGTGAAACTCCTCTGTATGAACTATAATGGTGGGTACATGTCATCACACATTTGTCTAAACTCACAGGATGTGCAACACGGAGAGTGACCCTAATGTAACTATGGACTCTGTAGGTTCATCAACTGTAACAAATGTGTGTTGGGGAGCAGGGGGCAAATGGGAACTCTGTACCTTCTGCTCAATTCAGGTGTGAACTTAAAGTTGCTCTACGAATTAAGCCTATTTTTTAAAAAAGCTAATAGCATGAGTGATGAAAATGAACAAACTAGGCACCTGTAAAGAATATAGGTGGAGATTACAAATATAATGTTGAGAGAAAACGAAGCTGGACACATACACACACACATTCTGCATGATCCATTTATTAGAAGTGCAAGAACAGACACAGTCCATCTATGGTGTTAGAAGACAGAGTGGAGGGCCTGGGACACTGGCACCCTACTGTTTCTCCACGGGGTAATGATTAGAAGGATAAATTACATGTATATGTAAATATATCTCCAGTCATCAAGCAGCATGATTTTGATCAGTGGTATTGGTATATCATGCTATACTTAGATAAAAAGGGTTTTTAAAAAGGTGATAGCTCACGCAATGTGGACAAGTCACAGCACGCCTCAAGTACTGCAGTTGGTCCTGACACGTCTCCAATACACATGATCCCGTACTGCGGAAGCCAGCCGTTATGTGAGCAGCCTGAAATCAAGTCACAGAGGGCCAGAAAAGGTGGAGAGCCGAGCCTGGGAAATGAGGGCCAGGGAGGATGGGGCATGACTACTATCTTTGAGCTTTGCTGTCATTCCCATGCTGAAGAGCTGGGCTCATTCTGAGTCACCCAGGAGGGTGGGATTAGCACGAAGGGCTCCAAGTTACCGAGAAGAGGACACAGCTCCACATGGGGGCACCTGTCCAAACATGAGCCTGCCTCCTAGGCCAGGGAATCTATCATTACTCCAAGTATCAAGCAGAGCCAACTTGGCCTCATCCAGCTGCCAATATATGAGCATCCCCTTCCTAAGTACCAGGCGTGAGGAGGAAATTATGCCTTCTCAGGAAGAGCTCAGCACCTGGTGGGGAAGGCCTGCTGATACGGAGATGGACATCACCCAACAGAATGTGAGCACACAAAACTCCCACCCGAATACAGTGGGGTGTGAAATCTAGTCATGCCCCAAGTGCTTCTGAGACATTAATGAAATGAGCAGGTGGAGCCCGCACAGCCCCATCTGACCATCAAATGCCCATCCACTGTGGTCCCAGCTGTGGCTTGGCAGCAGCTGGCGGCAGGTGTCTGATCTGGCTTAAAACTTAATGGGGGCAATTCTTGGTCTCAGGGCTGCAGGCACCTCAAGCCAGGGGCAGAGTCCAGAGCACTCCTATTGCCGTGGCACGCACTTTGTGGGGGAGACTGGGCTGGGAGCATGCTTGTCTGTGTGTACAGTCATTTGCCACACACAAAAAGGGGTCACCAAGTGCCTGCGAGAGCTGAGGGGTGCTTCCTGCAGCTCTGTGTCCACCCAACTCACACAATGGAGACGACCTCCAGTGAGAACATGCGAGGGCTGGGCAGCAAGAGTGTCCACTCCAGCATGAACCCAGCCTGGAATCTGCAGTGCTAGGAAATCGTCCTGACACCTGTCCCCAACGCAGGGCCAGGGCTGCCATGGGCACTTTCCCAAGGCTGATGGCATCAGATTCCAATTTGCTGTCGCGTTTCAAAAACCTGGAGCCAGTGCTTTTGGAACAAGGAAAGGAGACCGACCTGCCTCGTGGCCTCTTTGGAATATGAGCAGCCACGTCCTCCCCAAACGCTGAGAGGGCTTATCTACGGAAGTGGCATGGCTGACCTGCCCAGACGGACGACTTCAGTTGCTGTTTCACAGGGAATGGGACCCTGCAAACCGCCCTCCATGTGGGGGCTGCCCCCAACTTCAGGACAAAGCCATGCCCAGGGGATGTGCCAGGAACCACTGTGTGCATGGATGGCCTTCACTGAGCTGTGCTGTCTATCACAGGTGGGCAGACCTTTCTAGAAAGGGCCAGGCTGTTAGCATTTCAGGATCTGCTGGCTTTACTGCCTCTGTCACATACTGTGCTCTGCTGTTTTAGCATGAAAGCAGCCAGAGACAACACATAAATAAAGGAGTCTGTGTGCCAACAAAACTTTATTTACATAAACACAGCAGGTGGGCAGGATTTTGCCTGTGTGCCCTGGGCTTCCAGCCCTTGCCTGATGCAGGTAAGCAAACACAATCTAATTGGACACCATATACATCACTGATATCAGAGAATGGACACATTTCTGAGCCACTCAAGGTATTCTATGAATGGCAGCATTTGAAGATTTTATGAATGGAAGTGGTTTCCACTGTGGCATTTCACTTTCAGATGAATGACTCCATCTCATTCACAGGTTTCACGGAAAGTGCTCACAACCACTGTGGCCAGCAGACGTCCACGGGCTGCTCTCCCCATTCCTGACATGTCCAAGCTTTGAAAATGCACGACTGCCACCGTGATATGGCAGCAGATCTCCTTTGTATTCAGGTGGTCGCAGGGCGGTCCTAAATGAGTGTATGCCTGAGCTGTGAACATAATGTGGTTATTAAAAGAGAATATTGCCTTTCTTTCTAAGGCTCAGTGGGTAGTATGTTTTCAGAGGGTTTAGGTACCTTGGTAGGCCCACCACCTAACAGGGCCTTCTAAACTGCATTTCCAATTCATTTGCCCAACTCTCCTGGAGTCTGTGCACTCTTTTCTACCTGGGAAAAAGCAAAGCCACAAATGGATGGTCACACCAAAGCTCTACCTTCCTGACCTGCCTCGAGGCTGGTGTTATCTGTGCCCCACGGAAGCCCTTGTTTGCCACTAAGGTGGCTGGCTGAGCACACTGTCCTTCAGTGCCTTCGCAAAGGTGCATCAAGGTTCCCCCTGAAAGACCAGGTCACTGAGGAGCTCCTGGGGTTCCTTAGAGCTCTGGGTAAGCTGGCCCCTGAGGGCCTCATACTTCACTCTGAAGTGAGGGGCATGGCAACATCAGAGACATGCCTAGAACAGGCGTGGAAGGGCCTGCAAGGGCCACGAACTGCAAGCAGATGCCCCTGGAGTGCCTCTCCAGCCCTGCCCTGCTGTCAAGGGCTTTGGGAGAGGCAGTAAGAGCCAGAGCCCAGGCTGGCCTCGCCTTCAGGGCAGCTACGTGCCTGGGGACCTGGCCTGTCACACATGGCCCTCCTGGGAGCATTAGCCAGGCACAGACTGTTTCGCAGAGAGAAGGGACAATTACGTAGGAGCAGTGGGCCCCCTCAGCCTTGTGTTGCAATAACACAGCACCATTCCTGTGATAGGGGCGGGCAGTTCTCCGCAGGCTCTTAATGGAATCACAGCAGCCACAGGTCCCCTGCTGTCCTGCTGAGGCCCCAGGCAGCCATGCTTCCCAAGGGCCCAGGGGCTTGCTCGAGCGGCCTGTGCCATCACCCTGTCCCTACTCCAGAGGCTGCCAGAGGCCTGAGGTGCTCAAAGAAGGTGACACTCCATGAGAGGCAGACTATCAGGGCCCAGGGCTGAGGGGAGCCAGGTGGAAGTGGAGAGGCCAAGGCCAGAGGGGGCTCCCTCCTCAGTGCTTGGAGCGCTCCTCACTTCATGTACACATACTCACGCGTGCGAACCACATGCACATACGCAGGCCACACGCCCACACCCTCCAGCAAGGCGGAGGGCAGGGGCCCTGAGGAGCCCTCTCCAGATCCAGCCACTGGGCTGTGAGCACTTGAGGGTGGGGCTCTCTGTGCCCACCCAGTGGGCTTGCACAGACCCATGCCCGGCCAGCACACCACCTGGGGTTGATAAATCTGGGAGTGAAAGAACGGACCGCACAAGAGCTTGGGTGAGCATGAACTCGGCGAGGCCATGGCAGGACCAGCTGAGCCCCTGCCAGGATAAGGCCGAGCACCCTTCACTGTCAGACACGTACTCAGAGCCTGTGCGCCCCTGCTGTCCCGTGCTGGGGACAGGCAGCAGGTGAGTGGTGGGTGGGCATGCAGGCTGTGGGAAGGCAGCTGCAGAGGACTTGGGGAGCCACAGGCTCAGCTGGAGAGAAGCCGCGGAGGCCAGTGGGCACCGGGTCAGTCAGGGTCCAGTAGGCAGTGCAGACTCTGATGCCAGCTCTGAGGAGGGCGGGCAGGGGGTCTGGGCAGAGGAGGCGCAGGCTGACACAGGCTGAAAGGCCCATCCATTCCAGCCTCGGAGGGGAGAACAGGCTGGGGGGACCTGCAGAGAGCCAGGCGACCGTGGAGTAGGGCACACAGTGAAAGTCCTGTCCTGGGAGACAAGCTCACATTCTGGATAGGTTTGAAAATGTTTCCTGACACAGTTTCAGATACTCCCCAAGCCTCACCTACAAACCGAAGTGAGTCCCATCTCGATGTCAGAAGAGGGGCCTGGGCCAGGACATCCTTCAGAGCCCCAGCTGCCCCCTCCCCACCACCTCCTCTGAGCTCCGAGCTCATCCCCTTCGTGCAGGCGCCCCCTCCACACAGGCCCAGCGGCCCGCAGAGGTGCCTGGCTGCTGCCCAGGGGGGGCCGGGCCCAGGATCCAGAGCCGGGAAGGTGGCTGGGTTTCTCTGGCACCCTCTCCAGGGCCACCCGTGCTGGGGCCGTGAGGAGGGAGAGACCGGAGCAGGAGCTGTGGCTCTCCTTGCCAACCTACCTTGGTTCCCAAGGCTTCCAGACCCGAGGGCTTCCGGAATACCCCCAGGAAGCAGCAGAGGCAACAGGGGGCCCAAGCTGTAGCCACCAGGACCATAAGGCTACAGCTGACTAGCCCTGGAAATTTTCAGCTTGGCAAGTATTAAACATCTTAGGAAGGATGTCCATTTTCCTGTGAGCATCCGGGCTAACATAAAAGTGGTACGTATCTGACACAACTACAACTTTTCCTGGAACAAGAAGGAAGCAGAGTGCGGAGAACAAATGAATGTGTATTTTGAGCTCAGTTCTCAGTGAGCTCACTGAACCCTATTATCAACTCCACTTTAAAGTTAAAGAGGAGACTCAAAGGCTAAGTAAATGTCCCAAAGTCACCATATAACAATTTGAGAGTGTCATGATTTGAATCCTTGTCTACCTCGTTCTACAGCCCAAATTCTGTCTACATTTGATCTTTATCAAAGCCTGTGCCCTGGATCAGAACACAATTGGGGATTACTGCTGGGTTAATCCACAAAGAAGCCCCACACTTTGGGGAAGTGACGATCAAACATGCAGTAGCATAACAGGATCATATAAGGGCCTTAAGGTGATGCCAGCAAAGGGTTTTTGCCAACTCAAAGTACCCCTTAGGCCCTGGAGGACTTGGGGGTGAGATGAGGACAAGAAGGGGGCTGTCTCTGTGCCCACAAGCCCTGCAGCCCCTCCACGCAGTGGGTGTGGTGGGGATATAGGTCAGTGTGGTAAGCTCGGGTTGCGGCTGCAAGTCCGGAGCAGAAGTGATTCTGTGGCCAGCCAGGCACTGCCTGAGCCTTTGAGGATTTCTGAGCATTACAGTGACTTCACCAAAGGGCAGGCCCTGGCCCTTCACATCTGAAACAGCTGCCTGGCAAGGTGATGAAAATGGCCTCAGTAGCTGGAAGTCACAGAGCCAGGGCTCAATAAATATACGTTAAATCTTGTGTTGAGTGAATATAATGTGGAGTACACTGCTACCAAAAGAATGGGACTCAAGGTCCCTCTGCCTGCCAGGCCCTGAGCCCAGTGCTCTGCATGGCTCCCTTAGACCTTGACATCCCAAGGTAGGTGCCAGTGCCCTGACCCTGATAATGAGGAGCTGTTGGCCCAAAAAAGGTGAGGGTTTTGCTAGGGTTGCACATGGGACCCCAGCCGCAAAGTCCTTGCACCAAGGTGCGTGCCCCCAAAGCTGGCCCTTCCTGTGCAGGTGGAGGGCAGCACGCGTCCAGGCCTCATGCGAGCTTGTGGGCACCGGCTGATAGGGCTCAGGGCCGCCGCACGTCTCCCCGTAGTCTTTTTATTGGCACAGTCACAGCTTTTTGGAGTGTGACTTTAAGAAGTCATAAAGTAAGCTTTTTATAGCTGCTTTACAAAAAGTAATTATGCATCCTCTGCTTAAAGGAAGTAAGACTTTGGTTTTAGAATTACTTTAATTAATGCGATTTTAACAGGACTGTTCAAAAGCCAACACCAAAAGTAAAAATCTTGCTTTGATTCCCCTGCTTTATGCCTTTGAAACCCAATCAATCCATCCCATCACAATGATGCTTTTTAAAGGTAAGTTAGCACCAGCCACAGATTTTAGAGACCCCTCTTTCCTTGCTGACTCCAGAATGGAACCCATCCAAACAACAAAACATTCCCAGAAGGAGAAGCCAAGCTGGCCCAGCCAGTGGCACCAAAGCACAGAGAAGCGCGTGGCCACCCGAGCTGCACAGCAGCTGAGGCTGGCGGAGGACGCAGCACCCCAGGCACGGGACGAGTTCTGTCAGTGCGTGGGAGGGCAGCCCCAGGCCAAGTGGTGCAGGTGCTGGGAAGCATAAGCAGAGCAGGGGAGTCATGGCACATCACCCACGTCATTCGGAGGCTGGATTTGGGATCGTTTAGAGGTAAGAGGTGTGGGCAGAACAGGTGTATGGTAGGGGGGGCTGTGCCCTAGTCCAAGGTGGGAGATTGACTGTGACGTTGGTGGAACGGGTATGCGAGCGTGGTGGGGGTGATCCAACGTGACTTTCATTGGGAATCACATCCACACGTCTGCAAGCTTCTACATTAATCTACAGGATTCAAGAAAAGGAAGTCCTTGGAAAACATCCTACAACCCTGCATTCTCACATGGCCACCTGCGGGCACAGCACCACGGTCTGTAACAGGAGACCCAGACCCCTCGATCTCCACCTGAATGCCCCCTCTCCAGGGAGCCCACGTGACCACGCCCCACCTCAGCAGTGGCCTCCTTCCCCACAGGGGTGGTCACGGTACCCCCAGAACATAATCAAAGTAAAAGCAATGCCAGCCACTAATGAGTCTGGAAGTCTAACAGAGTTCTACTGTTTCCCGGAGGACCACTTCAACGTTTCTTTGAAACACCCAACATGAAATTTTACCATTGAATACTTTGGAAGCCTTACTAAATGGTTAGTCTGCCCCTGGGTGACCAGTAGAGCTCAGGATTCTCTGAAACTCTTTTGAACACTCATTCCTTAAGATGCTCTGGCCTGGCCCCCCTCTAGACTCAGGCTCCGGGAGGGCGGCTAGCCTGTCTGTGTCCCTGGATACAGCACAGGTCCCAGCAGAGTTGGGGCTGGTTCACGTTGCTGCTAGGTGAGCAAATGCCCCTCTGTCCTCTTGTCCAGGGGCTCTGATCTTCACCTGGAGTTGAGTGTCCCAGGCAGAGGCTCGCAAAATGGAGCCAGCTGTGGCCATAGCAGCAAAGGAGGGCCTTTGCTCACACCCAGAGAGGTCAGAGCTCTAGACTCTGCAGCTCTCAGCTGAGTAGCTCTCCTGGCTCAATGTGGGGAGGGCCTGTGTCTGTTCCTGGAGCTAGGGGAGCTCAGAGAAGCCTAGAGCCATACCAGACCCTGTCTCCTGGGCCCACCAGATGCTGAGAGGTCACAGAGCCCTTGATCTTGGTCACAGGTGATGGTACATGACGTTGCAGGCCCCAGGGCTTCCCCTGGGCTAGGCTCTCCAGTGTCCTCTGGGCTGAGCAGTGAGCCACGTGGGGTCCTGTCTGTCTAACATTGCACTCCAGGCAACCTGCCACCCCAGGCCTCGGACCGAGAGCGAGGGGCAGGGACAGAGAGCAGGAGAGAGGCCTGGATCTGCTCCTGGGGGGCTACGGCGGCCAGGTGACAATCGAGCTAGCGTCAGAACACCTTGGTGGAAGGAAGGAAGGAAGAGTCGACTGCTGAACGAAGAACAGATTATTCACTGTCAGGCGGAACAATGAAATGAGACATAAATAGCACCCGTGCACAGGACGAGCCAGTTTTGCTCAAAAATGGTGTGCACGGTCCTCCAGCAGCCCTCCAGAGAGCACAGCTCCACAGCCAAGCTCTGCACAAAGCAGATGGGGAGAGAGAGACTGACAGACAGAGACAGAGAGACAGAGGGCAAGAGTGGCCTCTCAGAAGGGGAAAGAACGTGGACTTTAAAGTCAGAGATCTCAGTTAGAATTGCAGCTCTGTTATTCACCAGTCTGTGTTGTGTGTGTGCGCGATCGAGCTAGCAGGGGTAGAGGGAGGGAAGGAGGAGAGACAGGGAGCAGGCGGTCCACTACTGGCCTTGGTGAGGGGCACAGCCTCTGAGCTCTGGGGCCAACATCGGGAAGACAGCAGTGGTAATGCTGAAACACGGGTGCAGACAACAGAGCCCAGGCCACTGCCACCAGCTGGAGACTCCACACCGCCCTCACCACTCCCAGCCCCCAGAGATGTGGAAGGAGGGCCATCCACGCAGCCTGGGACCTGGGGGCCCCAGCTCCAAAGGGAGCAGCAAGGCCCGAGGCCACCGCCTCTGTGCTCTGAAGGCTTTACAGCCCCTGAGGCCTGCGACGGGGCTCCCGAAGCCAGGCCCTCGGCAGCTCTCCTAGCTCCCGGGGAAGTGTTCTTAGCTTGCCACCGACCCAGGTGCCTCTTGGCAGGACCGACCCAGCCACTTCACACACCCTCAGCACCCTTTCCCCGAGAGCAGAAGGGGCCTCTGTGGTGTTCTCCCGGTGAGCGCCCTCACAGGGCCGTGAGTCCTGGAAGGGCTCCATTCCTGGGTCCCAGAGGCATCACCTGGATACCAGGCCTCAGATGGTGGAGCGCCCTGCTCCTGTGACCCATCGAGCACGCTGTAGCTCCTGTGGAGCCGTTCGTCTGGCTGTGGGCATCTCATTCCACCCAACAAAAACTCAGGGAGTGGAAACCACGGCTCCCATCACATTCTGAGACCCAGGGAGGGGGCAGCTCCAGGCAGGAGCCAGGCTTCCATGCACGGAAGGAGGGACCAGGCTCCCGGCTGGGAATTGCTCCTGTGGAAGGCACACAGAGACCCCTCTCACCTTGGTGAAGGTCAGACAGTCCTTGTCCTGGTCTCTGTCCTTCATCTCAAAATCATAAAGTGCTTTGCCCTGGGGTGGGGCCTGGGGTAGGGGTCGCACACACTGGATGTAGCTGGCAGGCAGGAAGCCGTGCGCACCCTGCAGCTCCCCGTGGTGCCAGTGCCCATCCACCCTGCGCCGCAGGACGATGACATCCCCCTTGTTGAACTTGAGGTCGCCAGGCTCCTTCCCCTTGTAGCTGCACAGGGCTTTGCCGTAGGGAAGCTGGGAAAGATCCTGGAAGCAAAACACAACATCTGGTTACTCCGTGTGGCCTTCCTGCTGCCACCTGGCTTCTGGGGATCCCATGTCCTGCGGGCACACACAGAGTGCCCTAGAGTGGGAAGGATTTCCAAGGAATAGGCACACATCACAGGATCATGAGTCCACAGCCCTGCCTAGACAAGGGGTCCCTACAGAGGTGACCCCCCACAAACAGCACGTGTGAGGGCCAGGCCACTGTTCCAGGCCTTCCACATGGACCACCTCATTCTGGGCTGGAGCTAAACTGTCTTCATTTTACGGGTGAGGGAACCACGACTATGAGAGAGAAGGCAAGTGGCTCAGAGCCCCACCCTCCAGGGGAGTGGGAGGAAGGAGGGTGGCAGGGGAAGCAGAGGCGGGCCTGCGCTGCTGAGGAGCCGGATGGGTAGCAGCAGGCAGGGAAGCCGGAGACTGATCAGCAGATGCAGCTGGAGCCCTCCAGAACTGGATCAAACCAACACGGTCCAGTTTGACAGGGAATAGACCTCTAGCTTCATTCAAATCTCATTTACCTATAAAAACTCGTGACCAACAATGCCAAGAGTTTACATTTGTCATGACAACCCCAGTGAGAGACCTAATAAGGAAAAGCCCGTGGGTAAAATTGCAATATTCCTGAATCCTCGCCCGACCTCAGTAGATCTCCATACAGTAGGTGTCTCCAAGGGGTGGGCGAGCCAGGACGTACATAGACCAGAAAAGTTGGTGGGGCTCTTCTTCTGCAGCCGAGTGGTGGGAGATGCGGGACGACTGCTTGTAAGAAGTAAATGGGTTTCTCCCACTTTATTTCTCCCTTTGACTGATTTTAGTTTCAAAGATTCTTTACTCTGAGATTTTTCTCCCCAGAGTTGCTGGCTCCTCTTCTGAGAATCTGCCCAGAGAAATCATGATGCTTCCGCCCCAGCCCTACACACTTCTACTTACAACCAGAGCCCAGACGTAGCTGGCTTCACGTTGTTGCCTTCTGTGCCTTCTACGCTGAATGAATCTGCTTCGTGCTGTACCTGCCTTTGCTTTCTACCCTGCAAGCCACCGGGAACACCCCCTGCAGTGGAAGCCCAAGGGCGTGGCCTCCTGCTTCCTTCCATAAGCCAGGTGTCTGCCTCCAGAATGTTCTCGCCCTCTGCTCCCTCGGTGCTATTTCTATCTGCCAGATTTCCAACAGTTATTATCCAACAAAATCTTCCTCATTTCATTTCTGACCCTTCACAGCTACTCACATAGGGGTTCTCAGGTTGGGGGACAGACCTGCACAGCTGTGTGTGCCCCCCTAATCATGGCCTCACAACTGGGGGCACAGGCCTGTAGCGTCCAGCCAGGTGGACAGTTTGGCCATGGGAGGTGGAGGCCAGCCCAGGGTGGGTCTCCAGTGCCCTCGAAGTCCCTACAAGTGGTCCCTGGCTGTCACAGACCCCACAACCATGACGCATAGCTGTGGATGCACGTAACAGTTCGGCCTAGAAGTACAGTTTCAAGAGCATAATCTAATATCATCTTAACATTATGGGAAGTTCCTGTCATCCTGTCAGAAGTGGCCTGCCGTCGCTGACCCAGAGACTGGCCCTGAGACCCCAAAAGAAGCGCTGGCAGCCCTGCTCTACTGAGCTACCCCGATCCAACGTCATAGTCCCTTCCTGGGTCCCTCTGACATCTCGGGCTGCCCTACAAAGACCAGTGGCCACGTGGGTTTCTCCTCTTCTGTATGGGTGGCCAACATCCACTCAACTGAAGAAGCTCTGTCAAAGGCCAAGTCTATGCCAGAGGAAGGCCATACGAAACCCCTACTGTCCCTGTGTCCGCCACGCTCCTAACAAGAGCCACCTTTTCCCACAGGCTGCCTGCGCCAAGCATTTCTTTAGGATTCAAATCCATCAATAGAACCACAAAAGCCTGAAGCAGTAGCACATCGAAAGTCCTTTGTAGAGGACTTAATAGCATATTGGCAACTCAATCATTATGCATTTACGTTCCTACAATGTCAAATCACGGCAGTTAAGAGGGAACACGCTGGCAAACTGACAAACAGCCACCACTAACCAATTAAATAGTAACACCAGAGGATTTTTTGTTGCAGAGCTCAATGAGAAAAAAATCAGTTTGTTTCCATTCACTCTTGTCCTGGCTAGCTTTGTACCAGCACAATAGGACCATAACAGGCCCTGATTTTAGATGCCGAGACAAAGGAGTAGGTGCAACCCCAGTCCTGCGGTCAGAAACGAATGGGATAGGCCATGGGCTGTAGGCCACCAGAACTCCACTGCCACCCTGGGGCCCAGCAGCCCCAGGCCCAGGGACTCTCAGTCAGGAGACTTTGGTAATGCCTGAGGACGCTTTGGTCATCACAGCTGGGAGGTGGGGTGCTCTTGGTATCTAATGGGTAGAAGCCAGGGCTGCACCCTACATCCTCATGGCAGCCCACAACACAGAGCCACGCCACCTGGAATGTGAACAGCGCCCAGGTGGTGAAGCTGACCACGGTCTGCCGGGTTGCATTTACAGAAAGACAGAGGAGCTCTCTTGCTTTATTTGAACTCAGTCTATCACAACTTCAGAAGTTGAATATGACACTTATTTTCCAGACACGTAGCAAAGCTGAGATCCTATCAAGGTCAGAGGTGTTAGAGAGACAGGGAAGAACTCAGCACTCCACTTGAGACTGGCCTCAGCTGGGTGCTCGACAGAGACCTTCACTTTGTCACGGACTCATCTCCTGGCACCCCAAGACCAGGAGAGCAATGCTCAAGAGCGATTCCGAGGAGTGCGGCTCTGCAGCTCTGCTGCTAATCGTCGCATTGACTGTTGATGAGGGTGAGCAGCCAGCTCCGCACTTGGTCTGGGGCCCTGCTGCCTGAGTGCACTCCCCACCCTCCCTGTGGGGAGGGGATGCTGGCATTTCCTCTCTGCCCTGTGGTCACTAGCTTTACCAGCTCGGCTGACAAGGCCACCTGTAAGGACCACTCTCATGCGTGCTGTGCAGTCCTTACCCGATGTGCGGTGTGGCGGGTGGTAGTGGGGGCGTTGTGGTGTAGAGGAGGGGAGTGAGGCCCTGCCCTGCTGGGCCTGCTGTGTGCAGTACTAGGTCTTCCCACCTCCTCCATCTCACTGTTCTCCAGAATCGGCCCGGCCCACCATCTGGACGCCGTGGCCTCAGGCCTCCAGGCCAGCCAGCCCTACCTGCCTTTCTTAGTTTCCAGACTGCCTACTGAGAAGTGCACCTGCTTCAACTGAACTGCTCGCTGGACATCCCAGCTGCAGGTCCATTGGCTCACTGAAGCCATCATCTGTCTACCTCCTGCCCTCTGCTTCCTGGCCATGGGCACCCAACACTACTCTGCAAGCAGCCTCAGTTACCACTGCTCCCACCTTTCCCTCAGCATCAGCCTGTGTCCTCCCATCCCACTGTCCCCACAGCTCCCAAGGAGAGACCCGTGCACACTTCACTCCCACAGCCTCGCCCTTGTCTCTCCCACCTCCAAGCGCCCAGGGAGGCTGGATGCCCAGTACACTGCTTAGCTTCCAGTAGCTACTGACTGCCGTTAGGGAAGGGTCCCCATGCTGGCCTCGGCACACTTACGGCCTCCTCTCTGACGCCAGCACGCAGCCATGGAGGGCGCACCACACTTACAGAGACCCTGTGCTTCTGGAACCTCTGGATCCTTGCTTCTCCTCCGCCTCTCCCCTTCCCAGGCCCTGCAGCACCCCCGGTTGGACCCTCCTCTGTTCTGGGAGCCTCTAGTTCATTCAGGCCACTGCACGCACTCCATTAAACCAGGGCCCCAGAGGGCAGTGTTTGCTGGCCACTCCAGCACCCAGGAGAGTCCTGCCACATGGTAGGAGTTCTGTGCATGCTGTTAACTCAAGTGAACTCAGGTCTCTCCGGTGATGGGACCTCAGTGGGGACAGGGACCAGGAAAGTTAGAAATGACAGACAGATCTGATGTGGCAACCCCCACAAACCAGCCTACCTCACAGAGATGCAGGGACAGGGCACTGAGCCCAGCTCCACACAGAGGTGCAAAAGAGCAGGGGCTCTAGCATGAAAACCTGGGATGGGGAGGGGCCAGAGGCCACCTGGAGCAGCAGATGCTGGGGCAGGGAGTGCCCATGGCCCCATGGGGGCCTAAGACTGGCTGCCCGCCTCCTGACCCCGACTGGAGTACAGAAGGCCACTTGCAGACTCTAGCTGCAGCCTGGGGGCTCCACCCCCACCTTGTCCGCTCTGTCAGTGGCAGGAAGGCAGGGGTGAGAGGAAACAGGGAAAAGAGGAGTGGGTCCTCGCACGAACCCCCTCCCCAGAATGCCAAGATCAGCATCTCATACAGCAAAACCGGGAGGCCGCATACCTTTTTATGATGCAGGACCCATTTCCAAAGGCAAACGATAAAGTCAGAGACATGCTGGGGGCAGAGGCAACTGGAACCTGGCTCCTGCTGTTAGGAAATGCTGGGAAATGGGGACACTCAGCACCTCCACATGGCTTTCAACTTCAAAGCCCTTTATAAGATTAACTAATTAGCCCATGACAAGGGCCTAGAGGCAGCAAGGGAGAGCACCTGGAAACAGCCTTCCTGTCCAGCCCAGGAAACAGCGGTTTCTCGGCAGCCCCTTAGCTTCTGCCCCAGAGAGGCTCCTCACAGCCACGCGCGCTCCCTCTGGGGAGCTGTGCCCACCAGTGCATGGGCTCAGGCACTGAGGAAAAGGAATAAGGGAACGGAAAAGCATCTGGGATGCCTATGCGATAATTAACACCAGCTATCCCTACAAGGCATTAATAGTAATTGAAACTTATAATGTCAGTTTCACAGCTCATTACTCAGATGCAGCACACAAATCTTCACGTGGGCTTTATGTCCTACCCTGCAGAGAGTGGGTGCTCCCACATGCACACAGCGCCATCTCCATCTTCCACTGGGACCGACGCGCTGGGGACTTTGGCAAAGGTGCTTCCACTACACCGTGCTGCGGGCAAGGCCTTAAATCACACCGGCTTCTGTAGGAATGGGTGGACGCCACGGCTGGCCTGGGGCATTTGAGGAACGGGGCTCAGCCTCCAGAGTCCCAGGCACATGGCGAGGAGAGCCTGGGCAATGACTCACTAGTCTTGGATTCTGAGATGTCGGTCATCCTTTGTCCACAGCTTCCAGGCACCTCCTCCTGACCTCACAAATGTGTCAGGTACATGTTTCCAAAAGAGGGACACCAGGGCTATGAGCCCCATGGGTGATCCCGACCCTCCTCAGTGAGAGGCAGGGCTTTCCAGCAGCGGATCTAGCCTGAGAAAAGGCCTAGACTTGGACGCAGGCACGGCTGGCCCCCCAGAGGGTGCAGAGTTGACATGCATCGGGGAGCCAAACCCTGATGGGTTTGGTGAGCAAATTCCAGGGATGGTGAGCAGATCAGAGTGGGGAGACCGCCCAACAGCCAACAGCTGGACAGAGCAGGTCATGAAGGGGGAAGAGACAGCTCTCTGTCCCCAACACCCACACGCTCCTTGTCAGAGACTATCCCAAGTCCCGCTGGGGCCGCCGTCACCCAGCTGAAGTCTCCATTTCCCGGCCTCACATACAGGAGGCCATGGCCAGGCATCACAGGCTGGACAGTGTTTTGTAAGGAAGTGCTACTTCCTGTCCCCGTTCCCCGGCCTGGAGGGCCAGTATGGGGTGCACGGCCGTTTCCACACCAAGGCACACTCAGCAGAAGACGGGAGGAGTGGGGTCCTCGGATGGCCTCGGAGGACAGAGCCGCGGACGTGACACGACAGGAAAGAGACTTCACCTTCCTGGAGCCGCCAGTCTTCAGCAGCTTAGCCTGGACCCTGGCTGACCCAGGGATCTGAGGAGTCATTCAGAGCACTTTAGCTCGTGAACAGTTTCCGAGCCCAGTGCGTACTTTGGCAGCAGTGACGGTGAGTACCCACGCCCTCGCCTTCTGGAAGTGCCTGAAAAGGCATTTCTTGTCTCATCACGTGGTGAAAAATGTACTTAATTGGGATGTCTCCACCTTCTGGTTCACGAATTCGGTCTGTGATGAAGTCGTCCCCACATCACACCGTGGCCAGGAGGGCCCGGGCTCCGGCTTTCGGCTGCTTCTGCTTCAAGCCCCTTCTTTCCTTTTTCTCAATAAAAGCTGCTCCTCAGGCACCGGCTCCTGGCTTCTTCCACTCTTTATTCTGACGGTTTTCTCCCTTCCCCGTGGTTGTGCACTTGTTCTTCCAGGAATTTAGGGAAGATCCATAGCGTGATGTGATCATGGAGACAGAGGCTGTCTACAGCCAACAGCTGCCTTCAGTTGGGTTTCATATTAGAGCAAGATTGGGGACACTGAAAAGCAAATGGATGCTCCTTTTCTATTTTTTTTCCTTTTTCCAGACTTTGACAAAAGCCCTTTCTCCAGTTCTCCTGTTGCCCCTTCTACTTTTCAGTCAACTCACTGATGATAGGGGTATTTTGCTAGAAGGTGGCTGGGCCTCCCTTCCCATTCTGACCTCTTAGAAGTGGGTTTCCTGCCTTAGAGACATCTGGTTTGGGCTGGGTGGAGCCATTTGTATGTAGAAGGTGTGAGGCCCTTTGGGTTCCTCTAGATGAATGGTAATATGTAAACAATGTCATTGTTATGCAATAAAGGGATGTGGCACTTTGAACCTCTTCTCAAATCAGCTGATAACAGCTTTATAATAAAACCATCATTTCAGAGGACATAAACCTCTTTCAAAATAGCACTTTCCTCTTCAAAGGATTTATGATTAAAAAACTGAATCCCCCTTCCAAGGATATGAAGCCAATTTCTAGGCTACTCACAGATGGAAAGAGGAGAAACATGAGCAGCAAACTAAATCTAGCCAAGAGGCGGCAAGATCCAAATTAAGGTCACCTAAAAACAGACTGAGAAACCAGCTTTAGAAAAAGTTGCTTTTGACACGAAAATAGCTCCGTTAGGGGGTGTTTTTTTTCCTGCTTGGGGAGATTTACAGCCAACATTAATGGAAACACTGAGAGTGAAGATAATTCTGTGGAGAGCACACACACACATGCACACCCAGACGTGCACACATGTGTGCACACACACGCTGGACCTGGGCCCGGCATTCACAGTGATGAGGGGCCCGCATGGTTCGCTCCATTGTGACAGAGAGCCCCTCACTCCCGCACGCTAGTCTCTACCCTCGGAACACAGGGGGCTGTGGGTGCCCAGCACAGGGACCCGCCAGCCGGGGCACTCTTGCCCAGGCCATGGCCAGGAGCCCACGCCTTACTACCCACATGAAGAAGAATAAAGGGGGCACCGGGGGTCAACAAAAACAAGAGTCTCTACTGAGCCTGCCTGAGATCGCCCTGGACCCTCACGTGCCGAGCCCACTCAGCGCAGGCTGGGGAGCGCATGCGCCTACTCACGTGCCCCTTCTCCCGCTGAGACACTGAGCAGTTGTGACAGCGCCCAAGGACGTTTCTGAGTGCTAGCTTTTCAAAGCCAGCTGGCGTCCAAAGTTTCTATAGGATGGCCACAGCACAGTGCTGTGTTTTGGTCGAACTGTGACTCCAGAGCTCTCTGCTTCCCCGTCAATATGTGTTTCTGGTTTGCAATGATACAGATGCTGGGGAGAAGCTTCTCAGGAGTCTTGTGACATCGCCTCCGGATCACCTAGACTGTGGCAGGGGTCAGGTGAGGGAAGCTGACACTGAAGCGTGTGTTCCAGCCGTCCTGCACGTGTCTGCCGCGCACTGTGGGCACACAGTGAACGAGGCTGCTCCCGCGCAGGCACGACCCCCGACAGCCCTACCCCCTCTCCTGCTGACAGCTCAGTTGGGTGTCAGAACAAGCAGGTTCCCGTGAAAGAAGAGTAAAGGGAGTGGCCGGCCAAGGAGACCCGCAGGCACGCTGCCCACAGCTTCCCGACAGAACAGCCTGCCCAGCTCCAGGGACCTTTCCCTGGATGTGCACTGAGCAGGCCCTGGGCACCCTCCCCTCTCCCCTCAGCCTGGCCATCTTGCAGTGCCCCAGAGGTCCTGCTGCCCTGAGAGCTGTTGCCACCCAGCTGTGCTATTTCATGACCTACCCTAAAGCATGAAGAAGGCTCTAAAACATGTAGTTCACAAAGGAAATGAAAAGCAATTTTGCTCTGACACTTAGGATAATTAGGTTGCCTGGATGTTGGCAGTTCCTATCTGGGCCGTTAGTCAGTATTGTGAGTATTCGCACAGAGACCAGAGCACCTTGTTCAGGCTCCTGGGACCCACCTTTCATTCCCTGAGCAGAAACGGGCTGGGTGGATAGCAAGCACGTGTGTGCACAAGGCACATCCTCCACACACTCAAACTGTTGCTCAAAAGTAATCCCCTCGGCACAAATGTGGGCTTATTGTCCTGGACTGGAGGAAGGTATTTACAACCCATTTCAGAAATGAGGTCTTGGCACCCAGAACATACAGCTGTCCTGGCAGTGGAGCAGCGCTGTGCTGAGGAGCACACCCGTGAGACAGCCCCGGCTGCCACCCCGGCCCAGCTCCGACCCTCTGGGCATGGAGCCAGACACCCGGCCTGCCCTGCCGGTTCCCACCACCGTACGGAAGCCTACCCGCTTAGAACAGTGACAGCAGAGTAAACGCTAGATAAATACTGACTTCAAGGGAGAGACAAGTGTTTCCAACACACATGGTATAAGTTATAGTTATAGTAATTAGGGATGAACAGGCGGAGGAAACTGAGCCAGTCCAGAATTAGTATAGAAGACAAACACAAAGGGTCCAGAAACACATGAAAAGATACAACAGATATTGCCATTTCCTACCCCCAGCTGGCAAAAATTGAAAAGTCTGACAAAAGCAAGTGCTGGCTAAGGTGCAGGAAAAATGTGTGTCATCACTTCCTGGAGCGGAAAGCGTGCCTGGTGGCCCAGCTCTTCAGTTCTGAGGAATCTGGCCCAGTGTTCTCTAGAGCAGGAATGCACTGTGTGTGTGCAGCAAAACACAGAGGCAACCAAATGCCCACCACTTGCGGTAGATAATGTGTGATGTACTCAAATCACAGAACACTGTCCCATAGGAAAAATGAATATCTACACCTGTCAACATGGCCGATACTTTGCTGGGTGGAGGAAGCAAGTTGCAGACACATAATGATTCTAAGTATATAGTGTTCGGCATGAGGCATAGCTACATAAAACAATGTAAACTATTTAGAGACACAGACATGCTTCTTACCACTGTAAAGAAGAGGGGAAGTTAAAAGAACAGGAAGAGCTGCCCAAAGGGCCTCCAGGTCCTGGTGCTCTTAGGCTGGGTGGAGACACATTGGTGGTATTGTTTTATCAGCCTTCATACTGTGCATGCACCTTCTATAGACTTTTATTTGTAATACATCTCACAGTGAAAATACAGCTGACCCTTGAACAACATGGGTTCAAACTGCATGAGTTCACTCACGTGTGGGTTCTTTCCAATAAGTATATTAGAAAAAGTTTTGGAAGTTTGTAAGAATTTGAAAAAAGCACTTTCTCTACCTTATTTTTAGAAAACAGTACATAATGTATAACAGACAAAATATGTTAATCAACTGTTTATTTATCAGTAAGGCAGCTAGCCAACAGTAGGCTATTAGTAGTCAAGTTTTTTGGGCAGGTCAAAGTTACACGTGGATTTTCAACTGCATGGGGGGTTGGCACCCCAACCCCCATGTTGTTTGAGGGTCAACTCTACTGTTAAAAATAAAGTGTAAAGACTATTCATTTCTAATCTAAACACCACAGGTACTTTTCACCCTCCAGCAGCTTTCTTCCAGGAGCCGTGTGGAATGAAAGACTATTAGGTCCACGTTCGGATCAGCTCCATAGTCTGTGGCAGTAACAGAAGGGCGGGTACGAGAACGGTCGTCTGCACACCACTCTAGGCCAGCGGTCTGCTGAAACTCAGAGGGGTGGAGGGAGAAACAGGCGGGCAGGTCCAGCCAGCAGACCAGATTAGTTAGGATGGGGACGATGCCTGGTGTTAAGTACTTTAAACCAAGTGCCATCATGTAAAAGAGCGGGACAAACGCGTGCAGAGAAGCCCACAGGATGGAGCCCAGACCTCTGGGTGGAGGTTACAAGCCAACTTGGAATCCACATAGAAAGAATCTTCTAGTAGTCGGAGTAGAGAATGCAAGGGGCTGCCTCTGGAGGCAGTGGGTGCTTTGACTGGAAACATGTAAGAGACACTTAGGGGGAACGTGGCAAAGGGGCTGAGTCCTAGAGGGCAGGGCTAAGGGGACATCAAGAAAGTAAACAGAGTAGGTGGTCCCTGAGACTTGCTTCCATTCCAAGATGCTACGATATCTTGGCTTGCTCTGTGTACACCAACCCAGCCTGACTCCTGTGATGCCAACTAGAGGGATGAGGGAGGCTCTAGTCGTCAGAGAAAGTTAAAGACTAGTGCACTGTTTCAGAGCACTGCAGAGGAAATGTGGCCAAGAACCGTCCCCACTGCCCTCTAGGGCCTGGGAAGTCATCACATCCTCCTTCCAGCATCTAGAAAAAACAAGACACAAAACCACACACATTTCAAAAACATTTCTTAATGAAAGCTGAAGTGCTGCCCTGGAGTAGACCCCTTGCCAAAGTATGTGATTGCATTTTCCTGTATTAGTCATTACTATTCAGAAATGGGAGGAGGGTTTGGGGAAGCCACATCTCAACTGCTGCATGCCGGAGATGAGGTGCCAATGTGTGCTGCATGGCAGAGGATGAAATGCCGCTCCTCGGCCTGTAAGCAGAGTTCCAGCCAGGCTCTGTTCCCGTACATACACCCCTCTGCTCCCCAGGACTCTCCGGTGCTCATACAGTGCTGTCTTGTCCATCTCCTTTACTACCGGCAACAGCTTCTGGCAAGGAATTCCAGGATAAAGGACCAACTCTGCCTTCTTAAAATACTATCTTCAAATAATTTATTAGCACTTTACAGATATTAGTTGACAGATCATCACCACGGTTTTTGTTCCAAGGTAAGTGGTGACTGTAACCTTCACTATTTTAAAATCTAAAAGATTAATGAAAACCACATCACACCCACACGAATGGCTACAACCATAAACATAGACAATAATGAATGTTGACAAGGTTGTGGAGACAGTGGAACCCTCCTACTCTGCTGGTGGAAACGTACAAGGGGGCAGCCACCATGAACAACAGCCTGACAGGTCCTCCGTAGGTTAAGCAGAGCTCCTCTCCTAGAGGAGCGAAAACCTGTGTCCACACACAACAGTACAGGAATGTTTGTAGCCGGGGCATCTACAATAGTCAAAAACAGAGACCCACCCAAGTGTCCATCTGACAGAAGGATAAACAAATGTAACACATTATGATTCAGCTGTAGAAAGAAGGAAATGGTCACATATGTGAGAACCAAGACCAACTTAGAAAATACCATGTTAAACAAAAGAAGTCAGACACAAAAGGCCACATATTTTCTAATTCAATTTACATGAAATGTTCAGAATGGACAAATTCATAGAGACAAAGCAGATTAGCAGTTTCCACAGACCAGGGGAATACAGAGCAACTGCTATCAGGTATGACGTCTCTTTCTGAGGTGACAAAAATGCTCTGGAATTAGATAGTGGTGGTAGTTGCAGGATTTTGTGACTATACTAAAAACTACCTTAAGAAGATAAAATGTAGACTTTAAAAAGCTAAAAGATTAGCATGTTGAGCTATTTGGGGACCTAAAATAATAATGTGAAAAGCAGGTGAACAGATCAGTGTCTTCAGGCCCACCGTCTCATCTGAACCTTAGGGCGGCGTCCAGGAGGGTGGGGCACAGGCATCAATCATGCTCCTGTCCAGCAGAACCACATGGGAACCCCTGGGCATCCAGAGGCCACTAGCCTGGGTGCAGGTGCACATTTAGTCAGGCCATGCTACAGAAGCTTTGTCCAGACTTAAATTTTATGCCCCACCCACCACCACTTATAATATTCCTCATGGAGAGTATTAAAAAGAAAGACAGGCCCAGTGTGGTCTCACTTCTGCCAGGCCAAGCCACCACACCAGGGCTTCATACTTGCCCTGACTGGTCCTGCCCTCCCCCTGAAGTATGTAGTCGGTCAGGAACCTTCCGGGCAGTGTCTGTCATATGTGCCCCCTCCAACCCCTAAGGAAGATGAGGTGACACCCCCATGAGACCCCCCTGCCCAGTCCTGACCCTTGTCTCCTCTCACACACACAGACAGCCTTGGGGTGTGCACGGAACCATCTCACTGGATGCATCCCTGCCACAGCCACACCGCTTCATGTACTTACACACCCCCTGCTGAAGAAAAGGCATTCCGTTATGTCCAAACGAAGGGCCTTGCAGCCGTTTGCCCAAACTCCTCCCAGGCCGTAGGCTGGCTGTAATCCTCAGCAGGACTATGAATTAACTCATTTATAATAAAACAACCATGTTCATTTCAGTCAACAAGAGAAAGGTGGTAAGGGATTGGTGGCTACAGATTATTAGCAGAGAATGCACTTGGGTGGCTAATTTTTTTAAGTGTTCTTGAACATTCTTTGGGTTGGTGTGTGTATGCATGTGTGATCTTTTATTCACACAAATCCCCATGTATTTTCTATACAGAGCCCACAGCTGAGTCTCACAGACCTCTTCCTCACTGCATCTTTCTCTGGCTCACCTGCTTTACAGGTGCACCCCAACACCCACAACCTCCAGTCCGAGCCCTGGTGAGCCAGAGGGTCCTGGTGGCGCCTGGCTCTTCCCCCCACATTAGAGGCACACACTTCCCCTTTCTGATCCTCGCGCCATCTGGGGAAGCCAAGGCCTCCCTCTCGGGCACATCCCAGGAGCCCATGTGTGGCTGAAGGAAGCAGGCCACCCACAAATCCCCTGCTGCCTCTGTTCCAACATTTTAATGGAACAACCGTGGGGGCAGGATGATAAAGACTTGACACAGCACAGGAAAATCCCTCTGCAATACAGCTTAACAGCCATGCCCACATCCCATACTTAGCTTTTTATGATGTCTGCCTACTCTCATTAAATTCCAATCTAGCCAGGGAAAGCCACCTCTTGGCCTCATCTTAATTGTGCACAGAACTTTAATTGATGGCAGTAAAGCTGTCTGCCCATATCCTAATGTGGTGAGAGAAGTAGACACCAGAAGCCTGATTTCCAAGTTGGAAAGGGCCCTCATTTGAATTCTTAGCTGCTGAGAAGCCAAAGAATGAGCTGCTAGTCTGCCCCTTAATGAAGGAAATCACTTATGTGGGCACGCTTTGTGCTCAGTCAATGCATTCTTTCTAAAAGGCCATTTCTGTGTTAGCCCATCCTTCCTCATCCGACTGGCCACTCCTGCAGATTCACTCATTCAGCAAACTCATTCCTGCAGTAGCTCTCAAAAATCAGCACACACTATTCTACAGCACAGCCCCTACTTGTGAAATTATTTATAGCCTTACTTAGAAATCTAAGCTTCCTTAAGACTAACAATTTTATTGGCTGACTTAAGCTCAACTCAGAGGCAAGAAGCACCCCTGCTTCTCATGTCAGCGTCCTCAGCCCTTCCAGCTGACAGTCTGCCCTTGGGAGCCCTTTCCAGGCTTGGCTTTGTCTCCACCTGCCTAGTTAGGTTTACAGGGGAAGATCTGGACTTAGGGCTTCGACAGGAAATGCATGATATACAAAGTTCTGCTAAAAAAAGGTGGAGGGGTGGCTATTATTTGGGGATCCCAGGCTCTCAGAAGCCACACCAGGTATTCTGTCTGTCTGTCTGTCTCTCCCTTATCCCTTCTCCTCACCTCTCCCTTTCTTTCCCTGCTGTACCTTCCAGTTGTCAAGGTAATTTTTTCAGAGAGCCACCCATTCCTGGAAATGCTGTATTTGCTTTGGTGCTGGATCCTTAGGACTAATAACCAGATCTGAGATGCACCAGAAAATCTCACAGGAGCCTTGGGATCCTGGCCACACCAGGATGTGTGCGTAAGCAGTGGTCATCCACCAGAATGCGGGCAGACCCTGGGGATCTTTGTGGCCAGTGTTTGATGTCAGCATGGCAAAAGTCCCGTACTTGCATGTCTCTTCCAGCATTCATAAGGGTCACTGGAAGTGACACTCTCCACTCTAGAACTCTGTCTTTCCTTGAATTGCATGCAGGGGACCAAGGGTGGCCTTTGCTACACATTTTTCATATGTACCAAATCTATTCCCCCCTCAGGGGGTTATCTGGACATGACTCCTAAACTGGTTTGGCATCACTGAATCCCCTGCTGCCTATTCTCATATCCTAATACATCCAGCTATTGAAAAGTGTTTGTTTAATTTCTGTTTCAATAAAAACACCAATTTAACAACATTTTTCTTCCTTCATTAAATGGAAACAAAAGCATCATATAATTTTTAAAATACTGTAAGCAGATAACCAAAATTTGATAACTGTATGCCCTGACTCAACTCATTTCTGCTTCAAATACTCCCAATCCATGCCGGCTTTGGCAATGAATGACATTCTGGAGTGAGAGGGAGAGGAACGTGCATGCTACATTTGCTCTATCAACTTACTAAATTAAGGCAAGATAGTAAAGGGATGCAGTTTTGATGAGAACAGTTTAATTAAAAGCAAATCTGAGGATGTAAGTTTTCGGGTCCACTACCGACTGCATCCCTCAGAGAATGCAAAGAACAGTGAAGAAGCTATGGAGGGACGTGTTCATGCACCTGGTGTCTCATGTGTCCTGAGGTCACTTTCATGAGTACTATTTCCTATTGTTAAAATTTATAAGGAGAGGATTAAAGATGGCGGCATGAGAGGTGAGAGGTTTACTATATGTCTCAGTGTTGTCTTTCTTGGGTCCCTTGTTTGGGAGATCTGTGCACCTCCATGGCCTGAGAGACTATCTCTTTCCCCAGATTGGGGATGTTTTCAGCATTACCTACTCAAAGACACTTTCTATCTCTTTCTCTCTCTATTCTTCTTCTGGTACCCCAATAATGTGAATATTGTTCCATTTGGATTGGTCGTACAGTTCTCTCAATATTCTTTCATTCTAGAGATCCTTTTTTCTCTCAGTGCCTCAGCTTCTTTGTATTCCTCTTCTCTAATTTCTATTTCATTTATCGTCTCCTCCACTGTGTCTAATCTGCTCTTAAAACTTTCCATTTCTCCTAAAACTGCATATAAAATGAAAATATAATTAATATGACTAATTCTGAAAGAGCAACAGGAAAGAGGACGGCACCAAACTGCATACACCTGGAGAAAAGAATAAACCTCATGGAACAGGGTAACGTACCAAAGCCGTGGCCCGGAGGGACCCAAGTCCTTCCCCACCCCAGCTCACCAGCAGGAAGAAGAGAAACAGAGCGGGGAGGGAGTGGAGGCCTGGGACTGCTGAATACCTAACTCCAGAGATCAGATCTGGGAGCACAAACCTACATTTCATGGTGTTTTCATGGTACTCTCGTGATTAGGGGGTTGGAAAGCTAAGGCAGGCAGAATACCTGAAGAGACTGAGATTCCAGCTGCTTGTGGAATGCAGGGATCTATATCTGGCTGCTCTGGGACAAAAGAAAGGTGGGAAGTCTGAGAGACTTCCTGAAAGCGAGAGGGCTGATAAAGGGGCAAGGATTGCACAAAGCTTACTGCTCAGGAGAAACGACAGGTAAACAAAATTGTCTGGGTGCACTCTGCCCAGGAGGTTGGGAACTTTCACAATCTTCAGAAGCTCCAGGTCTATGGCTGGCTACAGAGCTCCAAGAACCCCCTCTGTGATATGCAGCCTACTGAGACACTTTCTTCCAGCCAGCCCCAGCTGGCTCACAAACTGGCAAACGCTACCCTCGTGTTAGGCCAGCCAGAGGGAAACCCCATCTACAGAAACTACAAATGCAAAGCATACAGGCTTATACCTGTGTGCTTGGCCCACTGTTTCTGGCCGTGGAGACATGCATAGCAGCCAGGAGCAGGAAACAGCTCTTTCCTCCCCCCAGGCACCAATACCGCTCCCCTGCAACCACTGACATTGCTTCAGGGGCTGAGCAGCTCCTGAGAGTACAGCTTCTGGGCACTAGAGGTCGCCATATACAAATATGAAATGCCAAAGAAACCTGGTTCAAAGTAAAATTATGAATACAACCCCTGAGGAAGATTGAAATGAAATCGACCTCATGAATCTGCCTGAAAGGGATTTCAAAATAAAAATCATTAACATGCTCATGGAGGTACAGAAAAATATTCAAGAACTCAGGAATGAATTCCGGTCGGAAAACCAATCATTACAGAACACAGTATCAGAAATGAAACATACAATGGAAAGTTTTAAAAGCAGATTAGATATAGTGGAGGAGACGATAAATGAAACAGAAATTAGAGAAGAGGAATACAAAGAAGGTGAGGCACAGAGAGAAAAAAGGATTTCTAGAATGAAAGAATATTGAGAGAACTGTGTGACCAATCCAAATGGAAAAATATTCACTTTATAGGGGTACCTATAGATGAAGAGAGAGAGAAAGGGATGGAACGTGTCTTTGAGGAGGTAATTGCTGAAAATGTCCCCAACTGGGGAAGGAGATAGTCTCTCAGGCCATGGACGTGCACAGATCTCCCAAACAAGGGATGCAAGGAAGACAACACCAAGACATATAATAAATAAAAGGGCAAAAATAAGGATAAAGACAGACTATTAAAAGCAGCCAGAGAGAGAAATAAGATCACATGCACAGGAAAACCCATCAGGATATCATTAGACTTCTCAGCAGAAACCTTACAGGCCAGAAGGGAGAGTGGCATGGTGTATTTAATGCAATGAAGCAAAAGGGCCTCAAACCAAGAATACTTTATCCAGCAAGACTATCATTTAAATTTCAAGGAGGGATTAAACAATTCCCAGATAAGCAAAAGCTGAAAGAATTTACCTCCCACAAACCATCCCTGCAGTGTATTTTGGAGGGACTGCTATAGATGGAAGTGTTCCTAAGGTTTAATAACTGTCACCAGAGGTAATAAAACACAGTAAAGAAAGTAGAACAGTTAATTACTAAGCAAAAGCAAAATTAAATCAACTATCCCCAAAGTCAATCAAAGGATAGACAAAGAATACAGAATATGATACCTAATATATAAAGAATAGAGGAGGAAGAAAAAGAAGGAGAAAAAAAGAACCTCTAGGTTGTGTTTCTAATAGCATATTAAGTGAGTTAAGTTAGAAGCTTAGATAGTAAAGAAGTTAACCTTGAACCTTTGGTAATCATGAATCCAAAGCCTGCAATGGCAATGAGTACATCCCTATCCATAATCACCCTAAATGTAAATAGTCTGAATGCACCAATCAAAAGACATAGTCACTGAATGGATAAAAAAGCAAGACCCATCTATATGCTGCCTACAAGAGACTCACTCTAAACCCAAAGACATAGACTAAAAGTGAAGGAATGAAAAAAGATATTTCATGCAACTAATGGGGAGAAAAAAGCAGGAGTTGAAGTACTTGTATCAGACAAAATAGGCTTCAAAACAAAGAAGGTCACAAGAGACAAAGAAGGACATTACATAATAATAAGGGAGTCAATCCAACAAGAAAATATAACCATTATAAATATCTATGCACCCAACACAGGAGCACCTACATACGTGAAACAAATACTAACAAAATTAAAAGGGGAAATAGAATGCAATGCATTCATTCTAGGAGATGCCAACAATCCACTCACTCCAAAGGACAGATCAACTGGACAGAAAATAAGTAAGGAGACAGACACCCTGAACAACACATTAGAACAGATGGACCTAACAGACATCTACAGAACTCTATGCCCAAAAGCAGCAGAATACACATTCTTCTCAAGTGCGCATGGAACATTTTCCAGAATAGACCGCATACTAGGCCACAAAAAGAGCGAAATTGTACCAACCAGTTTCTCAGACCACAAGAATAAATTATGTAAAGAAAATGAAAAATTCCACAAACACATGGAGGCTTCACAACATTCTCCTAAATAACCAATGGATTAATTCCCAAATAAAAACAGAGATCAAGCAATATATGGAGACAAATGACAATAATTCAACACTGCAAAATCTGTGGGATGCAGCGAAGGCCGTGCTAAGAGGAAAGCATATTGCAATACAGGCCTACCTCAGGAAAGAAAAACAGTCCCATATGAACAGTCTAAACCCACAATTAACGAAGCTAGAAAAAGAAGAACAAATGAGGCCCAAAGGCAGTAGAAGAAGGGACATAATAAAGATTAGAGCAGAAACAAATAAAATAAAACAATAGAAAGAATCAATGAAAGCCAGAGCTGGTTCTTCGAGAAAATAAACAAAATAGATAAACCTGTGGCCAGACTTATCAAGAAAAAAAGAGAGTCTACACACATAAACAGAATCAGAAATGAGAAAGGAAAAATCACTACGGACACCACAGAAATACAGAGAATTATTAGAGAACACTATGAAAAATTATATGCTAACACACTGGATAACCTAGAAGAAATGGACAGCTTTCTAGAAAAATACAACCTTCCAAGGTTGACCCAGAAAGAAACAGAAAATCTGAACAGACCAATTACCAGCAATGAAATTGAATTGGTAATCAAAAACCTACCTGAGAACAAAACACCTGGACTGGGATGGCTTTACCACTGAATTTTATCAAACATTTAGTGAAGACCCAATACTGATACTCCTGAAAGTTTTCCAAAGAGTAGAAGAGGAGGGAATACTTCCAAACTCATTCTATGAGGCCAGCATCACTCTAATACCAAAACCAGGCAAAGACACCACAAAAAAAGAAAATTACAGACCAATATCCCTGATGAACATAGAGGCAAAAATACTCAACAAAATATTTGCAAACCAAATTCAAAAATACATCAAAAGGATCATCCGTCATGATCAAGTAGGATTTATTCCAGGGATGCAAGGATGGTACAACATTCGAAAATCCATCAACATCATCCACCACATCAACAAAAAGAAGGACAAAAACCAAATGATCATCTCCATAGATGCTGAAAAAGCATTTGACAAAATTCAACATCCATTCATGATAAAAATTCTCAACAACATGGGTATAGAGGGCAAGTACCTCAAAATAATAAAGGCCATATATGACAAACCCACAGCCAACATTATACTTAACAGTGAGAAGCTGAAAGCTTTTCCTTTAAGATCGGGAACAAGACAAGGATGCCCACTCTCTCCACTTCTATTCAACATAGTACTGAAGGTCCTAGCCACAGCAATCAGACAAAACAAAGAAATAAAAGGCATCCATACTGGCATGGAAGAAGTTAAACGGTCCCTGTTTGCAGTTGACATGATATTGTACATAAAAAACCCTAAAGAATCCACTCCAAAACTACTAGATCTAATATCTTAATTCAGAAAAGTTGCACGATACAAAATTAATATGCAGAAATCTGTGGCATTTCTATATACTAACAATGAACTAGCAGAAAGACATATCAGGAAAACAATTCCATTCACAGTTGGATCAAAAAGAATAAAATACCTAGGAATAAACCTAACCAAGAAAGTGAAAGATCTATACTCTGAAAACTACAAGACACTCATGAGAGAAATTAAAGAAGATACCAATAAATGAAAACACATCCCATGCTCATGAATAGGAAGAATTAATATTGTCAAAATGGCCATCCTGCCTAAAGCAATCTACAGATTTAATGAAATTCCTATTAAAATACAAACAGCATTCTTCAATGACCTAGAGCAAATTTTTCTAAAATTCATATGGAACCACAAAAGACCCCGAATAGCCAAGGCAATCCTGAGAAGGAAGAATAAAGCTGGGGGGATTATGCTCCCCAACTTCAAGCTCTACTACAAAGCCACAGTAATCAAGACAATTTGGTACTGGCACAAGAACAGACCCATAGACCAATGGAACAGACTAGAGAGCCCTGATATAAACCCAACCATATATGGTCAATTAATATACTATAATGGAGGCTTGGACAAACAATGGGGAAATGACTGCCTCTTCAACAAGTGTTGAAGACACTTTGGTGTTGGCAAAACTGGACAGTTACATGCAAGAGAATGAAACTGTATTACTGTTTAACCCCATACACAAAAGTAAACTCAAAATGAATCAAAGACCTGAATGTAACTCATGAAACCATATATCTCTTAGAAGACAACATAGGCAAAAATCTCCTGAATATAAGCATGATCAACTTCTTCCTGAACACATCTCCTTGAGCAAGGGAGACAAAAGCAAAAATGAACACATGGGACTACATCAAACTAAAAAGTTTCTGTACGGCAAAGGACACCATCAACAGAAGAAAAAGACATCCTACAGTATGGGAGAATATATTTGTAAATGACATATCCAACAAGGGGTTAACATCCAATATATACAAAGAACTCACATGCCTCAACCCCCATAAAGCAAATAACCCAGTTAAAAAATGGGCAGAGGATATGAAGAGACAATTCTCCAAAGAAGAAATTCAGAAGTCCAACAGACACATGAAAAGGTGCTCCACATCACTAATCATCAAGGAAATGCAATTAGAACCACAATGACATATCACCTCACACCAGTAAGGATGGCCAGCATCCAAAAAACTTAAGAACAACAAATGCTGGTGAGGATGCAGAGAAAGGGGAACCCTCCTACACCGCTGGTGGGAATATAAGCTAGTTCAACCATTGTGGAAAGCAATACGGAGGTTCCTCAAAAAACTAAAAATAGAAATACCATTTGACCTGGGAATCCCACTCCTTGGAATTTACCCAAAGAATACAACTTCTCAGATTCAAAAAGACATATGCACCCCTATGTTTATTGCAGCACTATTTACAATAGCCAAGATATGGAAGCAACCTAAGTGGCCATCAGTAGATGAATGGATAGAGAAGATGTGGTACATATACACAATGGAATACTATTCAGCCATAAGAAGGAAACAAATCCTACCACTTGCAACAACATGGATGGAGCTAGAGGGTATTATGCTCAGTGAAATAAGCCAGGTGGAGAAAGACAAGTGCCAAATGATTTCCCTCATTTGTGGAGTATAACAATGAAGCAAAACTGAAGGAACAAAATAGCAGCAGACTCAGAGACTCCAAAAAGGAACTAGTGGTTACCAAAGGGGAGGGGTGTGGGGGGAAGGTGGGGAGGGAGGGAAAAGGGGATTGAGGGGTGTTATGTTTAGTACACATGGTATAGGGAGTCACAGGGAAAACAGTGTAGCACAGAGAAGGCAAACAGTGAATCTGTGTCATCTTACTACACTGATGGACAGTGACTGCATTGGGGTATGGGTGGGGACTTGATAATATGGGTAAATGTAGTATCCACATTGTTTTTTCATGTGAAACTTTCATAAGAGTGTATATCAATAATACCTTAATAAAAAAATTTTTTTTAACTGATCAGGAATAATCATTACTTACATTGCTATAGCATCATTGATAGCAACCATTTTTGAGCTCCTGTGAAACAATCTTAGATGCTTTTTGTCCATTCTAATTCTCACTTTTCATTTTACAGATGAAGTGTGTGCAGTTCAGAAAGCTTAAGAAAGTGTGTAGGCTCACACAGACCCTGCAGAGTAGGGCAGGGATTTGAATTGGGTCTGGCACTAAAGCCCAAGTTCAAGGGCATCCTCCTGGACCACTCCACCTGTCCACACATGCTCATCAAAGCACAATGCCTTGAGAGCTTGACTTTCCTTCAGAAATAACTTACTGTGCATGGTTCTGCTTACTCACCTGTAGTATTTGCCTCTGAGTTGACATTTTACAGCAGAGAAGTACCAATAATTTTATAGGAGCAATAAGAGCACATATTGGGTATTAAAGAGCTGGAATCCACAACAGATTCTGATGACTTGGTAAGCAGAGGTCTTACATATTTTGGTCAGGTTTGGGATAGACCTAAACTGCTTCCAGATAACACATATGGATCCAACAGTCAGAATAACCTCCTCTTTAGCATGGAACTGGCCTTGGATCAGAAAGCACAGAGGCAGCTGGGACTCACTGCTGGGGTGTGAGCCGTGCATACCTGGAGTCATTCTCCTTTCAGGAAACAATGTTTGTGTTCCGTGAGCTGCCTCAGAGGCACTAAGAAAGGGCGAGGGCCTGGCCCTCCTCGGCAGCGCAGGAGGTCCCTCAACTATGAAGAGAAGAGGATGCAACCCTCTCCTTGTGGTCCTCACGTGCACCCTCCCCACACGGTCATCCTCTGCAGACGGCCACTCAGGCTGGGCAGCAGGACTGATGGACATCAGGGAGCAGCCGCCTCAATACCACAGACACACTCCGGGGTGGGGGGTGGACAACATGCCTTCTAGCCCTCAACAAAAACCCATGCGAGAGGCCATACGGCATGGTGCCTGTATGGAGATGGGACATGGTGAAGGCTTGGTAGGGGGCAGACATGCAAACAGCTCAACGGCCTGAGAGTCAAAGGTGGCTGCACAGAGCAGGCGGTATTTCAGGCTTCGGAAGATGTGTAGAAGTTTGCCAGGTAGGGGAGAGGAGGGAACGTCGGAGATGGCAGCTCAACCATCTCGTGTAAGTAATAATGAGAGTCAGGGAGGCAGCGAGGACTGCAGAGGCAGGTCCTCAGGTCATAAGGGACCATACATCCTCATTCAAATAATGCAGAACAAACTCACTTGCAGGTGTGCAATCCCAAGGCTATGCTATTTGACTATGTGGGGCGCAGAGGGGTGCACAGCACCCCCAGCTGCCTGTGAAGCTCCGAGCCGGCAGCCACAGGGCTGCTTTCCCCTCCTTCCAGCCTGCCTAGGAGGTGGCTGCCAATGGAATTCAAGTTAGTGCAAAAAGCCTTTCCTCATTCCATGGACTTGGATCTAGGCTAGGCTAAAGCAGAATTCATTGAAGATTTAAAATGGAAGCTGCTCCAGTCGGGACCTCCAGAATGACACTCGCTGACATGGCCTCTTAACCCTTTACATGCCATCAGGGGAGTTTCTAAATCCCAAATCAGGGGAAATGGACCAACATCATCACCAGCTCTCTCTCTTTCAAGGAGACAGAAATGTCTTAATCTGGTTTGAAAAAGCTCCACGCAGGGAAAGGGGAAGAAGGAGATGGCCAGCATGCCAGGATAGGAGGGCAGGCCAGGATAGGAGGGCAGGCCAGGTCTGGGAGGGCCAGCCACACTCCTCTGGCTCTGGCTCGGCTTCCACAAGGCAGCACATTTTAAAAGGGCAGGGGGGGGCGGGAGGTGGATAAAGACAAAGGTTAAAAACAACAGGAATGATGGGGGGAGTGCTTTCTGCTTGGGAACAGGCACCATGGGGTCATTTTCTGCCATGTGGGCCCCTCTCCTTTTGGGCATGGAAAACAGATCCATACTAATGTGTATTTCTCTTGGCCAGTCACCACTGCAAGAAGCTGAAAGAATGAAAGAGCAAAGTGCTTATAAATCCAAGCACTACTCAGGACAGTTAAAGGCAAGCCCTGGGTCGCCGTGGCTCTCCACTGGGCCTGCAAGCAGGCTCAGTTTAGGACTGTTTGTCTCTTTCCAACCACTGCCCTCACCAGTTCAGGGAAAGGGGAAATAAACATCAAGTTCACATCAGGATGCTGTAGGGAACAATTCTCTCTCAATTCCAAATAATGCCCTTGACCCTTGGCGCTTGGTCCTTGCTAGACTGTGCAGCTGCCACTATTTACCATGCACAGGTGACAGCCTAGAAAGGTATTCACAAGGACACCAAGACATGCCCCTCCAGGCAGGGACCAGAGTGCCTGTCCTGCAGACATCTCCGAGTGGACGCCGTGCTCATGTTCTGAGAATGGACAGTCAACTCACTTTCCCATCTTTAATCCTAGTCAGATGAGTGCTTTTGATCTGTTCTGGAACAGAGGCTTTAAATAAGGATGTTCTCAGAGAAGTTTTGAAGTCAGATTTTCACTGCATATTCAATCCACTTGGCTGTACCTACAGGGGGCAAGAAATCCCACTTGGTTTGGCTCCAGAATCCTCTGTCTTCTAAGGCTATTCTCCACCTTTGAGCCAAGGGGTAGCCTCAGGCTGGGCTAACTGGGGCTCATCTTTCATACTTTCTCTTTAGACTGGATGGCATCACCTGGACAGGTCAGCACCTGGACTAACTTCTGGTCACCGACCTCACTGAGTGGAAAAAAGAAATGCTACCCGAGTATCGGCACGCATTAAAATCCCTATCAGCATCTGATCATATTCACCCCGACTCTGAACCAATACACCCCACAAGAGCAAACGACAGTTGTCTGACATCCTTTAGCCCACAAATTCCAAAATCCAGAGCTCCAGAGAGCTTTGATTCAATCAGTCTAATGAAAGAGTATTTTGACAGCGACCCTGACGTGCTCGCCTCACACAAGCCTCTCTGATGAGCCGGACCCTGTGGCATTCCTTCTTCATACACAGGTGTGCACAGTGAACTGGCTGAGGGCAAGCCCTCGGGATGGGCCATACAGTCTTGGAGGTATGCAGCCAGTCACACCAAGGGGACAGCCCAGTGGAAATATGCCCAAACATCTGGGCCACGCTTCAGATTTCAAAGCAACTCTCTGTTTGCACAGCTTTACAATCATGGCATTTGCCAAATGCTTGTTTTGCTTAATTTGATATTAGGCAAGGATTTCAACCTTTACTCTGTCTCACTAAAATGTATTTTCTGCTTTCAGGGAGCCTTTCTGACACTTAGCCTGTTCAGAGCAGCAAACACGGTCAGGAGCCCTCTTCCCCACGTGCCGAAATTCAGAAACAACTTCAGCATGTGAATGGGTAACCAGACACTCAGACCAGCAGATACTACCCACCACTAAAAAGGCATGAGCTATCAAGCCATGAGAAGACATGGAGGAACTCAAGTGCATGCCACTAAGAAAGAGAAGCCAATCTGAGGAGGCCACACAGTACAGGTACATGGCTCCAACTATCTGACATTTTGGAAAAGCCGAAGTTATAGGGACAGTAAAAAGGTCAGCGGTTGACAGGGGCTGTCAGGAGGGAGGGATCAACCATATGAGGATTTTCAGGGGAGTGCAACTATCCTATAGGATATTACAATGATGGAGATATGGTGTTAAACATTTGTCCAATCCACGGAAACTACAACACCAGGAGTGAGCCCTAAGGTAAAGCATGGGCTTTGGGTGACAGTGACGTGTCAGTGTAGGGTCACCAGCTGTAAAAAATGTCCTGTCTGGTGGGGATGTTGGTAATGGTGGAGGCCGTGCCCATGGGGCAGGGGCACATGGGAAATCTCTGCAATTCCCTCTCAATTTTGCTGTGAACCTAAAACTGCTCTAAAAATAAGGTCTACTAAGAAAAATAAAAAGCAGAGGGAATCTTTAAGATGAGTGACACGTTGTCTCATGTCACAGGCGGTGCTCTTAAAGGCCAGCTGTGTCGTGAGGGTCATGGTGACACAACGCCCACGCTGTGGGATGGACAGGAGGCCAGTGTCTGCAGGGGAAGCACCAGTGCGCTGAGCCCTCTCCACCACCAGGAGGCACGCGGAGCTGGCCACCACCCAGGACAGACTCCCTTGTGTCAGCATCAACGGGAATCCAGAAAGAAAGGGTGAGTCTCACTCCTCTCTCCATCATCATCCTCCCGGCACTGACAGCCAGGTTCACTGTAAGGAATGAGGGTTCCCCCAAGCCCTCAAGTTCGGTGAGACCAGCTCTGAACGCCTCCTATAGCACCATCTTGCCTCTCTCCTTTGAAGGCCTTACTTTTTCTGCTTTAGAATTGCATGCTAGAAAAGTATTTTTTAACCATATCAAATCCCTCAATATTAGAAATCTCTGCAATTTAGGTGAAAAAACTCGACACATTTGCATGAAATCTCACACAGACCAAAAACCTTCAAACACATCTCACAAGACTCTCCATTCTCTAGAATGACCTAGGGGCAGGGACCTGTGCTGGTGAGGAATTCTGGTGCCCAGTGCCTTGGGACGCGCCACATAAAAGCGAGTGAACCACCCAGGATGGGTATGCCGCACCAGCCCGTCCATGCCGGCAGAAGCTCCCCGTGCCCAGGCAGCCAACAGCACACAGCGCCTGGCCTCCCCAGTGCCTCAAGAGCCAGAGCACAGAAGGCGGGCTCAGGACAGGGAAGCTCCAGCTAAGACAGGCACTCCTCCTCCACCAGCTCTTAGGAAGGCCTGTGCACACCCTTACTGGGCATGCATGTCTCCATACATGACAGTTTCTGACATCTGTAGGGCGCACACATGCACTGTCCCCTCTGCTTACACCAAAAACTGACGGCCAGTTACATATGTCTGTTTTCATGCTAAGATACATTGCTGCCTCTTGGTATAAGTGTATTCTAAAGATAGAAGCTATTGTTTCCCTCAAACCAGCCTACTGACATAGGAGTTTATTTTGCTTTGCTTTTTAATCACTAAAAGACTTGCAAGACCCAAGGGGAAAAGCAATTTACCTTGCTTAATATTACTCAGTCAATAGGCCAAAGTGGGGGCTAGACCCGGGGGCTTTTTAAATTGCTGGGCTTTACCCATTGGACATTCTGCCTTCCTATGGAGAGACTGGTGGCCCTCTGATGAGCCGTGGGGCTGACATTTGATAAAGAGAAATCCAAAGAATAAATCATAAAACAAAATCTTTTGCCAATAACAGTCATTCCAGTAAAACCTGCAGTGTCTGCCTGCATTGCCTTGGAAAAGGGCCACCCCAGGGGCGCTCTGTACCGGTGGTGAGCTCTGCCCTCGCCCATCCCACTGCCAGGCCTCACTGTGCAGCCCAGCTGGGGAAGACGCTGCGGTTTCTACAGCTCAGGGCTTTCCCCAAACAGCAGTCACAGGGGGTGGTGCTGGGAGCGCCCTCCAGTGGCCAGCGGTGCTTTAACTATGCTCCACTTCCTACCAACACTGCGGGTCTATGCTGGCCTCGTCTAACTGTGTCCCAATTCTCTGGCTCAGTGACAGAAATGTGGTGCCAGGACGGTTATTCCCCACATTAAACAAAACCAAAATGGCAAAAAAATTTAGAGTAAGACATTGGCTGGTGAAGATTATTCACTTTCAAAAAGCTTCATCAAATGACTCATTAAGGAGGATTTGCCTTACGCATGTAAAGAAGAACTAATTTACAAATTTATACACAACCTTTAAAGCCCCTGTAAACTGACAGATATATGCAAATTAAGGTGGGGACACGATCCATGAGGTAACAGGAATAATAAAAATGAATAAGCGAAGGGTTTTATCCGTATGGTGGAGAGATTTGGCTCTGCAGGGAGGGGAAGTCAAAGGTCAACCATCCGGTCTGACCACTCCTGGGGATCCTGGTCCCTACCCTCCATTTCTGCTCACCTGGCCTCCCCAAAGTGTGACCATCACTTGTACAAGG
Organism: Smutsia gigantea; assembly: GCA_032199065.1. Taxonomy (NCBI): domain Eukaryota; kingdom Metazoa; phylum Chordata; class Mammalia; order Pholidota; family Manidae; genus Smutsia; species Smutsia gigantea. Next base: position 237,199 of record JAVSCE010020225.1, read on the forward strand.
TCCACGGGATCTGTCCCTTCGAAATGTCCATCATTTGAAATCCTGGGCCTCTAGGATAATTAGGGATTTGTCAATGTAACCATTTCAGGAAAAATGAAGTCTATTCTGTATTCCAAGCCCTGCTTTCCTGCTTTCTTAAAGAGACTACATTACATGTCTATGACCCAGCATCATCTCTGTGCCGTCTCTGACCCCCAGAGTCACCTCTGCTCCCCTATGTCTTACAGCCCACACTGGGGCAGCTGCTCAGGCCCACTGTGTTGCCCCCAAATCCACATGGCCCAGGTCCTCAGGACCTTCTTTTCCCCACAGCATCTTCCTTTCTCACTGCTGGAGGTCCCTTTGGTCCTGGGACTCGTCGTGCTCTCCTCCCTCCCTGCACCAAACGCTCCAGCTGTGTCTCGCACCCCACCACCCAGTGCACACCCTGAGCGTATACAGAAGGCCCCGAAGCACCTTCCTAAATGTCTCTCCACCAACCCTCTTGGAGCCAGCTAAGCCTTGCTCTCCCTCAAGTGAACCCAGACCCCAGGCCCTTTCCTTTGCTCACTCCTCATATCAACAAGTAGACTCTAAGCCTCTTTCAGGTCTCAAGACAAACAACACCACTGGAGAAAGACATCCCTTGGAGCCGGCAGAGCGAGCGACTGCCCCTGGAGCCCCAGAGCCCATGCTGCTCTGCCCTCCCATGGAAGCGAAGCTGCAGAGGCAGCCAGAGCTGTGCAGCGGAGCTTGTCTTCCCCTCTCAGCTGTGTGCCTGCACTAGCCTGTCTGGGCTCCGGCTTTCTCTTTTGCACAAGGTGATCGGATGCACATGGCATCAAGGTGGAGAGCAGCTGGCAGTGTGCCATCAGACGTCAGCCTGAAATCAGTGTCTCTCATGAGCACACCCTTTAATCTGACACATCAGCCGTGGTTCTCACGCCGAGCTGTGTGCCACGATAAACCGTGTGAATACTGACGCAGCAGGGAACGCAGATGCCAGGCCCCCTCTAGAGGTGCGCTCCATGCTCTAGGGTATGACTGGGCATCATCAAGAGGAAGGTGAATCCTGACACAATGCCAGGGTAGAGGACATTGGTACAAACAGCTCCCTGGCCATTTCCAGATCCCCATGGATCCTCAGAGCCCAGTTCATGTAGGCGGAAAGGGTCGACAAACACGGAAACCCTCTGCAACGCAGAGTGGGATTGAGTGGGTTCCTTGCCTCCTGCCCTTCTCAGTGCCGTACATAGGCCTACCTGCTACACATCCCTCTTCCCCTTCCACATCACGGCTGAGAAATATAAACCCAGGAGCTGCTGTGGAAAACAGTGCAGCAGCTCCTCAGTGAGAAAGAATCACCACACAATCCAGCAATTCCACTCTGAGGCTGACACTTCAAAGAATGGAAAACAGTGTTCAAGTAACTGCTCATGCAGGAATCGTAAGACAACCTCCGTGCCCAAGGGCCAAAAGGAGGGCACAGCCAAGTGTAGGCCAGTGGTTGAATGTATAAACAGACTGGGTGTGTACACAATGGAATGTTGGCTTAAAACGCAGTGAGACTACAACATCATCCACCACATCAACAAAAAGAAGGACAAAAACCACATGATCATCTCCACAGATGCTGAAAAAGCATTTGACAAAATTCAACACTCATTCATGATAAAAACTCTCAACAAAATGGGTATAGAGGGCAAGTACCTCAACATAATAAAGGCCATATACAACAAACCCCCACAGCCAACATCATACTTAACTGAGAAGCTAAAAGCTTTTCCCCTAAGATTGGGAACAACACAGGGATGCCCACTCTCTCCACTTCTATTCAGCATAGTTCTGGAGGTCCTAGCCACGGCAATCAGACAACACAAAAAAATAAAATGCATCCAGATAGGGAAGGAAGAAGTTAAACTGTCCCTGTTTGCAGATGACATGATATTCTAAATAAAAAACCCTAAAGAATCCACTCCAAAACTACTAGAACTAATATCTGAATTCGGCAAAGTTGCGGGATACAAAATTAATATGCAGAAATCCGTGGCATTCCTATATACAAACAATGAACTAGCAGAAAGATAAATCAGGAAAACAATTCCATTCACAGTTGCAACAAAAAGAATAAAATACCTAGGAATAAACCAAACCAAGTAACTGAAAGACCTATACCCTAAAAACTACAAGACACTCCTAAGAGAAATTAAAGAGGACACTAACAAATGGAAATTCATCACATTCTCTTGGCTAGGAAGAATTAATATTGTCAAAATGGCTATCCTGCCTAAAGCAATCTACACATTCAATGCAATCCCTATCAAAATACCAACAGCATTCTTCAACAAACTGGAACAAATAGTTCTAAAGTTCATATGGAACCACAAAAGACCCCAAAGAGCCAAAGCAATCGTGAGAAGGAAGAATAAAGCAGGGGGATCTCGCTTTCCAACTTCAAGTCCTACTACAAAGCCACAGTCATCAAGACAATTTGGTAGTGGCACAAGAACAGACCCACACACCAGTGGAACAGAATAGAGAGTCCAGATATTAACCCAAATGTATATGGGCAATTAATATACAATAAAGGAGCCTATTTAACAGCCGGTGTCAGCAAAATTGGACAGCTACATGTAAAAGAATGAAACTGGATCATTGTATAACCCCATACACAAAAGTAAATTCAAAATGGATCAAAGACCTGAATGAAGTCATGAAACCATAAAACTCTTAGAAAAAAACATAGGCAAAAATCTCTTGTACATAAACATGAGCGACTCCTTCATGAACATATCTCCCTGGGGAAGGGAAACAAAAGCAAAAATGAACAAGTGGGACTATATCAAGCTGAAAGTTTCTGTACAGCAAAGGACACCATCAGTAGAACAAAAAGACATCCTACAGTATGGGAGAATATATTCATAAATGGCATATCTGATATGGGGTTGACATCCAAAATATATAAACAGCTCCCGCATCTCAACAAACAAAAAGCAAATAATCCAATTAAAAAATGGGCAAAGAATCTGAATAGACACTTCTCCAAAAAACAAATTCAGATAGCCAACAGGCACATGAAAAGATGCTCCACATTGCTAATCAACAGAGAAATGCAAATTAAAACCACAATGAGATATCACCTCACACCAGTTAGGAGGGCCACCATCCAAAAGACAAACAACAACAAATGTTGGGGAGAATGTGGAGAAAGGGGAACCCTCCTACACTGCTGCTGGGAATGTAAATTAGTTCAACCACTGTGGAAAGCATTATCGAGGTTCCTCAAAAAACTCAAAATAGAAACACCATTTGACCCAGGAATTCCACTCCTAGGAATTTACCCAAAGACTGCAGCAGCCCAGTTTGAAAAAGACATATGCACCCCTATGTTTATCGCAGCACTATTTTAAAAAGCCAAGAAATGGAAGCAACCTAAATGTCCATCAGTAGATGAATGGGTAAAGAAGTATACATACACACAACGGAATATTATTCAGCCATAAGAAGAAAACAAATTCTACAACTTGCAACAACATGGATGGAGCTAGAGGGTATTATAGTCAGTGAAATAAGCCAGATGGAGAAAGACAAGTATCAAACAATTTCACTCATCTGTGGAGTATAAGAACAAAGCAAAAACTGAAGGAACAGAACAGCAGCAGACTCAGAGAACCCAAGAATGGACTAATAGTTACCAAAGGGAAAGGGACTGGGGAGGATGGGTTGGAAGGGAGGGATATGGGGGAAAAGGGGGCATTATGATTAGCACACATAATGTAGGGGCGAGGCACAGGGAAGGCTGAACAATACAGAGAAGACAAGTAGTAATTCGATAGCATCTTACTACGCTGATGGACAGTGACTGTAATGGGGTATGTGGTGGGGACTTGATAATGGGGGGAGTCTAGTAACCATAATGTTGCTCATGTAATTGTACATTAATGATACCAATAAAAAAAAGCAGTGAGACTCTTTAATTTTTACTGAATCTATCATTATACAATACTATATTTATTTCAGTTATACAACACAGGATTCAACAATCACACACATCTGTAAGTGTTGACCACATGTATGCAGACCCCATCTGTCAGGTATCACGAATGACTGACCGCACTCCCCGTGCTGTCTCCACCCCAATGACTGATTTACCTCGAAACTGGAAGTTTGTCCCTCTTTATCCCCTTCCCCTTCCTCACCCATCCCCCAACTCCCCTCCCCTATAGTAACCAAGAGCCTTTTCTGTTCGAGTCTACTGCTGTTTGATTCATTCTGTTTTGTTTTTAAATTCCACAAATAAGTGATATCACACAGTATTTATCTTCCTCCACCTGGCTTATTTCACTGAGCATAATATCCTCCAGGTCCATCCATGTTGTTGCAAATGGCAGGATTTCTCTCTTTTTATTGCTGAATAATATTCCATTATGTATATATACCACTTCTTCTTTATCCATTCATCTACTGATGGACACTTAGGTTACTTCCATGTCTTGGCTATTGTAAATACTGCTGTGATAAACATAGGGGTACATATGTCTTTTTCATACTGGGCTCCTGCAGTCTTAGGGTAAATTCCTAGGAGTGGAATTCCTGGGTCAAATGGTATTTCTGTTTTGAGTTTTTTGAGGAACCTCCATACAGCTTTCCGCAATGGTTGAACTAGTTCACATTCCCACCAGCAGCGTAGGCGGGTTCCCCTTTCTTCTAATCCTTGCCAGCATTTGTTGTTTCTATTCTTTTCTATGTTGGCCATCCTAACTGGTATGAGGTGATATCTCATTGTGGTTTTAATTTGCATTTTCCTGATAATTAGCGATGTGGAGCATCTTTTCATGTGCCTGTTGGCCATCTGAATTTCTTCTTTGGAGAACTGTCTGTTCATATCCTCCACTCATTTTTTAATCGGGTTATTTGCTTTTTGGGTGTTGAGGCATATAAGTTCTTTATATATTTTGGATGTTAACCCCTTGTCAGATGCGTCATTTACAAATATATTCTCCCATACTGTAGGATGCCTTTTTGTTCTGCTGATAGTGTCCTTTGCTGTACAGAATCTTTTTAGCATGATGTAGTCCCACTTGTTCATTTTTTATTTTGTTTCCCTTGCCCAAGGAGAGGCTTTCAGGAAAAAGTTGCTTATGTTCATATTGAAGAGATTTTTCCCTATGTTTTCTTCTAAGAGTTTTATGGTTTCATGATTTACATTCAAGTCTTTGATCCATTTTGAGTTTACTTTGTGTATGGGGTTAGACAATGATCCACTTTCATTCCCTTGCACATAGCTGTCCAGTTTTACCAACACCAGTTGTTGAAGAGACTGTCATTTCCCCACTGTATATCCATGGCTTCTTTATCGTATATTAATTGACCATATATGGTTGGGTTTATATCTGGGCTCCCTAGTCTGCTCCATTGTTTTATGGGTTGGTTCTTGTGCCAGTACCAAATGTCTTGATTACTGTGGATTTGTAGTAGAGCTTGAAGTCAGGGAGTGTAATTCGTCCCATTTTATTCTTCCTTCTCAGGATTGCTTTGGCCCTTCAGAGTGTTTTGTGGTTCCATAAGAATTTTAGAACTATTTGCTCTAGTTCGTTGAAGAATACTGTTGGTATTTTGATAGAGATTGCACTGAATCGGTAGATTGCTCTAGGCAGGCTGGCCGTTTTGACAATATTAATTCTTCCTATTCATGAGCACGGAATGTGTTTCCATTTATTGGTAAATTCTTTAATTTCTCTCATGAGTGTCTTGTAGTTTTCAGAGTATAGGTCTTTCACTTCCTTGGTTAGGTTTATTCCTAGGTATTTTATTCTTTTTGATACAATTGTGAATGGAATTGTTTTCCTCATTTCTCTTTCTGCTAGTTCATCATTAGTGTATAGGAATGCAACAGATTTCTGTGTATTAATCCTGCAACTTTTCTGAATTCAGATATTAGTTCTAATAGTTTTGGGGTGGATTCCTTAGGGGTTTTTATGTACAATATCATGTCATCTCCAAACAAGGACAGTTTGACTTCTTCCTTGCCAATATGGATGCCTTTTATTTCTTTGTGTTGTCTGATTGCCATGGCTAGGACCTCCAGAACTATGTTAAATAAAAGTGGAGAGAGTGGGCATCCTTGTCTTGTTCCTGATCTTAAAGGAAAAGCTTTCAGCTTTTTGCTGTTAAGTATAATGCTGGCTGTGGGTTTGTCATATATGGCCTTTATTATGTTGAGGTCTTGCCCTCTATACCCATTTTGTTGAGAGTTTTTATCATGAATAGATGTTGAATGTTGTTGAATGCTTTTTCAGCATCTATGGAGATGATCATGTGGTTTTTGTTCTTTTTGTTGATGTGGTGGATGATGTTGATGGATTTTCTAATGTTGTACCATCCTTGCATCTTGGGGATGAATCCCACTTGATCATGATGGATGATCTTTTTAATGTATTTTTGAATTTGGCTTGCTAATATTTTGTTGAGTATTTTTGCATCTATGTTCATCAGGGATATTGGTGTGTAATTTACTTTTTTTGTGGTGTCTTTGCCTGGTTTTGGTATTACAGTGATGTTGGCCACATAGAATGAGTTTGGGAGTATTCCTTCATCTTCTAATTTTTAAGAAGGATGGGTATTAAGTTTTCGGTAAATGTTTGATAATATTCAGCAGTGAAACCATCTGGTCCAGGGGTTATGTAGTTTTTTGATTTTCTTTATTTCTTCTCTAATCTTTATTATGTCCCTCCTTCTACTGACTTTGGGCCTTATTTGTTCTTCCTTTTCTAGTTTCGTTAATTGTGAGTTTAGACTGTTCATTTGGGATTGTTCTTCTTTCCTGAGGCAGCCCTGTATTGCAACATACTTCCCTTTTAGCACAGCCTATGCTGCATGTCACTGATTTTGCAGTGTTGAATTATTGTTGCCATTTGTCTCCATATATTGGTTGATCTCTGTTTTTATTTGGTCATTGATCCATTGGTTATTTAGGAGCATGTTGTTAAGCCCAGGTGTTTGTAGGCTTTTTCATTTTCTTTGTGTAATTTTTTTCTAGTTTCATACCTTTGTGCTCTGAGAAGCTGGTTGGTACAATTTCAATCTTTTTGAATTCACTGAGACTCTTTTTGTGGCCTAGTATGTGATCTATTCTTGAAAATTTTCCATATGCACTTGAGAAGAATGTATATCCTGTTGCTTTTGTATGGAGTGTTCTGTAGATGTCCGTTAGGTCCATCTGTTTTAATATGTTGTTCAGTGCCTCTGTCTCTACTTATTTTCTGTCTGGTTGATCTGTCCTTTGGAGTGAGTGGTGTGTTGAAGTCTCCTAAAATGAATGCATTGCACTCTATTTCCCCTTTAATTCTGTTAGTAGTTGTTTCACATACGTAGGTGTTCTTGTGTTGGGTGCATAGATATTTATAATAGTTATATCCTCTTGTTGGACTGACCCTTTTATCATTATGTAATCTCCTTCTTTGTCTCTTGTTACTTTCTTTGTTTTGAAGTGTATTTTGTCTGATACAAGCACTGCAACTCCTGCTTTTTTCTCCCTATTAGTTGCATGTAATATCTTTTTCCATGCCTTTACTTTCAGTCTGTGTATGTCTTTGGGTTTGAAGTGAGTCTCTTGTAGGCAGCATATAGTTGGGTCTTGTTTTTTATCCATTCAATGACTCTATGTATTTTGATTGGTGCATTCAGACTATTTACATTTAGGGTGATTATCGATAGGTATGTACTTATTGCCACTGAAGGTTTTAGACTCATGGTTACCAAAGGTTCAAGGGTAATTCCCTTACTATCTAACAGTCTAATTAATTTAACTGACTTAGTATGCTATTTCAAACACAATCTAAAGGTTCTTTTTTTTTTTCCTCCTTTTTCATCCTCCCCATTCTTTATATGTTAGGTATCATATTCTGTACTCTTTTGTCTATCCTTGATTTACTTTGGGGGTAGTTGATTTGATTTTGCATCTCCTTAGTAATTAATTGTTCTACTTTGCTGTGGTTTAATTTCCCCTGGTGACAGCTATTTAGCCTTAGGAATACTTCCATCTATAGCTGTCCCTCCAAAATGCATTGTAGAGGTGGTTTGTGGGAGGTAAATCCTCTCAGCTTTTGCTTATCTGAAAATTATTTAATCCCTCCTTCAAATTTACATGATAACCTTGCCAGGTAGAGTATTCTTGGTTCAAGGCCCTTCTGCTTCATTGCATTAAATATATCATGCCACTCCCTTCCAGCCTGTAAGGTTTCTGTTGAGAAATCTGATGAGAGCCTGATACGTTTTCCTTTGTATGTGATCTTTTTTTCTCTGTCTAGCTCCTTTTAAACGTCTGTCTTTATCCTTGATCTTTGGCTTTTTAATTATTATATGTTTTGATGTTGTCTTCCTTGGGTCCCTTGTGTTGGGAGATCTGTACATCTCCATGTCCTGAGAGACTACCTCCTTCCCCAGACTGGGGAAGTTTTCAGCAATTACCTCCTCAATAACACTTTCTATCCCTTTTTCTCTCTCCTTCTTCTGGTACCCCTATAATACAAATATTGTTCCATCTGGATTGGTCACACACTTCTCTCAGTATTCTTTCATTCTCAGAGATCCGTTTTTCTCTCTGTGCCTCAGCTTCTTTGTATTCCTCTTCTCTAGTTTCTATTCCATTTACCATCTCTTTTACTACATCTAGTCTGCTTTTAAATCCCTCCGTTGTATGTTTCACCTCAGATATGGAATTTCTTAATGGTTGTATCTCCGTCTTAAATTCGTTCCTGAGTTCCTGAATATTTTTCTGTACCTCGATGAGCATGTTTAGGGTTTTTATTTTGAACTCTTTTTCAGGAAGATTGGTGAGTTCAGTTTCATTTGGCCCTTTTTCTGGGGTTTGTGAGATAATGTTCTGAACCAGGTTCCTCTGACGTTTCATATTTTTATGTGGTGTACTCTAGTGTTCAGAAGCTCTAGTCTCTTGAGCTGCACAGCCCCTGGAGTGAGGTTGGTGGTCGCAGGGGAGTGGCACTGGTGCCTGGGGGGAGGAAAGAGCTGTTTCCTGATTCCTGGCTGCAGTGACTCTCTCCAGTGTCACAGCCAGTGGGCCAAGCACATGGGTGTAAGCCTGTGTGCTTTGTGTCTCTACCTGTTGTAGGTGGGGCCTCCCTCTGGCTGGCTTGACACCAGCACAGTGACTGCCAGTTTGCGAGCCAGTGCCGGCAGGACAGGAGGAAGGCACAGCAGGCTGCGTGTCACAGTGGGGGGCCTTGGAGCTGAGTAGCCAGCCAGGGGTATGGAGCACCTGAATATTCTCAAAGTTCCCAAACTGCTGGGCAGAGTGCGCCCAGGGGGCAGAGTGCACCGAGGCAACCTTGTCCACCTACCCCTTCTCCTGCACAGCAAGCTCTGTGCAAACCCCACCCCTTCAGCAGCCCTCTTGCTGCTAGGAATCCTCTCAGACCACCCACCTTTCCTTTGACCCAGAGCGGCCGGATGTGGATCCCCGTCCTCCACAAATGGTTGGAATCTCAGTCTCTCAAGCACTCCGCCTGTCCCAGCTCCCCAACCCCACCAACCTCCAGAGCACCACACAGTATAGGTCTGTGCTCCAAAGCAGACCTCCAGGGCTGGGTGTTCAGCAATTCTAGGATTCCACCCCCTCCCTGCTCCGTTTCTCTTCCTCTCACCGGTGAGCTGGGGTCGGGGAAGGGCTTGGGTTCCACTGAATCAAGGCTTTGGTACATTACCCTGTTTCGTGAGGTCTGCTCTTTTCTCCAGGTGTATGCAGTCTGGTGTAGCCTTCTTTCCTGTTGCTGTTTTAGGGTTGGTTGTATTAACTATATTTTCACACTATATGTGGTTTTGGGAGGAGTTCTCTGTCTCACCTCTCACACCGCCATCTTGAATCCCTGCTCACCAGCCCATTTGTTCGTTTTTATTTTGTTTTCCTTGCCCGAGGAGACGTGTCTAGGGAAAAATTCCTCATGCTCACGTTCAAAAGATTTTTGCCTATGTTTTCTTTGAAGAGTTTTATAGTTTCATGTCTTATATTTAGGTCTTTAATCCATTTTGAGTTTATTTTTGCATATGGTGTAAGACAGTAATCCAGTTTCATTGTCTTGCATGTAGCTGTCCAGTTTTCCCAACACCACTTACTGAAGAGGCTGTCTTTTCCCCATTGAATATTCTTGCCTCCTTTATCATGGAGTAATTGACCATATGAATGTGGGCTTATTTCTAGGCTCTGTGTTCCATTCGCTGATTTACGTATCTGTTTTGTACCAGTACCACACTGTTTCAAATACTAAGATTTGACATATAGTTTGAAATCACGGCATGTGACACCTCCATCTTTGCTCTTCTTTCTCAAGATAAAAGCCATGAAATTCTAATGCATCCATGTTATCCATGGATGAAACTTGAAGCCAGAATAAGCCAGATACAAAAGGACAAATATTGTGTGAACCCACGTCATGAACTCCCTAGACCAGTCAAGTTCATACAGACAGAAAGGAGAACAGAGTTGTCAGGGGCTGGGAGGAGTAGTGGGGAGTGACAGCTAAGTGAATGTGGGGAGCCTCTGGGGTGGACGAACAGGTTCTGGAACTAGACAGGAGGTGGCTGCACGGCCAGTGAATGTGTTAAATGTCACAGAGTCGTGCACTGAGAATAGTTAAAACAGTGAACTGTACAGTATGTGTATTTTGCCAGAATGAGAAATAATAAAAACCCAAGAGCAGACCTGGCTAGAGCTATCACAAGAGGAGCCGGCTGATTGGAGGACCTCGTCCACCAGACAAGGCAGCTAGATCTAGGCCCTGAGCTGTGATGTTTTGTTCCTTAGGCCTTTTATGTTTCATTATTAAACTCTGTGACTCTCTGTAAGAGTTCAATACTGAAATAACCAAACTGCTAGTTCTGAATAGGTGACGTAGTTTTGATTCAATGATGCTAAAGGAAACCGAGAAGCATCCCCCCAGTGCTGCCCTGGCCGGCGCCGGACCTCAAAAGGCTGCTGTGATGCCGGGTCAGCTCCATGAATAGCACGAGCAGCAGAGGATGCTTCTGGCCTGGACTCACATCATGAGGGGTATTTTGGATAAAAGCAGAGTTGTGATTTATAGAAAACACAATCTCTAAAGTCTAGGTGACTCTATTGCACCCACGATGGGTAGAGGAGAATGAGCAAACATCAAATTTAAACAATAATAATAAACAACGAGACAAGCCACTGTTTTAGGAAAGCTCACTGGTTGCGCCTTATGATTGGCTTGATGGGATTCGTTCATCACTTGAAATCAGTGCTGTTTTCAAAGTGAAGCCAGACAAGGAAAGATACAGCTGCCTCTTGGGTACATGGATCAGAAGGTATCTGCACAGACCCGACCTCTAATCAAGTGCAACACCATCCTTCAAGCAGATACCACTTTTAGGACAAGAAGCCTTATTCCAAGCTTAGCACAGAGCAAAGGAGGGAGCAGAGAAGTAGCAGCCCACTTGCCCTCAAAATCACACCTTTCCTAACTTCGCCCAGCACAGTGCACCGGCACTGATCTTAGCAGAACATCTCCAATGCGAACACTACAATAGGGCTTGAGAATTAAATCAAGCTGACTACCTTAAAGTCCAATTTGTGAAAAGGTACTTATGTATATTCAGTTTTCCAATATGCATCTCCCAGCAATGGAAACTAAATATGAACATTATTTGATATATAGTGTGACAGGTATAATTTTTTTTATTTCAAACCACTGTAAGAAAAAAAATAGATCCTGTTGATTACATAATCAAGAAATATACATTAAAGGTCTCCCATTTATAAACTAAAGACATACTGCAATAATCATGGGTGACTTCAATTATGTTACCTAAGCCATACAGACAAATAACAGACCACTGGGCAAATAATTTCTGTGACTAAATCAGAGAGCCAACAGGGCACATGGTCGTGAGCCAAGCTTCAGCTCTCCTGCTGTTTATTCAAAATACACGCCAATTTTGGCAATCCAGGGGGATATATTATCAATTGGGGCCCAAACAACAGGAAATGGGACACTGCTGTTTCAGGTTAGATTTGCTCTGGGTCACTGAGTACATCTGGAGCCAATGGACTGTTATTTTGAAGTCACTCTGAGCCCTTGATCACCGTGAGTCCTGGTTGATGCCTGTAGATGCCTGTAGGTCGATGCCTGGAGAGCACCCCCAGCTCCCGTACCATCAGAGAAACCTCCACGGGGCAGGCCAAACACGCACAGACAAGGGGACCAGCCCTCACAGGAGATGCAGGTGTCTGCTGGGCCTGTGGCCCCCTTTGGGTGGGTACCCCCTAAAACTGAAGTGCATCATTGCAGCAGGCTGTTCCCATCACAGAGGTCCTGGCCCAGGTCAGGGGTCAGGGCCCAGTGCCTTAGCTGGAGAAATGTATCTGATGTCTGCTTCTCTCGTGATGTGTCATGTCGTCAGGGTGCTAGGAAGGGCGTCTGGGCAGCAAGCATGGCCCTTTCCCCTCACTTCATTGGGTCTGTGGACAGGGGAACATCACGGGAAGCAGTCTCCTGCCAGCCTCTCTCTGAGACCGTTTTTGCTGAAACCACCTGTGCTCAGCTCAGTCCAGAGGCCTGCCATGTGTGTGACCTGCCTGCAGAAGCACAGTGGGAAACGGGGGGGGGGCCTCAGGACTCTCCCAGGGACCTGCAAACCATGCCACAGGCTGTGAGGCTTGTGCTCCTCAGGGCAGGAGAGACAGAGCAGTGCCGCGGCCTGCGTGCAGGGCGCCTCCCCGCATCCCCCGCCTGGCGCCCACCCCAACATTCCCCAGGGACGTGCTTTGCCGGCTGCATCTCCTCTGGGAAGTGGTCCGCCCCACTTCTTGATGGGTCCTGAAAGCAACATGTAGACGACTGTGGTAGCTCATTCCTGTCGATGTCAGCTGGCGCAGCTGCAGCCTGAGGACAGTCCCCCTGTCACATCCCACGGGGCTGGCACAAGCCCCTCAGAAGGCAGTAAGCCACTCCCAAAGCCACAGTGGCCGGGGAGCACCTGCATCCCCTGGGAGCTCGGTAAATCCTGTGCCGGGTGAACAGGAGCCAGCAGCTGGGGAGCAGCCCAAAGGGCCCAGCTCAGCGGCGCACCAGCTCAAGGAAGAGCTCCATGCGATGTCCCCCGTTCTGTCACGTGCACTTGTCTCAATTAGAGCAACCGAGTGTCCCCAGCCCCTGAGACCGCTTCCAGTAAGCCCTGTGGCTTCTCAGGGACACTGACGGGAATGAAACGCTGCATACAAATGGACCCCAGGGCCACGAGGGCTCTCACCTCCTGTAGCTCAGATCAACGGTACAGCAGCTGGACCAAGGAACACCTTAAAAAGTGCCTTTTATTAAGGAGACTATATTTTCTCTACCGATATTCAAGTTCCCATGTCAAATATTGACCGTCCATGGGTTATGTTCTCTTCTGAGCCTTTGCACTGGGCAGAGTGACATCACCAAATGTGGCCTGTCCAGTGTGACCTTTCCTTGTGCCCACATTTTATCGTGAGCATTGCTGGGCAGGAAACCTTGGGTTTTTAGGTTACAAAGTGAAATGCATTTATCTCCAGTCTTAAAGAGTGGCAATACGTGCTGGCTCCTGGGCGTTCTGCCACGTGCAGGTGAGAGATGGCGGTGCCCGCGAGTGGGCGGCACACAGAGAGGGTGCTTCATCCTCTCCTGAGACTTTACCACCTGCTTCAGTAAAAATATTTCACTTTAGTAGAAGCCACCAAACCTAAGAGCAAGAAGCAGTCCGTAGGTGAAAAAACAGCTGAAGAGCAGATATATAAAAGCATCACAATGCTGGGAACCAACCCAGGGGAAGATCAACATATCCCCAATGTGTGTTCCTTCCTAATAGATCAATATTACCAAAATTATCAAAAGTAAGCACCATGTCCACTGTGTGGACGCAGAGGACACTCAGATGGAGACCCCCCGAGGCCTGGAAAGTACCCAAGGAACCAGGCATTTGATAAATCAGCATGTTAAGCTCTCCTTTTTACAAGCTGCCACTGCTCTTACAGAAAGGACAGAAGCCATCAGGCCTCAGCTCAGTGACTTCACCTGCGTCTTCTCGAGGGGTTCCCTGAGTGTCTTCCTGCCCCTCGATCGCGCCTCGGCTGCTCTCTCCCAGCCGTCGGCCATCTGCACCACTGGGGTGGGTGTTCGGCCTTTGCACACATGCTCAAAGAGCTGCCCCCAAGGTCCTCCTGGCTCTGCCCACTCCAGAGGTGTGGGTCTCCTCAAGGCTGTCCCAGGGTCCACCCTCCCCTGTGGCCAGGTGTGGAGCCAAGCAGGGTCTGATGAAAGGCCTTCCTCAAAGGGAGGCCAAGCAGCTCACAGAACACTGGGCATGCGGGCTAGAGCTCCGCTTCATACCCTCACCTAGTGTTCATCTCTACAATTTCACTCCCCAAATGCCCGCATTTAGCTAATCTCAGCCTTTGAAGGGTAGGAGGAATCCGGTGTCCAAAGACGGAACTTAAGAGCTCTGTCAACACTCATCTCTGGGATCAGTCTCTACGGCCAGGCTCTGAGGAAATCAAGGGACAAACCCTCCTGAGCCAGGGTGGCCGCCCACCGAGGCCAGCCTGCCGGCAGCAGGGAAACCAGGCTCCCACACTGTGGACTCTCCTGTGGCTCCCTCAGCGGGCAACAGAATGACCCTCAGGCCATGAGAGCAGAGGCCTCCGGAAGGCCCCTAAGGGACACTGCTTCTGTCTCTGCCAGCCTGTGCATGGCTGGGTTGTGCCCCAGCGCCCAGCCCTGTGTCGGGTGTAAGCACTGTCACTTCTAGCCTGCCAGTTATCTCTGTCCCCTCTGAGACATGTGAAGCTCGGTACTGCAGTTTGCAGCTGTCCTCTACTGAGTGAGGACAACAGAGGCGAGCAGTAAGGCAGCAGCCGCCCTGGGACGTGGGCATGAGTGGGAGATGTGCTGCTTTGAATTACTGATTTCAGTGTGGTAACGGCAGCCCTACCTTTCCCACCCTGACCCATACATCAGAGAGATTTGTATTGATGATAAAGGTTGCAAAACACCCTCCAGAATCCAGATAGGCCAAACCGACATACTTAGCAATCTTGTGTCAAAGCCCTGGACTGCAAGTGCCCGGTAGGTCCCTGGGGGGCAGGCACAGCTCTGGAGATCCTCGTTCAGAACAGCCGTCAAGGAAAACTAAAACTCAGCAGGGCCTCTCTGCTGCAGGTAGGTGAGGAGGGGAGAAAAAAGCAGGCAGAACCCTCAGACACTGAAACTCTAGGAATGCAAACACAGGCCAGGCATCCGTGTGGCTTCCTGACAGGGCCCAAGACAAGGAGAAGGAGCCCGCCCGGGGGCAGGGTGCTGTAGGGAACAGCATGTTTGGGCCTCCAAAGGGTTCATTAGCTATTTGGGGCAATGACCTAGAGAGGAAACCTCGCTCAGTTTGGTCCAAACTTGTTAAACATCCTAGAGAGGCAGGACAGGGAAGATGGTGTTGATGGGGCCACCCTCCCAGCAGGCCAGGCCAGGTGTGCAAGGATATCTTCACAAATGCAGGGCCTTTGCTAACCACTCCCCTCAGAAACCACCCAGCTCAGTTAACGCGCTGGACTGAGCTTGTGCGTACAGGAGCCGCGTGGCCTCCTCTGGCCTGGTTTAGGGGGGCACTCTCCAGGCAACAGGAGCACCGCGGACGGAGGAGGGGCAGGCAACCCACCCTGGAGGGTGGGCTCGCCGGGCGCTGCCGCCCTGGGGCACAGCCCTCTCCCCAGGTTAGTCATGTGGTGGAAACCTGCTGAGGGAGCAGGAAGGAGCCGGCAGCCCTGAGCACAGAGGGCATGGGGAGCGGCTGCGTATGCTCACGCACACACCACACAGACCACGAGCACATGCACCCTCAGACACCCCCACACACATTCACCACATACGCACCCTGAACACACCCCCCACACAGACACACACATGCGCACATGTGCCCGAGGCAAGTGTGTACAGACATGCAAACGTGAGTCCCTCAGACCTGGTCTGTGCAGAGGACCAGAAGACTTCCCTGTTGACGGTGGTCATAGGACAAATGTGGGGCTGCAGCCAACGGGCTGGCACTCACGGCTAAGGCACCATGGGGGCTACTGACTTCCCCAACAGGGAACTTCGGGCATAGCCCTATTCAGTTCTCACAGCTCTGAAGCATGCACTCCCCACGTACAGATGAGCACGCTGGCCTGATTCAGGGTACAAAGTTGCTGGCTTCCCAGGGTGGCAGGCAGAGAGCCAGGAGTGGGCTGGGCTGGCCAGCTGGAGGGGCACAGAGACCAGCATGCCCTGCCTCTTTCAGGAACTGCTCTATTTAGCAGGAGCCCAGGAAGCTGAGGAGGGCCTCAGACTTGTAGGCCACCCCCACTTGTGAGCAAGTTGCTGCAGGCAAACCCCTGCGGAAGCCCCCTCACCTTGCAGACTCTCAAGTCTGCACTGCACAGGTGAAGGCAGGTGGGGACGCAGGCACACTGTCCCCATGCATCTTACCAATGGCACACTCAACCCTACACTGCGGACATGGTGCCTGGGGTCCCTGCGCTCGCATTCCTGCCTCTTCCTCATGCAGGGGCCAGCATGGTAAAGAAACGCATGCTGATATGTCTACCTTACCCCCATATCCTGGCAGCTGCAGGGACTCTCACACCCCTGCTGCGTGAACAGCTGGTCATCCTCATGCTGCGTGAGCTCTCATTCAGTTGCTTATTTGCTCACCAACCATGCACAGTGCTTTCTAGTTTCCAGATTACAGAAGAAAGAGAAAAATGAATAAATAGAAAAAATCCTTGTCTGCTTTAAGCTTTATCATTTTCTTCCTTTCTTAGTTGGCTCTGCACATCCTACTCATCATACAGAAGTTCCAAATTTTCATTTCAGGCTTTTTAATTGAATGTTCAGCCTGGCTGTGCATGCTGGGTTTTTTAAGCATTTTAATCAATAAATAAATTAGCCTGCACCATGGCCACATCCTCCATCTGGTGCTGACAGCAGAACAGAGTGAGCAAAGAAAAGCCTTGCTGAAGGATTTTCTTTTTTCTCCCCCTTGATTATTGAGAATATTCCAGACAGAACCAGCTTTTAGATTCATCAAGTACAGGGCAAAAGAGACATCCTACAATTCAAGGTTTCCAGTGTGCTCACATGAGGGAAATTTAGGAAATGAAAGGCAATTTCACCCTTTGGCGGTTCTTGGAGTCCTCCTGTCCCAGGGGCACAAGGTCAAAGGCCTGGGGGTGAATCCTGGTTCCCCTCCTTCCAAAGGCCCCAGAGGCTGGCAGACTTCCCTCAATGCCAAGCCCCATTTCTGAATATGTGGTTACAATGGCAATTAACGTGAGAAAATTCCCTGCTCTCCTGGACCCCAAATTTCAATGAAATGATTGACCATAACAAAATATACAAATAACCTACAGAGGAGGCTAAGTGGTGAGAAGCCCTCTGGGGGTAAATAACACAGCGCAGGGGACAGGAGATATTTGAGGTGGCAGGGTCGCAGTTTTAAGTAGAGTGATCAGGGGAGGTGACATGGGGATGTCCAGTGAGAAGAGCACGTGCAGATGTCCTGAGGTGGGGGGCTGCCTGGGACAGGGCCCAGGGTTGCCAGCAGGTGCGTGGGGGCCGGGGGAGTCAGTGGAGGCTGTTTCAGGCTGTTTTCCTGACTGTGAGGGGAGGACCTGGGCGTCAGGGCCTGGGCAGGCTCTCCTTGACCAGGTGAGCACCTCACCGCATTCCCTTCGCCCCCCTGTGGGTTCCTTTCAGCCCTTTCAGCAAAGTGTACCTCAAAGGAGGCAGGCAGAAATCAGTCTTTTCTACTATTTAACAATTGTAGGAATATGAAAATTATATCAAGGGGAAAGGGACCCACCTGGGGACCCAGCTCCTCAGAGACCCACTCCTGACCACCCACCCATGCAGATGCCCTCCGTGCTCCCTTCGCCACTCTTTCCTGCTCAGTGCCCCTGGGGCATTGTTTGCAGACCCCTTGCCTGGGTGTTTGCATCTAGCTGAGCCAGAGGCTCCTTGCAAGGAGACTCTGGCTTGAGCGGCGCACCGAGGCCCAGCAAGCATAGGCAAGTGAGCAAAGGGGTGCACAGCTGGACCCCGGCCGCAGGCTCTCAGGCCCTGTTCGTTCATACTGCAGCCTAAATATGGAAAGCACTTAGCAAACACTAGCTAAAATAACAGAGAAAATGCTGTGTCCACTACGGACACCCTCCCTCTACCTTCTCTCCTCGCCAAGTCCCCTTTATCACCCATCAGTGCCTCTTCTGAGCACACGCATGTTCTGGGCTCCGTGTCAGGGGTTTGGCTGAGGCCCAGGCTGAGCCACACCTCCTCCAGGTGGGCGTCCCCCACACCAGTCCTCCCCAGGGCACATGGAATGCTGCTCCTCCAGCAGGGGCTACGACTGCCTTCCCCTAGCCGAGTCCCTGGATCAGGCTGCACATGTGTAAATGTCTGCCGATCATGGAAGGAAGTATGAGGATGGCTCTCATGACAGTCCTCAATGTGCACAGAGCACCTGGAGATCTTGCCAAGGGCTCGAGTCAATTTCCCCTGAGAACCTTCTCTGGCACCCAGACTTCCCTTGGAAACCACTGCAGCCTTATCGCATGAAGGGCCCAGGTAGCAGCCACAAACCATGGACAGCCCCACCTCATGGCTCAGAAGGAGGAACTGGTGGTCACTTTGCAGGCAGAGGAAAGACCATGAAGAGAGGGCCATGGAATGACTGGCCGCTTGGCTGGGCCACGGTCCCCAGAAGGTGGCCTCAGTGCAGGGATGCTCCAGGAGGTCACAGGGGGTCACAGGCCACTGACCAAGACTCAGAGCTACCCTAACCACGCCATCCCAGGGCAGGAAGTGTGAGCAGGAGGAAGTCCCCGGGCCATGCTCTGGGTGCCCGACCCCCGGTCTAAAAATCAAGCCCAAGCTCTCTGCCCAGGCTGGGGCATCCTGCCGCATGGATCTGCCGCAGGAAGGCCTGAGAGCCGGGCAGCGACGCTAGGCTGGGACCTCACTGACAGGGCTCGCTCCCAGGTTGGGCGGGCACTGCCCCAAGGACAGCTAAATGATCCTGAGACACTGGACCCGTTTGAGAAAGGCGCTCCTGGTTGGCGGGGTCTTCATGACCTTCATCTCCTAGAGGCTGGGGACTGCCTGGGGAAGCCAACCGGCACCAGGCAGTGGGGCTGATCGTGTGGGTGAGGTGAGGGAGCCCTCCGCTGCTGGTGCCCAGAAGTACACCGAATGCCTGTCAGTCAGGCAAGTGGGTCAGGGCCATTGCCCCTTCCCCACGGCCTCCGACTGTGTAAACAGGCACCACCACGTCCCACAGGCCAGGATGCAGACCCAGCCTGGTAATTCACCTGTGCATTTGCACGCTGTGCTGGACACTTCTAAAGGGTGGTGTCCTTGCCTTCTCTGCTGTGCCCACCCCCAGGCAGCGCAATTCCCTGTGTGTCTCATGGCGTGTGGCCGGCCAGGAGGCCCCACCAACCTACCTCGGGGAATTTGCCACAGAGCAGGAACCTCCCGGACCCGATGGGGTGAGTGCACTGCGTTCCTCCCACCCCTTGTCTTTGCTGTGTCTCTGCAGAAGCCCCGTCCTCCTGCCTCAGCACTGCAGGGCCACACACTCCACGCCTGGCTCAGCGCTGCCAGGTAAGCCAGGCCAGTGCCCTGCCCTGCACACCGTCTCAGGAAGACAGGCGCCTTCCAGGCAACATGTGTGGCTAAGAAACTCGGCAAAAGGGGAAGGAAGAATGCATCCACAAAAAAAAATTTCCAAAACAGAAATTAGGAAATGCAACTTGAAACAATGGGATAACATTATTTGAAACAGAGAAAAAATAGAACAGGCTCAAATGTCCAACAGGTGAATGGTTACATAAATTATGGGAAATATTTGTAATGATTTATTTCACAGCTATTAAATATCCCATTTTAAAAACATTTTAATGAAATGAAAATATTCTAATACAGCATTAAGTAAAAAGACCAGGACACAAACTTCATGTTTAACATGATCTCAATCATGTTTGCAAATAAACACATATGCAGAGCACCAAAATATTAACAAGGGTTTCCTCTGGATTAGGGAAAGGGCAAGTTCTTTATCTGCCTCTGGGAATTATTTTTATATATTTATACATTCTACATTTTCTGTAGTGAGCATAAATGTTTTTAGTTAGAAGGAAACATTTAAAAATGCATATTGTTTTCAGACTGAAGAGGTATCAAATATTGTTCAGCCTTTAAAGCAGCCCCTCCACAGAGTTGGGATTAACAGTCACTTGAGAATGGTGACCCCTGCCACACTGAGATCAGCCTGTGGAGGAACCCGGGGCCTGGGGACCCCTCGGGAGCAAAGAGGAATTGGTGGGAACAGGTGGGAGGCAAGCCCTGCTAGGGAGCAGCTCCGCCTTCCCAGAGCCCCAGAGTGTCTGTCCACCAGGCGGGGCCACTCGGCTCAGAAGACCACAGGGCAGTGCGTCTGCCAAAGCATGGCACGGCCAGGACCACAACGGCTCAGGGGCATCTCGTGAGCGCTCCCCAGACATGGGCCACGCTCGCATCCCACTCCTGACCCCACCACACAGAGGCTGTCAGAGACAAAACACAGCAGTTCGCTTTTGGGTAGGTGGGCCTTGTTTGACTGAGAGCCACAGAGGCAGCTGCATGCAGACATTACAAACCAGCACAGAGCCCTGCTCCCAGCATAATACAAAAAATAGAGATTTCTCAGTTCCTTTTCTCCCCGACAGCCTTCTATGGTTGCGTTCCCGGTGTTTCTCCACATTACCGTGACAGCATCTTCAAAGGAATTATGTTAAGTGTGCCCTTCCTCCCACCCGACTCATGAGAACAAGTGTCTCAAACAAGTTCCATTTGACATGTCCTGGGTCAAGGGAATAAAGGGCTCCGTCAGAAGTAAAGGAGCACAAGAGTTTGTGACCAGAGCGGCTCCAAACAGCCAGGGCATCGCGGATCACGCCTCCTGGGCACGTGGCGCCCTCTGCCAGGCACCCTGGGAGCAGAGGCAGAGTAATGGCCACCCCCACGCTCTCCATTCTCAGCAAATTACCATCTGGCCAAAGAGGCAGAAAATACATACACAAAGAATAAAGATAATATTTAAGTTCTACACCAGGTCAGAGAAGACATTTCCAGTAGCTGTCAGAGGTTGCCAAGAGCAGTACGTCGTGGAGACTCGGAAGCCCCATCCCGAGGCCAAGAAAGACATGTGAGCAAGTAGCTCCCCTGGGAGTACAGGCGGGGCAGGGCAGCGCCTGGCCCACGGGGCTCATCCCTGCTCCCAGAGATGGGGCTGGAACACGAGGTGAGGCAGTCAGAAGGTTCTGAGGGGGAGGTAGGGCTTGAGCTGATCTAGAAAAATGATAGGCTTTAGGTGGGTGACAAGACATCTTAGGCAGAGGAAATATACCCAGGTGTGGTGTGTGTAGAAGATAAGAGGACAGTGGGCATATGTAGAATGAGGACATGAGGTGGGCTGGGTACCAGAGGATTCCAGGTAATGGAACCTGGGATGGGTGTGTGTGTGTGTTTACACACATGTGGGCAGGGAGCTTGAGTATGCTATGGGACACAGGTGCCTGAATACACACATTTCTTCTTCCACCCAATTAGCGCAGAATTTCTTGGGTGCCTAGGTGCAATGTACTGGGTCACCAGAAACAGAAGTTCTCAACTGACCTCTTTTCCTCTCTTTAGTCAGAGAGAAGAAACAATGTGATGAGCTCTGCAGACCTGAGGAAGAGAGAGGCAGGACTCAGCCCCCCAAACCCAGGCAAGCTGTTGGTCTACATCCGTGTACTCGGAGTGGTCCCGGAGCCTGCAGAATTCAGCACCACCAGACAGCGTCTTGTTAATCCTGACTACCAGGCATCCCCCAGGATCTACAGAACTAGAATCTTCATTTAACAAGATCCCCCAGTGGTCAGTGGGCACCTGAATGATCTGAGATTAGCAGCACAGACCCAGGTCAAGAGCCCCACAGGTTTGGAACCCAAGAATTCTATGCAGAGCAGGAAGGAGCCCCAGCAAGCACCTAGCTGAACCCCACAGTGTGCTAGATGAGGAAATGGGGTCTGAAAACGTCAGCTGATTTTCTTTTCCACTTTTTAAGTCACTGTCACCTAAAAACCCCCAAGCCAACCACAGCCACGTGTCCTTCCTCGGCCTACACCCCGGGGCCCTGCCATTCTTCACCTTCCACACTGTAACGTGAAGCCACAACACACACGCCGCCCCAGAGCAGAGAGCCACCAATGGGATGGAAGTTCAGCAGCTTCCATGAGTCCAAAACCAGGACCTCCAAGTGCAAGATGAGACGTCCTCACACCCATTGTGGTAACTGAAATCTGGGACCGCCACACAGACTCCTGCCATGCCCAACGTTTGGCCAATGCTTCTTGTAGGAGAGGCACATCCTAGACTCATTTCCATCAAACTGAGATAAACAACACCAAGAAAATCCACACTCACATATGAACAATTTCTCTGCCGAATAAGTACATCAGCTCTCAGCCAAGTAGCTATGCGAAATGGTCGATGTTAAGACTCCTTTGTGTGCAAGCAAAGGATCTGAAATTCTACTCCAGTTGGAAGAAAATAATGGGAAGAAATATCTTCAGCCGGTTGGTGATAATGTACCATTCATTACAGCACTGTGCATGGGAGCATGCCTTCCAGGCCATGTGACGGCAAAGAAAGGGTGCTTTGCAGGGGAGAGAGGGAGGGTGCAGGAGAGATAGCTGGTGGTTTTCTTTTCATTTGACAGCTTGGCAAATCCCAGCTTGGCTTTAAACTGCCAGCTCCTCAGTTATAATTTAACACCAATTCCAAGAACAGTTGACAAACGAATGTCAGTGAGCAACACAATGCCATTTTCATTTGCCAGCCAGAATGATTTTTTTATGTCCTGGATAAAACCACAAATAAATTTGTCAATTTATTCATAGCTGTGATTTGGAGTCAAGATGTCTTCTCATGCTCTGCAGACACTGGCTTTCTCTACGGCACCTCCATCTGTTTTTCTACCACATGGGCATAAAGATTTCCAGAAGCCACTAAATAAGGAAGTGATTTCTGTCACTCTCCAGCATCTTCCATCTTGACCCTGTGTCCTCCATCATGACAACCACTTTTGCCGTTTCACAGGCAAGGATCAGGGGCCACCATCTCCTGAGCTCCTGGCAGAATTCCTTCGTGCAAGGAGAAAAAAAATGACAGCAAAGAGTAAAAATAAGTCAGTCTCCTTTGGTGACGATGCCTTGCCTTGCAAAAACCTCGGTGTGCCATCAGGAAACATTTAACAGCCTTCAAAGGAAAGGGAGTGGAATGACGTTACTGACAAAAATTATGTTCTGGGTGGTCACCTGGGGTGACTAATAATGTTGGGGAGAAACTTCTTTAATGACATCTCTGTAGGCTAACATACTTTCTGGCTCCATCCAATTTTAAGAGCTGGCATGCTCACATTAAACGCCTCCTCTGTGAACTGGTCTGCAACAATAGTGAGTTGGAGTGTCCATGTGCCCTAATGCATTAGGAGCTAAACTCGCCGAACTCTAAGTGGAGTCATGCAAAAGCAATTACAGCTAATAACAGTCCTGAGTGTCAACCTGCAAGCGCTGTGTATCTAGGTTTCCCAAGTTCTTGGAGACAGAAGTTCAGAGTGTTTTCCGGTAGCCTCACCTTTTGGATGAACATTAGCTCAGGGGCACAAACAGATGAGTCTGTATTAAGACCAGGGACATCAGGATGGGACAACTCAACCAGCTGGTGGTGAGCGGCCAGGCCTCAGAGGACTGCCCCTGCCAGGAACCAAACCATTGTTCTGGTTGGGTAGTTCTACCAAGTTCTATCAGGCATATCCTGACAAAGAAGAACACAGATGGTGCACTCAACTGGGTGCCGAGGAGATTTTCTAGAAGGAGAAGTCACAGGAGCACGGCAGGGCATAGGAGATCGCACTGGGGGAGTGTGGCACCCGACAGCTAGCACTGGCGGGATGATTTCAGCATCCTGGGCCTGGAGGGAGGGGCCTGGAGGGAGAGGCCTGGAGGGAGGGGCCCAGGCAGGGGCAGAAGCCCCTGTGGAAGGAGGCGTCAGGAAGTGAGCACCCTGGGAAGGAGAGCACGTGCCTGCTTTGGGCAGTCCCACCACCTGCCCAGAATGTGGCCCAGACAGCTCACCTCCTGGGCACACACCGGGTCAGGGGGACACATGGAACCACCCAGGCACAGTGCCCTCGGAAACTCTTGGGCAGCCTTGGGAGACCTGAGCACCTAAAAAAAATGACTTTTTTATGCTGCTGATAAGACCACAGATGAACATGTCCTTTGCTCATATTCACCAAGACAGTCTGCGGACACAGGGCCTGCTTTTTCCACCGGGAAACCAGGAGTGAGGATGGTTGTGATCACAGGGCAGGTGCAGGAACCATCCCACATCCACACAAGGGACATCAAGCAACTGTTCAGGGGACCCAGCAGAAACCAGTCCCTTGGAGAAATGTTTTAAATGCAAATTTTGGATGGGAATTTCTGTCATGTGATCACAGCCTTTAATCTCTGCCCAGCCCTCATGAGGGGGCAAGTGTTACAGGTAAGTAACTGAAGCCAAAGCACATGTGGACGGGTGGACGGCCTGCGCTGGGTGCATCCCACCGCTCCCGGGCAGGCAGGCTGACGGGGAGACGTGGGCCGCCGGGAGGCCGCTCACTCAGCCTCTCAAGCGCAGAGCCGCATCACTGCTGGGCGCCCTCGGAGCTCAGGAATGTTCAGGTTTCCGGGAGGCAGCGGCACCCTGCCTGTGCGGCGCACTTCCCCTGAGACACATAGGACAGCACTGCCTCTCCCGGACTCACGGGAGCATGGGGCAGCGCTGCTGTCAATGGGGGGAAATAACTTCTCGGTTTTCAGAGCTTTTGGGGTTTTGGAATCATGGGTGAGGGACCTGATGTGGGGCCACTCCAATCATGGAGGCCCAGGGTCCCAGAGGCTGCAGAGCTGGCCCAGGACCCACCCCGGTGGCCAGTCTGGGGCTGAGGTGCGAGGAAGGGGCCCCACATGGCCCAGGGCCTGAGTCCAGGCTCCAGGCCAGCGCTCCGTGGCTGCCTGACCTGGAGCGAACCACTGACTCTCCGGGCTTAGTTGCTTCCCCTGTGCCACTCAGGGTCAGACGGCATCACCTCCCGCGGGCTGCTGCACCATGGCAGGAGGTGGTGCTGCAGTCACAGGACACTGCGCCGGCCCTCAGCATCCTTCCAGGACAGTGAGGAGTGTGGGGCACATGGCTGGCACAGCGCTGTCCCTGTTCTTCCCAGGAGAAGGATGCGACCACACCCCTGACCACTTTCATTAGTCACACAACAAGGTCCACGCTTCACTCACATTTCCTCCCACACAGTAACCAGGAGAGCTGTCCCGCCCCTCGCCTACCCCCACCGTAGGACTGAGCATGAAATAAAACTGAGGAAAAGTTACTTTGGCAATCCAGACAGGCACCACAGGGCTCTGATCACCGTGTAACTCCCTTCCTGCCACATAGGGACACTTATCTAGATGTCCACCTCTCCATGCCAGAAACACCATCACGTTGGTGAGCATGGGGTCAGGTTTTAGCCAACAACTCACATCTAATCTTACATCTCACAGCTTATCTTGGGCAACTATCTTGCAGGCCACACAACTTTAGAACCCAGAGCAGGAAAGAGAAAAGCTGGGCAGATAAGGCCACAGCCATGAGAGGGAAAGGAGAAATGGGGCTAATGGGCAGGAAGGGAGAGCTCAGGGCCCGAGCCACCCGGCGCCTGGTCTCCACAGTCAGATGTGAAGAAAGGAGGCCAGACCGAGGAGGGAACCTGGTGTGATCCTCACATGCTCTTCGGGATCATTGAGGCACCAGCTTCCCCACCCTGGCTCACGGGCTTCAACAGATGCAGAAACAGGCTTTCACCAGCCACAGTGGAGCCTCTGTCCCATGGAGCTCTCGGAGGGCACGAGGTAGACACACCACAGAGCCCAGGCATGGCCCGGCAAGGTCACCACCCGCCAGGGGCTCCCTCCGCCATTCTCATGATCTTCTGCAGTGTGGGTGGCCTGCATTACTGCCAGCACAGCGCTTCCGAGTGTGCGAGCGATGGGCTCCGCCCGGGGAACACAAGCCCAGGGCACGGGGCGTGCCTTCAGTCCTGTCAGGGTGGGCCGTGTGCACCTGCTGTGGGAAGGCATGCTGCTGACTGACAGGCTGCTTGCTCCAGCTGTTAACACTTGATTTTTCTGAGGCCCATCCGGAGTCCCCTGCACCACATGACTGGGGGCACGCCCCCCACACCTGGGCCGTGGTTTCTCTGTAAAGCAGCTGTCCATGGAAAGCTCCGGCTCACATACCCCCGGCTCCCCAGGGTTCTTGCATAACTGGTGTGGGACGATGAACGGCGTCTCACTGGTTCTCTGGGTAATGGTCAGAGGGGCACAGCCCTCCACAGGGCACACGGGCACGTGCCCTGAAAGAGGCAGCCTTTTCCTTCATGGTGCAGACTTTTGGTATTTTAAGGCCAGTGTCTTTCCTTACTTTCCCAAACCCTAGGACACACACACATGCTCCATAGGGACATGCCAAGCCACCCAGTGGAACTGTTCTCAGGGGTCAGCCATTTAGGGGGGCCTGAGCCGCACCACCTGGGGAAGAGAGTCGGAAAGGTACCAAAGCCTCACTCATTTGGCCCATAACATTGGCAGAGTCTCCCACTCGATTACGGGGGCCACTCCCACCCTCCTTCCAGCCCAAACCACCCTGTCACTGCTCCTCAGGGCCTAAAACACAAGGTTCCTATAGCTATACTGTCTCAAATGGCTTCCCCAAAGTTGGGCGGTGTGATGGCCAGACTGTTAGGGAGCAGTGGGGAGTCTGTGCCCGTTTCTGTCAGGCCGCCCCCGTCCACACTCCCCAGACTAGCTGCCTTTGAGAATAAAGTCCTAACCTGGAGGTAGGAGCCTGTCCCAAGAACCACCAAGGTTCACTTACATTTACTTTATAATTTTAGTCACTCTCTATCCCCTGGCTGCTTCCAGAACAAAAATGCCCTGCAGTGGTATTCAGTCATCAACAGAACAAAGGGTCCAGGGAAACCGACAGTACCCAAATGATGCAGCCCCCAGAAAGAAGCTCCGGAGGGACCCTGCGTGAGCAAACTAGTCTCTGACCTGACCCCTGGGCTGCCCCTCTGAGTCCTGTGGTCCAGCTCTTTCAAGCCTCCATCCTGGGTAGAGGTAGGAAGGCCTGGGGGCAAAGGAATAGCCCTGACAAGCTAACAGGGGCACCTCTGCCACATGCCCCAGGGCTTTGCCAGGGCAAGCCAAGCTCTCCTAGGATGGCACCTCTACACAGACTTGTGGGGAGGGTCAAAAACTCAGAACGCTGGTGAGGAAGAAAGTCTGAGGCCATTTGATGCGTGCCTCAGTCAGGTGCGCAGGAAAGAATGCTCCACACATGCTCCCTGGCCGCTCAGCTCCCACCCTGGCCAGTCCTCTGGGGACGGAAGCTCTGGGGGGCGAGGGAGTCGCACCAGGGACTTAAAAAACCAACACACGTTTTGGAACCAGGCAAAGCCAAGTTCAAATCCCAAGTCCACCACTTACCTCTCCATGACTTGATTTAACATCTCCAACTCCCAAATGCATCATCTACTTTAGGGGGCCAGCACCCCCTCCTTCCAGGGTCCCTGTGAGCATTGAGAGGCAAGGCAGAAGCCCCCTCACCACTGCTCTCCCACAGCCCAGTGGAGGGAGGACAGCCGCCGCTCACCTGTCACCACCCTCCCTCCGCCACAGCCCATCTCGCCCTCGGGTGATCCCTACTCACCTCCCTGGGTCCCTGCAGGGTGACCCCGTGCTGCCGGGGTGGGTTAACTGGCACGTCTGAGCTCTCCACTACCAGGTGGTACAGCCTGCCCCATCAGGAGGCTGGATGCCAAGGCAGACCTCGCACAGACCATTTCAACCCGTGAGCTGCATGGAGGACAGCAACAGGGCCAGGGGGCCAGGGGGAGGGACAGTGTCCAGGGAGGCTTCCCCAAGCAGGTGGGCTTGAGCAGGGGTGGAAGGAGGCGGAGGGCCCACTGTCCCAAGTGTGAGCCCACCGCACTGGGGGAGGCAGGGAGCAAGGCTGGGCTGCGGTCCCAGGCGTCTTCTGTGGAATAGCCCAGCCACTCTGAAAACGAGGCGTTTCAGCTGTCTTTCAGAATCTGTCGCATGAACCCAGTCCTGGACCAAGTCTGCGAACACAGTGCCCTGGGAACTCACCCAGCCCACAGGCATCGCTCTTCCCCGACTTCCAGGGGAGGACCTGGGGTTTAGTGAGATGAGCCAGGCTGCCCAACACCGCCCGTGGACCTGCCCGAGACCGCGTCAGCTCAGGACCTCCGCCAGCGTCCTGCCTCTACCCTCCCTCCTTCGCTGGCGCTCTCACCCCAGAGGACGCAGATGTGGACTTGTGTGTGCTGGTGCTGTGCTCCATGGCCTCTCTAATACTAAAGCATGGGACAACAACACAAAGTTGAAAGGTGAAAGAAAATGAGCAGAGAGTTAAACCAAGCCCACAGCCATGCAAACACCTCCATCATAAAGATGAGGATGAGTGCTGGACTGAATTCCATGGTCTCTGCGCCTCTTCAGCTGATCACCCCAAGCCCTGCGGGTCCCCGGGCTGCATAGCAGCCCTACACAGCAGAGCCCCCAGCCAGGGGTCAGGCTCTGGAGGCCAGCAGCACTGTTTCAGTGAGCCCAGGGCCCTCTCAATGTGGTCATGACTCCCCCAGCGCCCCCACTCACTCCATACCCATGTGTTGGAATCACTAAACCCAAGTGCACTGCTTCCCTGGGGCAGATTCTTTTGGTTAAGAGAAAGCAGGCAACTTGTACCAACTAAGAACGTGACGAAAAGATGCAAACCAGTCCACACATACTCACAGAGCAGCTCCCGCCCTTCACTAATGTGCATGGGAAAGATGAAGACTGAACCCCAATAAGCAATAAAACAAAATAAAAGTCAGAAACTGTTGCCTTAGGGAGGCAGGAAAGTAACAAAAGCTAGGCAGACCAGCTTGCCCTCCCTCCACGGGCTCTCAGCCAAAGACAGGCGCACCCGGCCAGGCCCTTCTGGGCCCACCTCTGACGCAGAGCAGGAGGCAGCATGTAGAACCTGGGCCTGGGTCACCCTGGGCCTGGCAGAAGCAGTCAGGGCAGCCATGAAGACTTTTCCCAGGTTGCCTGCTCTCCCAACCCACAGCACTGGCCGTTCTGCCCCAGCCACACGGCCATCTCTAAGTACTGTGTCCCTGGGGGCAGACCATGTGTGTTGCGGCCAACCTCTGGGACAGTCTGGGTGTGCTTGGCCCCCTGCGGCCCCCCATGGTCGCGGTGCTCCACCACGAGAATAGCCAGGGAGCCCCCAGGATGGTCCGTGTGTCCGTGTGCCCCTGCGCCTGGGATGAGGGGCTGCTCGTCTGCACGAATCACCCTGCGGGACAGCTGTTTGGTCTGCAGCCACTCCAGCATCGTGAAAACCACAGGCTTGATCTGGCCCTTCCCTGATCTAAGAACTGGGTTAAAGTTGGCAGCTGCTCACTCAAAACGCATTGCATTTGGATTAAGTATACCAATTTTCTGGGGAGCAGACCTCGAGCTTGATTAAAAAGGTTCCCATCCTGAATTCCCCAGCAGTGAGTCACCCTTGGCCACTCTTTCCCAGCTGCTCGCTCCAGACTCAGCCTGCAAGAATTCGCCCAGCTCCAGGGCTCCCTTGGCCTGCGTGGGCCTGACAGAGACCAGAGGGAGGTCCCCCCGAGGAAAATGACAGCAGCAGAAGGAGGCCAGGACGCTGCCACTCACTCTCCTCACTTTCTTTACCTCAGCAGATTTCCACTTTGTGATGGAGCATGAACGCAGGGGAGGCAGACTGCCCACAGAGGGTGAACGGAACCCAGGCCCGTGTCAAGGCAGACTCCGCTTCTCAATACACAGGTGGTAGCTGGGCGCGCTCCTGTGTCTCGGTCATCGGCTCCCTGCCTCTGCCTCTCTGTTCTCTGCAGAGGGGCTCAGTTATTCGGTACAGGAGGCTCTGTGGCCATGAGGAACCCCGTCCCCCAACCTCTGTGGGGAGCACCCCCCACCCTGACTTCAAGCGTAGCCACATGACTTGCTGTGGCAGAGAATGCTGTGGGTCTGTGTTTGTCCATCACCGTCTCTGCCTGCATGATCCCCAGCAAGTTCTTCGTGTTCCAGCACCTCAGTTTCCACGTTTCCGATAGGAAGACGTACCACTTCCACAGGCATGCCATACGCAGTACAGGACAACATGAAATGGACAAAGGGCAGCTGCCCACAGCTGTGTCCTCAGGAAGTGGAGGGAGAAACAGGGTTCTTTTCTAAACAAAGTCCCCAACACTCTCAAGTCAGGGATTCACAGCCCATTAGGGGCAAACCCCACCTCAGCTCATCCAGATGCACCATGCAGGCACTCACATTTTGGTGCTAACTAGCAGAATGGTTTGTCACCCATATTGTCTCAAAATAGGCTTTTGAGATTATCTGGCTGGCTAATGGTGTGAGGTTTTTGAGCTTAGAAACTCTTACATAGGTTAGCAAGGGTTGGAAAATCGGGTCCCTGCCTACCGTTCCTACTGGGGCTGGAGACATCACTGGCACCGAGCCCTGTCCGGTCAGCAACCTCCCAGGAAGGGTTCCCTGTGGTGCCCCCACCCCACTGCTGCCTGTCCATTAGGCTGGGTCCCTGACGACCCTGCCCAGCCCATGGCGGTGGCACACGGAGCTGCCATCCAGAGCCTTCCAGAGCCAACGGCCACTAGCTGGCTGTGGGACCCCAGGCAAGTCCTCCCCTCTCTGGGCCTCAGTTTCCTTGCATGTAAAGCTAAGCTGAGTGAGCTGCACTGAGGTATCTCTGGGCTCCCCTCCAGGACTAACGAGCTCAGATGTTATACTGAATTCTCAGTGACCAGTTATTTTGTGTTTCACACACTTTTCCTCCCTCCACTGGTACAGATAATTGTAGAAGCCAGCTGTTTATGATTCTGCCTGGGCGGGAAGCAGGAAAGACAGAGCCCCTGAAAAGCACAGGAAGAAAAACTAGGTTGTGCTCTGGGGTCAGAAGAGCAGAAGCCCGTGCAGCGTTCTGAAGTCTGAGGTCCCTGTGGCTCCCACCCCAAAGCAGCTTAGCAGGAGCCGTGGACTCAGGATCAGGTGTTCGTGCCCTCCCTCCCCAGCTACCTAGTGGCCCCCCCCCTTGGCCCATGCCCTAACCCCACACTGGGACAGATCCCTACCCTTCTGCTCAAGAGCAGGCCTCTACCCCTTCCCACCATGCGGCTCTAAGTTGTTTTAGCTTGAAATCCCTCAGACGACCCAGAGCTGGCAGGCAGTCAGCGTCCTCATGGTTTTGAGTCACTCCTCCCAAGGGCATTGAGTTTCAAAGGAAATACAAGTGGACAAGAGTTGTAAAAAGTGGGAAATTCCAATGATAGAATTCCAAAAGAAAGGGTGGTGAGGACATTTCTGGGAAAAGGTGAAGGGTGGAGGGGCAATACAGGCTCTTTCCCTGAAATCCCACCAAATAGGAGCCATGTGTGCCCCTCACTTCAGGTGGGGCCCACGGAATGCTTGGGGGCCAGGGGGCATTGGCGATGTCTCCCCAGCCAGAGCCTCAGGGGTCTCAGCAGCATCAAAGCGGGCTGCAGGAAGACCTGGGAGGCAGGATGCAGCAGAGACAGAGGCCTCCGGCCGAGCAACCCAACGGCTGCAGGCGTAGCCCAACGGTCAGTCTGCCCACACTGCCACTAGCCCTTCACTGGCCACTGGAACCTTTTCTTGTTGTCAGCTCTGAAAAAGCCACAGAGATGGTATGAAGGCTGCAGTTAAGTCGCCTCCATGACACACAAATATGTCTCTGGCAAGAAGACTGGCACAGAACATCCAGACCCCTTCCCAAAATGCCTGCAGGGAATCTGGGCCACAGCTCTGAATGTGCACTCGCCACGGGGTGATTCTCCAGGCAGTCCACGCCTCTGGCGTCACCAGGTCCCCTGGCTTTTTCTCATGCTTCACACCAAGGCAGAAAAATCAGCTCAAAGTCAAGCACATACCAACTGACTTTGCATGAGGAAACCTATGAGCCAGAATGTCCAGTCTTCCCTCTAGTGCTGAAAGTACGTGCCCCCACAGTGTCTCCTGCCAGCCCCACTTCTGTGGGGTGCACTTCCCCACCCTTCACTCAGGGCTCAGCCTGAGCGATCTGCTCTGGCCAGCGGGCACTGACGGCAAAGGCTTGAGATGTGCTTGGTTGGGAGTGGTCAGGCTTGCTTCCTTGCAGTCCAGTCTCTTCTCATGAGAATGTGGCTCTCGTGGCCACTGGCCCAGAGACTAGGTGAAAGGTGAATGCAGAGAACCGGGACCCACCCAGATCCGCATGCCAAGCCATGCACATGTCAGCCGGAACTCACAAACACAAGCAAGCAGCAAACACTGTTGTGT
Source organism: Smutsia gigantea (assembly GCA_032199065.1). Lineage (NCBI taxonomy): Eukaryota > Metazoa > Chordata > Mammalia > Pholidota > Manidae > Smutsia > Smutsia gigantea. The sequence goes on from JAVSCE010020225.1 coordinate 269,777, forward strand.
GTCAGGGACTCTTGGGGTGGATGGTCGGTCACACGGTGCACGGGGCACTGGCTGACGATCATCCCCGTCCTGTATGCACATGGCCAGCCTTCCCCACTGTCAAACCTGTGTGCCTCAGGGTCTGCAGGGGCCTTTGTGCATTGGGCACCTTTACGATAGCTGAGGGTGGGGCACTGACCGCCAAGATGGAGGAAGAGATGCTCTGTCCACTCAGAAATGCCATCACCACTACACACTGACGAGCCCACCTGCTGCGGGCAGCAGCCGGCTCTGCGAGTGCACCAGCCCTGCCAATACGGTGCCCACGGTGGGCTCGCAGGACCATCCCCCACAAGCAAGTGCAGACTAAACAGTCCAGGAGGATCACAGACAGGCTTCAACCAAAGAAATGCCCCTTTGTAACCTGTTTTCTTGAGGAAAGAGTCCAGGTCACTTGGCCACTGTTTCTCCACACTTTCAAGGTGTGTGACCACCAGGCAGAAGAATGTAATTTTCCACGTAATTGTTTCCCAAAACCTGTGTCTGCCTGTTGTCGCAAAACGCATCTGGGGTTCCTCGTGAAGGGGGGGTGCCCTGAGTGGGGAGGTGGAGTCGCAGCCCCAGTGCTGAGTGTGTAATCCACAGCTAAAGCTGCGCTCCGCTGCAAGGGAGTGGATATGCCAGGCACACGGCACGTCTCGGGAGGCACGCTTACCAGAACCCGCCTGTTACTGGGCGTTCCATGGTCTGGGGTGCCAGCAGGGGCCCGATGCCCTGACAAGTAGGGCTCTTCACGGAAGATGCTGAACTTAGGAAACTACACAGACAGCACGCGCATTTCCATAACCAAGCTCTGGGGCACATAAATGCAATGACGGTGGGAGAAGAATCAGTTCGAATCCAATCAAACCTTATCTGCAAACCTAGTAATAGCGATCCCAGAGCCACATTCAGGCTGCGGCACAGAGGCCAGTGAGAAACCCAAAATGGCAACACACTCGGCATCAGCGCGCTCAGGTTCTGGAAATCCACTTCCAGCTAAATAATGAAGACTCGTGGCAGGCCCAGCCCGCCAGCTTGCATTCTGTGCAGCTGAGGGAAGCCTGTGAGGAACCGACTTCATGCAAGTCCAGCACCCAGAACGGTGCTCAGCATTTAACAGATGCTCAACCAAAGCCTGTTGCACTGCGTCGGTTGATTCAGTCTCCTTCCAGGGAGAGGCGCTCCCATCCTAGACTCTTCCCAAACACAGAGCCTGGCTGGACGTTTCACGCCTCATCTCTATTGTCTTCACTTCATCTTTTCTCATGTCAATTTAGATTACTTTACCTTGCTTAAGTGTATTAATTCTATAAGTTGCCTTAAATCCTTTCAGGAACAAGGTGGGATATATGTTACATCAAAACTGATTTCTCTAGATGGGAAACCACAGAGGAAGCCAAGACATCAGTGATGCTGGGGTGAAGGAGATTTTCTACAGGTGTTTTCTGTGCTACTTAGACCATTTGCTGGAAACAGCTCAGAGCTGCCCAGCACCTTAGCTCAAAGCACTCATGGCATAATGATGGCAATCAAGCCATTTAGTTTCATAATATATACACGAAATACAAATTTTCTCCAGTCATCGCACCCCTTCCACAGCGGACTAACTAGAGCAGTAAGTGGCTTGAACAAGGGCTTCCATGTAGCAATGACAAGGCCACAAGCCCTCCATGGGTCCTGGAAAGCATGTGCCTTCTTCAGTCTAGCCTGGACCCTGACAGTCATGCTCTGGCCGTCACCTCTGGGCTTGCCCCCTAAAGAGCTGCTATGTTTAATGAGGGACACATATTTGCGATCAATGTCATTCATATCCCAAAGAGCTAATCCCCTATCAGTCTAATTTATCTAGAGCAAATGACTTTTTAGTCCCCTAGGATATGAGTTTTACCATCTCCAAGAACACCATCCTTGCACATTTGGTAACATGGGAGGATATTTGTGCTTTCTCTGGTTTCCAGTTGAATGTCTGCTCCTCAGAGTCAGACATCAACCCTGAGAAACAAAGGTCTTCCTAAATAACCTGCAGTCAAAAGACACCCTCAGCTATCTCCTGGGAGAGCAAACGCCATCTGAGGGAGTGGCTGCAGGTCCCACTCTGGCACCCAACCGGAATCTTCCTGGGATGAGCACAGGGGCCCTGCGGCCAGACTGAATGGGACTGTGCTGTCTTCCTGCACCCAGCTGGGACTGCCAAGGCTATAAATCCACTGCATGGCCACAGCCCAGGAATGTCAGATTGTAATGAATTCACTCTCCACATACCCAGTGTGGATTTAAACAACTAAGCGACCTTGAAAGGAAGAGCCTAGATCCTATCACCAGCTGCTCTGAACCCTGCAGACCCTCTAACTATGTCTCCCCCCGTAAACCACTGGCAAAGGAGATGGGCAGGCAGCTGTGCTGGGGAGGAAGGGGGCCGCAGGAAGTGCAAGGAGACTGGGCTTCCTGTGAAAGCCCCTCAGCTGGCCGAACAGCAGACCCTGGCTGACCCCTGGGCTTGAACACAGCTGCTATGCCACCCACAGAAGGAGAGGGTTGGTGTGGGAAGGGCCAGGTGCAGTGGGAGTGCTTATCAACTGATTCACACATTTCCTGCTGAGCTTTCCAGTCATCTTGCCATTTGGAAAAACAACCCCCAAATAAACAGCACCCAACTCACTGAGAAACCCACTGCCCCACAGTGCAGAGGGCAAAGCTGAGGGCAGGGCGTCGATTTCTGCATCGGTCCAGCCTCTGGCCTACAGCTGACTTCCCATGTCAGTTCAACTGAAGAGAGGGTCCCAAGGCCCCCTTCAGGTCACACTGATGAGCATGCTGGTGGCCGTCCCTGTGGGGCAACTTACTACTATTATCACAAACATGTCCAGGGAAGCCTGGCCATCTGATTCCGCCTGGGATGCCCCAAGCCTCCTACCGCCCAGGATCACAGAAAGTGCCAGGTATGTCCCACTTGGCAGCCCCTGCAGCCTCACCATATTATAGCAGAGTGTTAAACATATTCATGGAGACCCTCCAAAGCATGAGGTTAAATCCGGGCTCCTTGCCGTCAGTGGAGTGAGACAGACAAGCACAGAAGCATGATTTGTAGTGGTGGAAGTTGTTCTGAGTCGGATGTTCAGAGAAGACAATTTTGCATTACTTGTAAGAGTTGAAGTCATCTCAAGGAGATACTATGGTAATCTACAATTGCTAAAATGTAAGTGGTACTCAGAACTGACTAGTTTTATTAAGGTGAAATTCACATAGCATATAAATAACTTACAAAGTAGCCAGTTCAGTCATGTAGCACAGGCCTGTCAGCCACCACCACCTCTATCTGGTTCCAAAACGTTTTCATTATGGCAAAATAAACCCCATACCACCAAGCCATCACTCTCCATTCCTTCCTCCCCCTCCCCCTAGCAACGACCACTCTGCTTTCTATTTCTGTGGATTTATCTATCCCAGATATTTCACAGAAATGGAATCATATAATATGTGACATTTTGTGACTGGTTTTTTCGAGCATAATGTTTTCAAGTCTCATCCAAGTTGTAGCATGTACAGGTGCCTTACTTCTTTTTATGGATAAATAACAGTGCACCATATGCACAGTCCGCAGTCCGCTCCTCCAACAGCCTGTGGTCGGCGCTCGGGCTGCACCCACCATGCAGCTACTGTGAGCGGAGCTGCTCTGAGCAAGAGTGAGCAAGTATTTTTTAACCACCTGTTTTCAATTTTTTGGGGCATATGCCTCCAAGTGTAATTTCTAGAACTTGCTTTCGATACACAACATCCCCAATGTTATAATGTGCTAAGGACTGATAATCTTGAAATCTCAAATCTGCAATGTTTGTTTCCAGGCATAGTAAATTTTCACCTTGTAAGAGACTGAGGTCCTAGAAGACTCCCAGAGCTCCAGGACCACTCTTGGCACAAGAAGTCTGCCCAACAGAACGACGAATGTGGTGACAGCGTAGGAATGGTGGCGACGGTAAGACCGAGAAGGTGCTGGTACTGACACTGCAAGCAAGCACTCGGCTCAGGACCCCACAGCCAGGATTATGCCCACATCGCCCCCTGTGGAGAAAGTCACGCAGCCAGTGAGGCAGCCCTGGCCCACCACGCCAGAGCCCTGATTCTCAACTAGCAGGCCACCTCTCTCGTGTCAAATGATTCATTGATAAGCAGTCAGTATCTATGACGCGCACTTCCTGGATTCACATCACAGCCCACACCCCTCTGTGGCCACCTGTAAAGGGAAGCCGGGACCTGACAGGCGGTCCCCTCCCCTGCCGCAGCACAGCTCTTAGGAATCCTCCTGCAACCCAGCAGTTGTGCGTTTGATGTTTGCCATCGTCATGAAACCATGAGCTCCGGGAGAGGGGGTCCTGTGCCTGCCCCTGCCCCAGCACATGCACCATGGCCGGCCCCGCACACATTTATGCTGCACACACTGAAGGAGGGGGCTCATTAACCTGCTCCTTGAATGGCACGTCCCACAGGCTCCCAGGCTCTGCCTGTTTCTCACTCACCTATGTCCAGCCTCACTGCTGAGGGTAGACACATGTCCCCTTCATGACCTTGCTCCTCCGCCCGTGCTTCAGTCCCTTTGTCAATGCACCAGGGCTGCCCAAGGGGCGCTCCTCCCCGACAGGCCCACATAAGCCTTTGCCTCAAGGGCCTTGCAGGGTCCAGAGGGCCACGTGTGCCTGGCCATCCACAGCTGCCAGCTGGCGCTGGCACAGGCACGTGGGTGTCCTCAGGTGGACCTATGACCCTACTAGTCGATGGGCAGCACCTTCATCTCTCCTACAGGGGATTCAAAAATGTGTCCTCAGTCATCCAGATGGTCATGAGGAACTAACAGTTCTTCAACCCTAAATACTCAGCAAACAACTTCTGTTGGCAATTGTGTGAGTCTCTGTCCCAGTGGTAAAGTTAAAGCCAATTTTTGAAAAGTAGCTATTTTCTTTCCCACTTTTAACTTCTTCCAGTAGCTTAATAGGGAACAAATGGGCCCCTAGTGCTCCCTTCACTGCGCAAGTGGGCACACTCAGGTCCGGGGGACATTGCAGCCCTTGTCAGCGGGAGAAAGCAGGCCCTTAAAGCCAAGAACACAGCCCACGCCATGCCACGCGCCACAGGGTCAGCCCTTCCTGGGAAGATGCCTTCGCCTTGGGCCGCGGTCCTGCTGCCTCCCCTCCCCCAGAGGCGGGTGGCCGTGAGGTCACGGCACCACAGGAAGGTGCGGGCACAGCAGAGGCCATGGCAGCCGGGCCGCATCCTCTGAGCACTGTGGACCGCTGATCAGGGAGGACCATTGGGAACTAGAGTTGGGTCTAAAAACTGCTGCTTTTCCTCACTTGAGGCAGGATTTCCAGGGGACATAACATCCTTAGACCAAACAGGCATCGTCACTGACAGGCAGCAGGCCAGCCAGCACCTGTGGGGGACGGGCCAAGGGTCTCCCACTGCCCCACGGGCCTCTGGCAGATAGGCTGTGCCAGCCACCCCGTGGCCCACACCACCACCCTTGTTCCATTTCTTCTCGGCTCTGCCCTTGAGAAGCTCCTGCCTGGCAGAGCTGGCATTCCTCACAGGATGTGGAGTTTTGGGTTCAGCAATTGCTAGACTTGGCTTGGAAAAGCAAGCAGCTGCTTTTAGACCCAAAGGTCTAGACGACACATTTCCATTTGGGAAACGTTGCAGGCTCCACTGGGCAGGGCCCCGGGAATGAACCTCAGGGAAGCCGACCATCAGGCCAGGAGGGCATCTCCACCAGTCCACAGAGCCGCCAGAGAAGCCGGGGTGCCCTGGAAAGGGGCTGGCACAGGGCAAGGAGAGCGCCACGAGGCCACTCAGCCAGGCCAGCACTCCTCTCCACTAGAGGCTCCCAAGACCCACAGTCTGAAAACTGTCATCCAGAACCCTGGAAGGACACGCAGGAAGAGACTCCGGGGATGAAGGTGTGTGGGTGGTGATTAGCTTTCACTTTGAATTATTCCAGCCACTTTCCATCAAGTGACAAGATATACACATTCAGCTCAGATCTGCATATTTTAAGGGTGGTAAACTCATCTCGGGTTTCAACAATGGCACCACAGAAGCCAAGGGGGTCCCGCAGGGTGTGGTGCCAACAGGCAGAGAGTCAGCAGCAGGGAGGACTTGGCCTGAGAGCCCCAGTGCAGCCTGGTCAAGAAACACAGAGCCCCAGCCCGTGGCTGTATTACCACCCCTCCAGGGGGCAGGAAGAGGCTGCTTTCCTCATGCCAAGGGGGTCAGGGACTCGCCTGTAGGAGGACAAATGTTTCAGGTTCTCAAGCTTACCTTATGCTCCCCTCCACATCTGCCCCTGACCAGCTGCTTGCTGCCCCAGTTGGCTGATTTTAAGTCTAAACCAGATACTCCTTGGTGACCCGTGGAGTGCAGAGAGGCGGGCGGCAGGTACCAGAAGAGGAGGGCTTGGCCCTCTGCCCTCTGGAACAGAGCTGACACCTGGGAAATGTCTGAGGGGCTCACAGCATGCACTTCACCTAGCACTGGGCAAATCCAGTGTTTCAGCGGCTTCAGCGGTGACCTGCCAGCAGTTCACCACAGGACATGCCCCAGTGCTTCACTGGTTTTCTGTAGAGCCAAGAATTCTCTGTATAACCAGCTTACAAGAACCGGGTACATTTTGCTTCTTTGCAATGGGACAGCGGGACTTTGACTTCTTCTTGAGTCTTGGTCCAATTCTTATTTTGGCAACTATCTTTCTCTGGTGCAAAATCAGAAGGAAGGGAGGCTTTTTAAAAAGTTAATAGGAGAAATCATAGAGCTTAGTCACCTGACAAGAAAATCCCAGAATGACGCTGTCAATAAAGCAATGAAGAGACATCAGTGTTTTCTGGAAATACCAGGATCTTGTTGGAGGCCTTCCCTCTATTCTCCATTGCCCATGGAGTAACAAGGTTATCTAGTCTTTGCTGCCCTCGTTCCTCACGGCAGTCATTCCACATCACTGTCAAAAAGCTATGAAGGAGAAAGGAATCGGGCTCCCCAGTAGCCTATTCCAAGACAAGAGTTAAGAGAACCCACTGCTTTTGAACACTCTGGCCTGCCTCTGGGTACATGCTTTGACAGTCTGCTTATTTCAAAATCCCCAAAATAGCCCCATATGCCATTTTTTTATATAAGATAATAGCATCATGGAGCTCATAAGAAAAACCTACTACCTGGAGATGGAGCTCTTCATATGTGTTATCAGTATCACTGCAGGTTTTATGGCTTGAGAAGCCCTAATTGGACACTTGCCAAAAAGAAGAAAGGAAGGAAGGAAGGGAGAGAGGAAGGGAGGAAAGAATCCCATTTACAACTGCCTCAAAAAGAATAATATACCTAAGAATAAATTTAACAAAGAAGGTGAGACAGCTGTGCACAGAAAGCTATCAGGCCTTGATAAAAGAAATGGAAGATGACATATATAAGTGGAAACACATTCTGTGCTCATGGACTGGAAGAATTAATATTGTGAAAATGCCCATATTAACCAAAGTGATTTACAGATTCAATGCAACCCCTATCAAAATGCCAAAGGCATTTTTCACAGAAGTAGAACAATCCAAAATAATTTGTTTAGAACCACAAAGACCCTGAATGCCCAAAGCAATTCTGGGGATAAAAAACAATCCTGGGGGAAAAAAAAATGGAGGCATCACATGCCTTCCTCTCAAAGTATATTACAAAGCTATAGAAATCAAAACAGGATGATACTGACATAAAAACAGACACAGAGATCAATGAAACAACATAGAGAGCCCTGAAACAAACCCAGGAATATGTGGCCAATTAGTTTATGACAAGAAAGCCAAGAATATACCACGGGGAAAGGCCACTCTTCTCAATACATGGTGTGGGGAAAACTGGAGAGCCACATGCAAAGGAATGAAACTGGACCCAATCTCACACGACACACAGAGCCAACCCAAGAACATCGTAGCTAGAGCTGAAAATATCCAACTAGAAGAAAACAGCATGAGCTCCTTGGCATCGGGCTTGGTGACAATGTTTTTGGACTTGACACCAAACACAAAGGCCACAAAAGCAAAAATAAAGATCTTGACTTCTGGGAAGATGGCGGCGTGAGCAGGGTGGTGGAAATCTTCTCCCAAAATCATATATATTTGTGAAAATACAACAAATACAACTATTCCTAAAAGACAGACCAGAAGATACAGTACAACAGCCAGGCTACAGCTTCATCTGCGAGAACTCAGCGCCTCACGAAGGGGCACCGCAGAGGGTCTGGCAGAGCTGCCACAGCTGTGAAACAGCAGAGGAGCGGCCCCGCCCACAGCGACCTCACAGAACCTACTCCAGGCTGGTGCAGAGCTAAGCAGGAAGGACCCCAGAACCTATAACAAGGGCTGGAAGGCACCAAGGGAACCAGAATGCACCCAGCAAGACTGCAAACCCCCACAGTGCTATAGGCAAGGCTGAGGCGGCCCCGCACACAGGCAACTCAGGGGATTATCCCAGGGACAGCCTCCAGGTGTGCGGGAACAAGCTCAGGCCCAGGAGAAGGCAAGGAGAACAACAAGCAGGAAGGGACTTTGTTCTCCCAGCTGACACACGTGGCACCTACCAGTGACCACTTCTATCGCCAAGAAAAGACAGAGGAATATGGTCCATTCAAGGATCACACAGACAACCCCAGAGAGAGGGCCTGATGGGATAGACTTGCACAATCTTCCTGAAAAAGCATTCAAAACAAAAGTCATAACCATACGGATGGACCTACAGAGAAATATGCAAGAGCTGAGGGAGGAAGTGAGGTAAGTGAGGAAAGACAATGCAGAGATGAGACAAGCGATCGACGGGCTTAGCAGCAGACTGGACGAGATGCGAGAGCCTGTTAATGGAATAGAAACCAGAGAACAGGAATACAGAGAAGCTGAGGCAGACAGAGATAAAAGGATCTCTAGGAATGAAAGAATTTTAAGAGAACTGTGTGACCAATCCAAATGGAACGATATTCGCATTATACGGGTACCAGAGGAAGAAGAGAGAGAAAAAGGGATACGAAGGGTCTTTGAAGAAATAATTACTCAAAATGTCCCAAACCCGGGGAAGGAAATGGTTTCTCAGACCATGTAAGCCTACAGATCTCCCAACACAAGGTACCCAAGGAAGACAACACCAAGACACATAATAATTAAAATGGCAAAGATCAAAAACAAGGACAGAGTATTAAAGGCAGCCAGAGAGAGAAAAAAGATCACCTACAAAGGAAAACCCATCAGACTACCATGAGAATTCTCAACAGAAACCTTACAGGCCAGAAGAGAAGGGCAGGATATATTTAATGCAATGAAACAGAAGGGCCTTGAGCCAAGAATACTGTATACAGCACAATTATCATTTAAATTTGAGGGAGGGATTAAACAATTCCCAGACAAACGAAAGCTGAGGGAATTTGCCTCCCACAAACCACCTCTACAGGATATCTTCAAGGGACTGCTCTAGATGGAAGAACTCCTAAGGCTAAAAAGATGTCACCAGAGAAAATAAAATCATAGCAAAGAAAGCAGACCATCCAAATACTAACTAAAGGCAAAAAGTAAAATCAACTATCCACAAAAACAGTCAAAGGAAAGGTAAAAGAGTACAGAATAAAACACCTAGTATATAAAGAACGGAGGAGGAAGAAGAAAAAGGGAGAGAAATAAAGAATCATCAGACTGTGTTTATAATAGCTTAACAAGAGAGTTAAGTTAGACTGATAGATAGGAAAGAAGCTACCCTTGAACCTTTGGTAACCATGAATCTAAAGCCAGCAATGGCAATAAGTACATATCTATCAATAATCACCCTAAATGTAAATGGACTGAATGCACCAGTCAAAAGACACAGAGTAATAGAATGGATAAAAAAGCAAGACCCATATATATGCTGTTTACAAGAGACTCACCTCAAACCCAAAGATATACACAGACTAAAGGAGAAGGGATGGAAAAAGATAGTTCATGCAAACAAAAAGGAGAAAAAAGCAGGGGTTGAAGTACTTGTATTGGACAAAATAGACTTCAAAATGAAGGAAGTAGCAAGAGATAAAGAAGGACATTACATAATGATAAAGGGGTCACTCCAACAAGAGGATATAACCATTATAAACATATATGCACCCAACACAGGAGCGCCAACATATGTGAAACAAATACAAACAGAATTAAAGGAGGAAATAGAAAGCAATGCATTCATTTTAGGAGACGTCAACACACCACTCACTCCAAAGGACACATCAACCAGACAGAAAATAAGTAAACACAGAGGCACTGAACAACAGACTAGAACAGATGGACCTAACAGACATCTACAGAACTCTACACCCAAAAGCAGCAAGATACACATTCTTCTCAAGTGCACATGGAACATTTTTCAGAATAGACCACATACTAGGCCACAAAAAGAACCTCAGTAAATTCAAAAATATTGAAATTCTACCAACCAACGTCTCAGATCACAAAGGTATAAAACTAGAAATAAATTGTAAAAAGAAAAAAAGTCTCACAAATACATGGAGACTTAACAACATACTCCTAAATAATCAATGGATCAACGACTAAATTAAAACAGAGATCAAACAATATATGGAGACAAATGACAGCAACAACACAAAGCCGCAACTTCTGTGACACGCAGCAAAGGCAGTTCTAAGAGGAAAGGTTATTGCAATCCAGGCCTATTTAAAGAAGGAAGAACAATCCCAAATGAATAGTCTAAAGATACAATTATTGAAATTGGAAAAAGAAGAACAAATGAGGCCCAAAGTCACCAGAAGGAGGGACATAATAAAGATCAGAGAAGATATAAATAAAATTGAGAAGAATAAAACAATAACAAACAATCAATGAAACCAAGAGCTGGTTCTTTGAAAAAATAAACAAAATAGATAAATCCCTAGCCAGACTTACTAAGAGAAAAAGAGAATCTACACACATAAACAGAATCAGAAATGAGAAAGGAAAAATCACAATGGAACCCACAGAAATACAAAGAATTATAAGAGAATACTATGAAATCTATACGCTAAGAAGCTGGAAAACCTAGAAGAAATGGACAACTTCTTAGAAAAATACAACCTTCCAAAACTGACCAAGCAAGAAACAGAAAACCTAAACAGATGAATTACCAATAATGAAATTGAATCGGTAATCAAAAACTACCCAAGAACCGAACTCCAGGGCCAGAAGAATTCACCTCTGAATTCTACCAGACATATAGAGAAGAAATAACACCCATTCTCCTTAAAGTTTTCCAAAAAATAGAAAAGGAGGGAATACTTCCAAACTCATTCTATGAAGCCAGCATCACTCTAATACCAAACCTGGCAAAGACCTCCCAAAAAAGAAAATTACAGACCAATATCCCTGATGAACGTAGATGCAAAAATACTCAACAAAATACTAGCAAACCAAACTCAAAAATACATCAAGAGGATCATACACCATGATCAAATGGGATTCATCTCAGGGATGCAAGGATGGTACAACATTCGAAAATTCATCAACATCATCCACCACATCAACAAAAAGAACTAAAACCACATGATCATCTCCATAGATGCTGAAAAAGCATTTGACAAAATTCAACATCCATTCATGATAAAAACTCTCAACAAAATGGGTATAGAGGGCAAGTACCTCAACATAATAAAGGCCATATATGACAAACCCACAGCCAATATCATACTTAACAGCGAGAAGCTGAAAGCTTTTCACCTAAGATCGGGAACAAGACAGGGATGCCCACTCTCCCCACTGTTATTCAACATAGTACTGAAGGTCCTAGCCACAGCAATCAGACAAAATAAAGAAATACAAGGCATCCAGATTGGTAAAGAAGAAGTCAAGTTGTCACTATTTGCAGATGACATGATACTGTAAATAAAAAACCCTAAAGACTCCACTCCAAAACTACTAGAACTAATATCTGAATTCAGCAAAGTAGCAGGATACAAAATTAACACACAGAAATCTGTTGCTTTCCTATACACTAACGATGAACTGACAGAAAGAGAAATCAGGAAAACAATTCCATTCACAATTGCATCAAAAAGAATAAAATACCTAGGAATAAACCCAACCAAGGAAGTGAAAGACCTATACCCTAAAAACTACAAGACACTCCTAAGAGAAATTAAAGAGGACACTAACAAATGGAAATGCATCCCATGCTCTTGGCTAGGAAGAATAAATATTGTCAAAATGGCTATACTACCTAAAGCAATCTACAGATACAGTGCAATCCCTAGCAAAATACCAACAGCATCCTTCAAAGAGCTGGAACAAATAGTTCTAAAGTTTATATGGAACCACAAAAGACCCCGAATAGCCAAAGCAATCCTGAGAAGGAAGACTAAAACAGGGGGAATTATGCTCCCAGACTTCAAGCTCTACTACAAAGCTACAGTAATCAAGACAATTTGGTACTGGCACAAAAACAAACCCACACACCAGTGGAACAGAATAGAAAATCCAGACATTAACCCAAACATATACAGTCAATTAATATATATGATAAAGGAGCCTTGGATATACAATGGGGAGATGACAACCTTTTCAGCAGCTGGTGTTGGCAAAACTGGACAGCTACATGTAAGAGAATGAAACTGGACTACTGACTAACCCCATACACAAAAGTAACTCAAAATGGATCAAAGACCTGAACGTAAGTCATGTACCATAAAACTCTTAGAAAAAAATATAGGCAAAAATCTCTTGGACATAAACATGAGCAACTTCTTCATGAACTTATCTCCCCAGGCAAGGGAAACAAAAGCAAAAATGAACAAGTGGGACTATATCAAGCTGAAAAGCTTCTGTACAGCAAAGGACACCATCAGTAGAACAAAAAGACATCCTACAGTATGGGCGAATATAATCATAAGTGACATATTCGATAAGGGCTTGACATCCAAAATATATAAAGAGCTCATGCACCTCAACAAACAAAAAGCAAATAATCCGGCAGAGGACATGAACAGACACTTCTCCAAAGAAGAAATCCAGATGGCCAACAGGCACATGAAAAGATGCTCCACATCAGTAATCATCAGAGAAATGCAGATTAAAACCACAAGGAGATATCACCTCACACCAGTGAGGATGGCCAACATCCTTAACACAAACAACAATAAATGTTGGCGACGATGTGGAGAAAAGGGAACCCTCCTACACTGCTGGTGGGAATGCAAATTAGTTCAACCATATGGAGGTTCCTCAAAAAACTCAAAATAGAAATACCATTTGACCCAGGAATCCCATTCCTAGGAATATACCCTAAGAATGCAGCAGCCCAGTTTGAAAAGACATATGTACCCCTATGTTTATCGCAGCACTATTTACAATAGCCAAGAAATGGAAGCAACCTAAGTGTCCATCAGTAGATGAATGGATAAAGAAGATGTGGTACACATACACAATGGAATATTATTCAGCCATAAGAAGAAAACAAATCCTACCATTTGTAACAACATGTATGGAGCTAGAGGGTATTATGCTCAGTGAAATAAGCCAAGCCGAAAAAGACAAGTATCAAATGATTTCACTCATATGTGGAGTATAAGAACAAAGAAAAAATACTGAAGGAACAAAACAGCAGCAGACTCACAGAACCCAAGAACGGACTAATAGTTACCAAAGGGAAAGGGACTGGGGAAGATGGGTGGGAAGGGAGGGATAAGAGGGAAAAAGGGGCATTACGATTAGCAGATGTAATATTGGGGGGGCACGGGGAGGGCTGTACAACTCAGAGAAGACAAGTAGTGATTCTATAGCATCTCACTACGCTGATGGACAGTGACTGTAATGGGGTTGGTGGGTGGGACCTGATGAAGGGGTAGTTTAATAATCACCATAATATTGCACATGTAATTGTAGATTAATGATATCAAAATAAACTATAAAAAAAAAAGAAATGGGCAGAGTATATGAATAGACATTTCTCCAAAGAAGAAATTCTGATGGCCAACAGGCACATGAAAAGATGCTCCACAACGCTAATCATCAGAGAAATGCAAATTAAAACCACAATGAGTTATCACCTCACACCAGTAAGGATGGCCAACATCCAAAACACAAACAGCAACAAATGTTGGCGAGGATGTGGAGAAAGGGGAACCCTCCTACACTGCTGGTGGAAATGCAAATTAGTTCAACCATTGTGGAAAGCAGTATGGAGGTTCCTCAAAAAACTCAAAATAGAAATACCATTTGACCCAGGAATCCCACTCCTAGGAATATACCCTAAGAATGCAGCAGCCCAGTTTGAAAAAGACAGATGCACCCCTATGTTTATCGCAGCACTATTTACAATAGCAAAGAAATGGAAGCAACCTAAGTGTCCATCAGTAGATGAATGGATAACGACGATGTGGCACATATACACAATGGAATATTATTCAGCCATAAGAAGAAAACAAATCCTACCATTTGCAACAACATCAAAGGAGCTAGAGAGTAGTATGCTCAGTGAAATAAGCCAAACGGAAAAAGACAAGTATCAAATGATTTCACTCATGTGTGAAGCATAAGAGCAAAGAAAAAAACTGAAAGAACAAAACAGCCGCAGACTCACAGACTCAAGAATGAACTAAGAGTTACTAAAGTGAAAGTGACTGGGGAGGATGGGTGGGAAGGGAGGCACAAGGGGGTAAAAGGGGCATTACGATTAGCAGATGTAATGTTGGGCGGGGGTATGGGGAGGGCTGTACGACTCAGAGAAGACAAGTAGTGACTCTATAGCATCTCACTATGCTGATGGACAGTGACTGTAATGGAGTAGGTGGGGGGGACCTGATGAAGTGGGGAGTTTAGTAACAATAATATTGCACATGTAATTGTAGATTAATGATACCAAAATAAAAAAATTTTTAATTAAAAATAAAAAAGGAAAGAAAACATAGCATTTCAGCCATCTGAACTTAAGGGTCACAGTTCCATATAAAAACAGTTGGGGAAGAAGAATCTATACCAACCTCTTACTTTCCCTTGGTCTTTTTTAACATCATAACCATCAGTTTTTAATGCTTGAGCCATGCACCCACCCTCCTTTGCCCAGGACGACCAGCTCAACAGGAGCGTAGCCGGGCTGAAAGTAGGCAGCTTGATGCCGTGCCACTGAAGCCCAGGAGCATCGCAGCTCTAGCTCCCTGCGCACAGAGCCCCCAGGAGTCTCCGCACAACATCACTCAGGGGCCCTGCGAGACCCATGTGTGGGCATTCCAGCTGACTCTCCCGCAAAACAGCGAAGATCCTTTAAAAAGTTACTATGGAGGCAAGTGCAGAGCGGAAAGGGAAAAGAGCATCTCTGGGATTTCCGCTTGGCCAGCCATCCCCTCTCTCCCTGGCTCATCACCCCCAAGCCGCAGCCCCATCAGAGAGCTGCCAAGGTTCCGCTGAAGGGAGTGAAGACAGCCCAAGGACTGAGCACAGTGGGGCTCCTCGGCCCCCTAGAAGGCTGACTTGGCCTTTGTGAGAAGCAGTCTGAGAGCAGGTTTTCTCTGGGCGGGCACAGTGGGTGTGGCGCTTTGGCCCTGTGTTCTTTCTGGCATGTTCAGATCTTGGGCAAGCACACAGTTCTTATCTACTGGGTTTGTTTGGGTTTTCTTTGCACTGGCGTTTGGATCCTGCCCACTTCCCTGATGGGGCACCTCCCACAAATCCAACAGGAAACCCTGTCTGCTTCCTTTGTTTGCCTTCACATGTATTTCCTATTTGGACGAAGGGAGGATTCCTTAAAAAAAATCTCGGCACATACAGGGTAAGGGACTCGGATAGGAAGGGACTCGGTGCAACTACCTCCCTGGCTGGTTACTGTCAGCCAGTGAGACCCCATCAGGAGGCACACAGGGTGCCGTCGCTGGTGATGTACCTCAATACTGATCGATGTTGTTGCTAAAAGGCGAGATCATAAAAGCTCTCATCACGAGAGAAAGTGTGTAAGTGTGGTGATGCATGTTAACTAAACATCACAGTAATCATTTCATAATGTCTACATATCAAATCACTATGCTGAACACCTTAAACTTATTCAATGTTCCATGTCCACTGTATCTCAAAGAAACTGTAAAAAATATTGTTCTATGCTTTTATCCATGTCTATTTACAGATAGTATTATTTTCTTTTTAAGTCTTACATTTTGTACTTTTACAAAGTAAAAGTTGCAGCTTATACACATTTGTAAATAAATCAGCTCACAGATAATAGCCTTTACTGCTCAGTGGATGCAACTCGCCCTTGTCCGTGGCTGGCTGGTCTTCAGCTCTGAATGTGTGGAGGGCGACTAAATGGTGTGGGGTCGGTCTCTCTGCAGGGCTCACGACACGTGGGCTCCCACATTCACTTTTCTTTCTTGTTATTTTTTAAACTGAATAACTGTAATTTAGTTATCTGTTCTACTTTCGATGTACATATTCATATGTTTTGATAAGGTAAGCTTGGGGCCATGCCACTGCTCAAAGGGAAGGAAAGGCCTGAAATAAAATCCTTCTAAATGCATTCCTGGGTCGGCTCCTGAGCTGCCCCACTGAGGGTGAAGGACTCGCAGGCCGTGCTCCGCCCCACCTAGAGAGGTGCTGTCAACATGGTGCCAGCGCAGGCACCCTCTGTGTCCCCAGTGGTTAAGGGCCTCACTCACCAGAGCTGGAGGCCGTGAGGAAGGGCAGATTAAAGGTGCCCCAGGAAAGCATTTCCAAATGTAGGTGTCCCTAGTCATACCTTCTATTTGAGAACAACTTGTTCGCAGGAGAGGAAGCTTGGCTTCAGGCAGCATCTAGTCTGATGCAGAGGATGGATCTCCTGTGACACCAAACACACAGGCACACGCATGCACAGGCGCACACAGGCTCACACACATGGGCATAGGCGCACACAGGCACAGACACACAGAGGCTCTCACACACACATGCACACACAGGGACACACAGGCACAGGCGCACACAAGCACAGACACACAGAGGCTCTCACACACTCATGCACACACACGGGCACACATAGGCACATGCACACTTTTGCACTCCTGAGAGTTTTCCGGGGCTCAGCTCCGGTCATTTCCCCATTCTTTCACCCCCAGAACTATCTCAGAACAGAACACATCTGGAACTGGAGGGAGCTCAGTGCCTCCCCTGGCTGTCCACCTCTTGGTATTTTTTCCTGCCCTATACACCCCACGTGACAAAGCTTTTATGCATCAATCTCTTGCATTAAATAACCTTTTCATTTTTGTTAATAAAAAGCCTTGAACTGCTTGTCAGAGCTTCCAAATAAATAACTGGCTATAAATCCCACCCAAAGCACAGGACCAGTCTGTGGCAGGGTCAGCCACCTTGCCAAGGCCAACGCCAGCTTCCCCGTGCTGTCTCTACCTGTAATGAGGCTGGGGTTTTGGGGGACTGGGGCTGGGCCACTGGCCTCCGACAGCCTCTTCCTCCACAGATGAAGCAGTCAGTACTCGAGGCAGAAGCCCAACTGCCCACACTGGGTCACCTCTGCCGCTGTAAGGCACAGGCACAGGCCGACGTTGGGATCCGGCAGGCTGTTAGAATTAGGGTGTTTGCTTCCACCAAAAAGCTTTTGGAGAGTTTAATTATGTGAAGAGAAAAAATAATAGGAGAAGTCCATTTTTCTTCCATTTTGCGGTACTTTGTTTTTCAAATCTTGTTCCTCTTCATCAGGTGGTGAACACGCTCACAAGCTGACATTGTTACCCACTGCAGCTTCTTCCTGCTTTGGGGCTTTTAACCCTAATACGTAGCTGTCCTCCACACCTTTCCTTCCGTCCTCATGGCTTTCTTTCTATTTCTTTTTAATAACAAGAAAAGACAATCATCCCATTCTGAAAAGCTTCAGGAGCTGGGGTCCAAGCAGCTGAACCCCTGTCTGGGGAACACGCCTCGTGAGCTCCCCAAACTGAGTGCCGCCTCAAATGCACAACCTCAGATGATCCGTGATGCACCGCCCCTCCTGGAGGCTTGTGGGCTTTTCCTTGAGGCATTCCGACATCAAGTAAACCCTTAAAAGGGCACCAATTCATGTATAAAAACTGAGGTCTCTAACAAGATTATCTGGGTCTTCTGACACCCCTGACTGATCACTCCATGGCAGGGGCACTGCTGACCAGGAGGCCTTGAGGGACACATGGGAGCACGCTGAGGTAGATGGGAAGCACTCGCGGGCTGAGGGGGCAGCAGGGAGACTCGCAGGCCGAGGGGACGGCGGGGAGACTCGCGGGCTCAGGGTGCGGTGGGGAGACTCACAGACACGGGCTGACAGGTCACAGCTCATGGCCATTTGCAGCACCATGTCCTCCCTGAGAGGCTTTCCCAGGAGAGCAGGCTGAGTTTGTCTATCAGTTTTGTTCAGGCAATGAACATCTTGAGCAGATTGGTCTGCCTGGCTCCTCATGAAGAAAAGCAGAGACCAAACCTCTCAGTGCTTCAGCTTCCTAACCCACAGAGGTTTTTCTAAAATCTCCATAGTCTAGCCACTTAATCACTTACTCTTCACAAATCTGTGAAGGGGTGAGGTATGAATCAGCCTCCGATCCCAAGCTGTGAGGGAAGGACCTGGATAGCTTTACCTGTCTGCAGAGAGTGGGGGCCCCGAAATCTGTCCCTGGACCCTCAGGTCCCCCATGGTGCCATGAAAGGCCCCTGGGCGTCAAAAGCAGGGTGTGAAGGCAGTGACCCCCAAGCTCTGCAGTCAGGCCAGGCTGACCCCGCGTGCCATGAGGAGCCCCTGGTTCTCATTACAGTCTGTCGGTGCCTCTGAGGTACAGCCATGTGAGACAGGCATCCCTCACATCCACAGACCACTCAGCCAAGTGGTTTCTCTGCAAGCTTTCATGCCTCAGGTATCTTAAGTGCAGAATCTTAATGATGGTCTTCTTTAAATAGGACATCACTGAAAAATACACCTGTATCCCTAATGAGAAGACCCCAGCACCAGCCCCAGAGGAATCCTCTCCCAGGCCATCTCCGCACCAAGGCCCAGAGGCTCCTGTGTTCTCGTAGCCAGATGTCAGCTGGCCCCTTCCTGCTTGGGCCACACTTTGTCCTGCAAGGGGATCTGGTTTTGTAGAGCCCTGTGGCCTTTCCTCCTGATCTAATAAGTACAATGCTGCATGTCCACTGGCGGATTTTTGTACACCCTGTATCTAATGCATTAGGATGCCTCCTGCGTCAGCAGAGTAGAGAGAGAACATAAAGGAAGTGCAAGCTGAGTGGCCCTCCAGGGCCTGTTTCCCCACAGAAAGTGAAGGGCTGGGGTCCCCGGCCCCCAGGATGCTCACAGCCCCAAACAGTGTAGGAGCCCCTGACAGAGACTGGAAATGCCTGCCACTGACACCACTTCTCAACCAGCCAAGCTTTAAGTAGATGCCCCATTCAGCAATGTAACTAATAAATGGACAAGACAGCCCATGCTTTCATAAAGGGAAAGACTGTCCATCCTCTGCAGGCCCTTTCCAGGCAGGGCAGTCGTTAGCCTCTCTGTTCAGCTCCGAGGACCCAACCACTGCACAGGGAGTCCCGCTTGCAGATCCCACCCTGCTGGACACTGGGATCCTGCAGCAGAGGTAAACAGGGGCCTGCAGGGCAGCGGACTCTGCCAGAGACACACTGAGGAAGCCAGGGGAGTGTGAGGCAAGTGGTCCCTGGTCTCTCCCCAGACAACTGCTGCTCCCATACAAGGGGCAGTCGGACCTCAACACCATCCCCACCCATGACTTCACCGGCACATAGCTTACTGAGCCTCTGGCTCTGCTCAGGCAGCTCGGGAAGAAACATGCTGTGCACCTGTCAGACAGAGAGCCGGGGCGCCCCTGCTGCTCTGTGGGAGCTCCTCCCGCCCCAGGGCCCCCCCAAGGCCCTCCCACCCTAGGACCTCCCGCCCCAGGGCCGCTGCCCTTGGAACGCACCTGCTGGTGTTACACTGCTCTCGGGTGCCGTGACTAGGAGGCAGCTAGGTCCCCTCCCCACACACAGGGCAGGGGGCATGCCAGCAAACGGGTCTGAGCCCACTGAAGACACTTCCCAAGTACCACTCGCACAGTGACCGGCTGATGTCTCCAAAGCCGCCAGCACCCTTCCTGACATCTGCCACCGCCCTCACTCTCCGTCCGCACTCTGCAGTCTAGTTCCACAGGTGGTACGTTACTTCTCTGCTGCCGTTACAATAAAAACAAGCAAATGTAATCTTCAGGACTGATTAGCACACCTGCTGCGTGTTTCCTTTGCAGTGTGAGGATGGAGGCTCCCCTGGGCCCTGGAGATGTGACAGTCACCTCCTCAACAGCGCTTTTTTCTGCATGATGGGAAAAGCCATCAGCCGAGGAGTCCTCTCCCAATAACCACAGCACGACAAACAGAAGCCCCCACCAGGCCTGACAACAACAGCAGCAGCATGGGGGGCCGGCACAGTGGAGTTCTGGCCACATTGGGGGCCACGGCACAGGGCGGGCTCCTGGCCAGAAAGGGCTGCACAGGACAGCATCCCAGGCCGAGTTCTCCCACTGCTGCCCTCCTTCCGGCAGACAGGGCCCTGCTAACAGGAGGAACAGGCTTTACAATCCAGAGCAGGAGCTCGCCCAGGCTCTGGAGGGCGCTTAGCACAACTGCTTGGGTCCCTTCACAGAACGGACTTCCTGCCCCAGAGGAGCCGGGCATGGCCTGGGAAGTTGACCTGCCATGGAGCCTGGTTCACAGACCTTCAGTGTTTGCAGAGGAAAAGGCAGGCTCTCCACCTGGACTGCACACTTAGGCACTTTGTTCAAACACAGCACTAGGTCACCTGAAGCTTAGTTCATTCCTTCACCGGGATTGTCGGTGGACATGACTGGGGCACAGGCTCCAGTCTCTCTCCCTATCTGAATGCGGGAGCCTCCCCCGCTGCTTCCTTCAGCCCCAGTGACATGTCAGCCCTCATCCTGAAGGCAGCGCTTCAGACAAGCGGTCCTGTGCCCACTTTACAGATGAAAACACCGAGCTCAGTGGGGGTTTAGCAGCTCATGGAGGCCGACATAGAGCAGAGCGGGACGAGAGCCTGGGTCCGGCAGCTCTGGGGGCTGAGGCTTTCTCCCCACACAGAGAGTTCCCACTCTCCACCATGGACCTCGTGCTCAGGGGTGGGGTGGTGGACATGGGACTGGAGTTCCTGAGGGCCCGGTCCTGCCAAATAGGCAGAGAGACGGGTCTTGCACGAGGCTCCACAGCCAGGAAGGCTCCCCAGGGCAGCTGTGAGGAGCAAGGAGCCTCTTTGAAAGAGCTTTCTGAGCCTCAAAGCATTACAAGTGGTCAGAGGAAGACTGTGGCCCATGCCTCCTCTCAGTCCTGCTCCCTCCCTCCCAGAGCTGCCCCAGCACCCAGGCAGAGTGTTTCACTCTGACTCCCGCAGAGAAGACTGGAGAGCTTGTTTGCCCAACTTTCCAGAGGATCCAGGCTCAGTCCTGCCCACCATCTCCTCGGCGGCATCTGAGAAGGAATGCAAGGCTCCAGCAGCTCAGGCCCCTGTGGTGGCACGTGTCCCTCTGCCGCCTTCCACTGTCCCCCAACCCCATGCAGCCTGAGAAGGATTCAGTCTTACTGCTAAGTGACAACTCTGCTGGCCCACCAGCCGCTCATTACCAACTGCACCAGGTCCACCAGGCCCTCCTGACACTCCACCCAGGCCACCCAGGAGCCCGCAGCTCGCTGACCTGGGCCACTTGTCCCTGTCACCCCCCTTGCCTGGCATGCCCGCCAAGGGCCAGCAGAGATTGTGCACCAGCCTTGGAGAGCAGGCAACAGTTTCCACGCTTTCCCACTAGGGAGCTGGGGGCCGAATCACAGGGTGCGCCTGCAGGTTTATAAACAGCCACTAGGACAGAACCAGGGATGCATTTACTCCCAGATGCAGTGAGAATCTGGAAAACAGAAAAATCCAAAGAACCTCTGCTCTCCAAGAGGGCTATGGTCGACATCACAAGCATCTCCGCACAGAAGGGCAGTCACAGTGTGTGTGCAAAGGCTCTGTGACCCAGGGGACAGAGTGGGAGAAACCCTTGGGCCTGTGATCTGGGCGTTCAGGAGCTGCTCCTCAGGCTCCTGCCCCTCGCCACCAGACTGTGCAAATGCTGATGCTCCGAGCCAGCAGCGTGGACGTGTGAGGGGAGCCCCCCGACCCCCGCTGATGTGCCTCGTTCTGCCTGCACCCACCTGAAGCCTCGATGGAGCGAAAGAGAAATAAACAAAATCAAGAAACAAAAACTCCTATAGGCCATGAGAACCAGAACAGAAATCATTATATTTTAATTTAGCTCAGTCTCCTACCATCACCAACTCCTCCTAAATAAAGTGCTTATGAAGCAGGGTAACTCCAGGACATTGTGAGAAAATGTGCTCTATGAACAAGATCTCAGGGTGTCAAAGCAGACAGACCCTGGAGTCTCAGGGAAGGCAGCAGGCTGGTCTGCAGCCTGACCATAGGCAGGCAGCTGTCCCCTCAGAGGACCCCAGGTCTCTCAGGTCCCCTCATTCAATGTGTCGCTGTGACACACCACCCAGGAAATCAGAATAGAAGGCTGCAGAAATCCCAGCAGACACCCCAGACCCCAGCTCTGGATGGCGGCCCAGAGGGGGTCAGAGCCAGGCCTCTGTCTGTCCACAGAGCCAGTGCCACCTCACTGTAGGACCTGTTCAGCCTGGGAGGCTTCCCGGGCCCATGGCCTGTCCAGCGGCCCCTGCAGGCTGTAGGAGCCAGAGCACCGTGGACCCACCGGCCCTACCGCTCCCCGACTCAGCTTCCATAAGGGTCTATCCCTGGGGCCCCATGGGCGAGTTGTGCCGATTGTGTGGGATCTGACAGTAAGTGTGTATCAGGAACCTCATGACAAAGCCAGTGAAAACAATCCCCTCCTGGCCCAAGGCCGGCTCTCCTTTCTGCAAGCAGCCATCACCACTCCCTTTCTCACCCAGGCAGAGAGGCGAGGTAGGCACCTGATGGGCAGAATCAGGCCAAGTGCGGCTTACAGGTCTCTTGGCAGCTCATGCTGAAAGGCAAACTCCTGACCACAGAATGTCTGGCTGAATACAGCACAGCTGGTCGCCGTACTAGGGCAGCTCCTCAGGGGGCGGCTCCCAGCTCGCCCTCCCTGGGAGCTGGTGCAGGTCCCATGCTGGGCACCCCTCTGACCCGGGGCGCCTGCACTCAGAGGCACAGCACGGAGCAGACCGTTGCGTCAGGCAGGGTTGCCAGTCTATGCACGCAGACTGCAAACCAGGACTTTCTGACAGTCACAGCCCAGCCACGGGCTGCCGTGGGGCTCACAGAGTGCAGGGGACTTGCTGCGTCCGTACCAGAAAACGTTAGGGGCAGAGCAGGCCACAGTCTGCTCCACGTCCCAACACATGAAGGGCGGCTACAGAAGCAGCCGCGACAGGAGTCGTCTACAGCTGGCGAGGGGATTACCCGTGAGGACCTGGGCTGGTGACACCACCCTTGTCATTCAGCATCTTGCTGCCCCGGCCACTCTACATGATCGGTATGGCCTTGACAGGAGGGAGTCGAGGGCCCAAGGAAGGCTCTGCCCACACCCAGGGAAAAGAGGAAGTTATGGGCGCTGAGCTTCCAGAGACCTTCACTGAAGCCAGCTTCTCTCGATTCAGTGGCCCTCTGGACCCCTCCATGTCTCACTCTTTAAAATGGGGGCACAGTCTCCTCACGGATTGTCATACTGACCAGGTCCCATCAGGATCCCTGCAATAAATGCATGTCATTCCCTACAAACGACCCCTGGAAATCTTGCCACTGGGCATTTATTTGCAGGGTTATCAAGGTGAATTACCCAGATTTATCCAAGTCTAGGTTGATGGGCTGAAGTCTTAGCCACCACCAGCTCCTCGTTGTTTCTAACATTTGCACCAAGAAGCACTATGTCCGTACTTTTCTCCTGAGTCAGAAAGTCAGTCTTGATAAGGAGCCTGCTTTCCAGGGGCAGGCAGATTCCTGGGCAGCGCAGCGATGGCAGAAAATGAAGGGCTCGCAAGCATGTGGGCTTGTGAGTGTGCGTAAGAGTCGTGCCGACAAAGGAGCTGTGGAGGCTGAAGTGGCCAGCGCACAGCCAGGCTGCCTGGCTCCACACTCAGCCCCGGCGCGGCCCTGACCCTGCTGCCGGGAAGTGGCATGCTGGTGCTCATGGGGGCCTGTCCGAGGAGGCAGATTTCCAAAAAGGTCTCCCCTTGAACTGAGTCTTTGTCTCCTTTACATAAAACATGTATTTTTAGCCTTGATCTGCACTTGGGCCCCTTGCTGCTTTTGGAAACTGAGATGGGGAAGCTCTGGCTGTGTCGTTCAGGAAATGGATGACATGTCAACAGCTTTCATAAAGTACACCCCAAGACGTCGAGGAGAGAGAACATTCTTTATGAAGCTTGTGGCTGGCAGAGCCATTCTGGCCCAGAGCAGTCAAGGAAGAAGTGATGCTGGCTTTGCTCCCCAGCTGCACGCCACTCCCGACTGTGGCTGGGGTCTGGCCTCCCGGCAGACCCCTCCCTGTCCAGACGTGGGCTCGCCCCGCTCCTCCCTGTGTGCCTGGCACAGACACAGGGCAGCCGCCTTTCAGGAAGGCCGCAAGCCTGCTTCCTTGCTTTCTTTCCTTCTTTTCCTTAAGCCTACATAGCTAACAGCAGAACAGTGGACTTATTATTTCCTGGTCACATGACAGACAGAATGTTTTTAGCCTCTCCAAAAAGGACTTACCTTTCTACCCACATGGGCATGAATGGCTCCTGGCCCGATGGGAACTTTTCTAGGATTTGGAGAAGACAAGATGGGATCTGGTGGCTTTGGGGGGCTGCCCAAACTGAGAGGTTCAAAACCTCAAAAACACATGAGTTCTGAGTGGATTCAAAGGCAGTAAAATGCAGGCCCCAGCAGTGTGATGAGAAGAGGTGGCATATCGCCTTCCCAGCCAAGAGGAGCTGCTGGCGGTCCACAGGCTTGGTCCACCCCCTTCGTGAGCCACAGGAAGACTCGCAAAGGCTACCAGCTGGTCTCCAGAGCCACGGGACACAGGATGACGCGGCCTGGCACCTGGCACCTAAGGTGACCTAACGCCCCCCTTTACTGTTTACTCCAGTGACTTATTCATCATTAGCTGGAAGTTTTCCCTTTCACCAGAGAAAACTTAACTCCACCCAAACAAAATGAGAAAAGAAAGATTTAGAAAATAAAATTATAGTACTAAAGACTAGAAAAATAGTAACAATAAAAAGTATGGCACAGACCCATAAGCAAGTTCTGCAGCGACTCTCAAAGCCCCAACATACCCAGAGCAAAGGGCCCCAGGCTACACATGTGGGCGGCTGGCTGCCAACCTGACAGTGTCAGCTGGCTGGGAGCTCCCTTGTACCACTAAGGCAGACGTGGCCTGTGTTTAAATAAATCATGGGCTGGATCTTTAAATGCTTTCCGGGGTCAGAGTGCATTGTCCTCTGTAACCCAAAGATAAAATCAACTCAAAGTCACCACATTGGGAACCCCCCAGAGCTACTCCAGGTCCGACGTCACAGTGCCAGCCTCCGTGACTCCTGGACTTCTGCTCAACCAAGCTGTGCAAATCATTAGGCCCACTTCATTTAGCATTTTCAGACCTGTAGAGGTGATGGCATCTCTGGGAAGAACATCAAAATTCTTGAGATGGGGTTCTTTGTTCATTTGGTGTCTTCTGTGACTGAAACCCCAACCAAGCCTGAATGTGGCCACAGCCTCATAGATCTTCATACTGATCACCTAGAGATTCACTGTTCATGGCAAAGTTGACAGAATAAATTATTCTCTCTGTTCATAGAGCAGCTTTATTCAAGTTTCACTCAGTCAGCAATATGGTGTCACCTGGAATCCTGGTGTGTCAGGCTCAGTGTGGAAACACCACAGCAGGGTGCCTACATTTGACCAGGAATAAGCGAACCACCCACACCCACGAGGAATCACACGTGCACACTTGCACGCACCACGCCCCAGTCTCTAGGATCCCACAGTGACACAGGCTATGATGCCTTACGAGGGCTGTGAGCTCATTCAGCTCCTCGGAGAGGTCACCTCTCTCCTCTTTAGGGTCAGCTCTCTCCTCTCCTGTTTAGGTCTCAGCTCAGACTCAAGGTTAAAACTGCCATCTTGACTGTGCCTCCTGATCCAGTCCAAACTACAGAGCCCTGTGCGGACATCCAATGTCCTCCCAGAGCACTTGAGACCAGAATGGGGCAAGATATGCCACAGGGAGACAACACTGCCCCAAAGATGTGGAGCTCCCAACCGCAGGGAGCACCAGCCGCCTACGGAGCTCGGTGCCTCTGGAGCCCTGCCAGGCCCCTGGTGAAGCCCTGGGGAGCACACCGAATGTCAATCTATATAGCAATATTTGCACCTAAATCAAAGAGAAATCATGATCTCCTCTTGGTCTGGTGATTTAATAACCACCTGTTAAACCGAAGGGGCTCCATCTCATGGGGGCAGCTGGAGCACAGACAGACAGCCACACGCCAGGTAGGGACTGCTGGGCTGAGGAGGAGCAAGCCCCCGAGGAAAACAAAGGAATTGATTGGTCACTGGACTTTTTCTCATGGGATCAAGGGAACAGGTCATGAGGTCTCTGCCTATGCCCTCACGTCACACACTGATATTAATCAGTGTTTGAGAGCCAGATGCTAAGTGAGCAAGGCTGGTAGCGTTTACATACATGTCCTGCACGGTTGTACAGACTTTACACTCTTAATGCATTTAACCCTCCCAACAGCCCAGGAGAAAGGCACCGTCCTGATTTTACAGAGGAGGAAACAGAGGCACAGACAGGGCGAGGAGCCTGCCTTGGATCGTGCAGGTAGGAAATTGCAGCACTGACCCAGGTTCTGTGCTGTACCCCCTGTGCTGCCATGCGAGCAGAACTAGGAAAGTATGGGGCATCTTGGGGCAGAGACATGACAGAGTAGCAGAAGGGAAGGCTGAAAAATGTCAGCAGAAGAAAAATTGTATTTCCTTCATGTTCTCCTCTAAGCACCTTAGTTGTCAGGGCAGGGGGGGCGGTCACACTGGCTACCACTTGTCCAGGAGAATTCTGTGCAGGCCACAGAAAGCACCCCTTTCTCTAGACAAATCTAGGATAAATGTGAAGTGAGTGGGTGCCCACCCCCGAGCTGTGCAGTACACATGCTGCACAACCTCGCAGGGCAGCCTAGAAGCTATGTGAGAGGGATTAAAGGGCATAATGGTTTTAGAATGAAGAAAATGTTCATATATACTCCCTGGCCTCTAACATCCTCAGTAATTATTTGCTTAAATTATATATTATAAGTCTTTACATGTCAATCTATATAGCAATATTTGCACCTAAATCAAAGAGAAATCATGATCTCCTCTTGGTCTGGTGATTTAATAACCACCTGTTAAGTTCTGTTTTTCCAGACAGTCAAATCCCTTCCTTTCCAAATGACCCAGATACAACCAATTTTTATCAAAACTGTAAGCACAGCGCAGAGTACAATCTAAACCAAGAGATTACCAAATAAATAAGAAAAATCAGAACACACTGCCTCAAAATCTTAGCTTTAAGGCAAAAATCATGAATGTAAACAATGCTACCATGTTGCCTAGATTAGAAAACTAGTACAAAGCTTGAAAAATGTTAATGTTGGGCACCAGCCTGCCTGGGGGCGGCCCACCCTCCCCGGGGGCGGCCCACCCTCCCCAAACCGCCAATCCTGGAGCTTCCTGCTTCCTAAACACTTCCACCTGCAGCAGGTCTGATTTGTGCCAGGGAAAAGCCCAATCAAAAAACTAAGTTAAGTAAATTTAAAGGCTAGAGATGTGGGTATAAATCCAAACCAATAAACCCTGCTTTTTACAATCCCTGAAGAATAGAATAACCAATAGCTCCAATCTGTCCGCCCCGCGCCTGTCCCAGGAGCCTCCCAGTCCCAGCTGGGCATCTGCGAAGGGGACAGACTGAAACCCTGCGGATGACCAAGCACTCCTGGGGAAAACTCCAAAAACAAATAGAAGGAAATCATCTCAGATGTCGACATTAAATTCAACAAATCTGGAGAGTCTTCACTCAGATACTCCTCTGAAAAAATAAACTCCCCCTCTGTTGGACACTGTAACATTTTTACATTGAACCCAAAACAGTCCTTCCTGTTATAATGTTGAAATATTTATTGTGCATTGGGGGAGGGGGTGGGTAGTGATATTTTTGCTTACTTAAGAACTTGGGGAAGAGACCTCAAATTCAAGAATCCTAATATCCATCCTCTTATACCTCATGTTATGTTAAAAAATATTAGAAACTTTTGTATTTTCCTGAGTATATCAAATTTTGTATTAAAAGATAATTTTATGAAGAAAACCAAGTTATGCAGAATACAATGTATATTCCTAATTGAACAAGATTAACTTACAAGTTTTAAAAAGAGTTGCATTTGTTTGAAT
This sequence comes from Smutsia gigantea, assembly GCA_032199065.1. NCBI lineage: Eukaryota > Metazoa > Chordata > Mammalia > Pholidota > Manidae > Smutsia > Smutsia gigantea. Next base: position 298,277 of record JAVSCE010020225.1, read on the forward strand.
TTTCCCAAATAACTGATTTGACGTTTTGCCCCAACTAACCAACTCTGCATATAATTTTCCCTAGAACTTCAAATTTCCTTAAAAGTTTAAATCTCTACTTCAGCACTTTTCCTAAAATAATTCCTTAACTACAGCAGATGCAGAATTTAAATTTGTAAGTTCTCATAGTTTGATCCCAGTTCCTCCTTTGAGATAAATACGTTTTCCATATTTGTTTCAATTGTAACATTTTCTAAATTTAGCCCAGAAAACACACCATTATTATTATTTTTTGGCCTGATTTATTAAAATTAAGAACTTCTATTGATTCAAAATCAACACATATAACTATCAGATAATTGTTATCCAGAATCTATAAAGATCCACCACCAGTCAAAATAAAGACCCACAAATCCAAGAGAAACGGGCAGTGGCTCTTGCTGAGGTTATACAGTTCACTCCCCGGGTTGTTTCCTAGATCCAGTCCCTTGGGAAGCTCTGCTCCACACTGACCCTAGCCTCGGTGTGTTCAAACGCGCACACCGTAATCTGCCTTGTCTTGCTGCTCACCGGAACGCATCGCCCACCACATGCAAGAGCCCAAGTTAGCCTTCTAGAGGAAGAAACTACATGGAGAGGGGCCCCAGCCATTCCTGCCATCCAGTAAGCCTGACCAACACACAGAATTGTCAACTAAATGAAATGGATGTTATTTTAAGCTTCTCAGTTGTGGGAGTGTTTGCTATGCAGTAAATGCCGGCTTCGGAAAACACCGAGAAAAAAATGTTCGACCTCACTGGCAGTCAGAGAAGTGCCCACATGAGATACCACTTCACACCCTCTACATAAGCTGGAGAACACTAAGTGTTGCTGAAGACATAGAACACAAATACCTCTCACCCCTGCTGCTAGGAGCACAAGTCGGTACAACCTCCTTGAAAAAGAGCTGTTATCTATCAATGATAAGAATGCGTGGATTCTACAGCCTGGCCATCTCCTACTAGAGATGTTTCTAGAGAAATCCTTGCACAAGTGTAAGGTCAACTAAGCATTGGCCATAATGTCCCCAAACTGCAAGCCGCTCAAGTGCCATCAATGGTAGAACAGGCGCATGAGCCGTGTTCTATTCATACAATGGGATTGATTACATGCAGCAGGGAATGTGGCTGATCTATTGCAAATATACCTAAACCATAGCGCTTAAAACCAAGTCACCAAACCACCACTGTATGAATCCATGTGTACAAAACTGACCAGTAGGTACAATTAGACCATACCTAGTTTAGGTACAGATACATACATGCATGGCCATGAACACAATATGGAAGATAGTGGTTACCTGTGGGGGAAAAGGCGACTTCGGGGCCTGTGATATTCTGCTTGGTTCTGGCTGGTGAGATTCATTTCATTATTGTCTCTTAAATTCTGTACATGTTTTTTAATTTATCATAAAATACCATTATTTTGCCTTCATTTTTAACAGCTTTACTGATAGAGTTCATATACCATACAAATCACCCATTGAGTGATTCAGTGGTTTTCGTGTAGTTACAGACAGATGCAACCGTGACCATTGTCAATTCTAGAACATTTTCCTCACTTTGGAAAGAATCCTTGTACCCTTGAACCATCACTCCCACCCTCACCCCCAGCCCTAAGCAACCACTGGTTTACCTTCTGTCCTTACAGGCTTCCCTGTTCTGGACATTTCATGTCAATAGGAAAATATGGTGATACGATATATCCTGTGACTGGTTTCTTTCACTTGGCATGTTTATATATTCTTTTGTCAGGTGCTGTATTTCCCAATTCAAAAAATTTTTAATATCTACAGGAAATAATTAGAAGCTCAGTTTGCTAATATGAAAAATAAAACTGTATCAAGAAGGGGAGCTTGGAGGAAGAGCAGACTGAGCAGCAAGTCTGTCAGAACGGGGCTGGGGACACTCAGGCACATCTATAGGAGGAGACCCTAGAGGCAGCCGGAAGAGCTTCTGCAGAAGGGACACCGAAGCTGACTGCCCTGCGCCCGCGTGCATCAGGGACGGCTGGTTTGGCACTTGGGGGAGTGTCCGCATGAGGCCGGGCAGAGATGTGGTGGGGTGGTGAGCTGCAGGCAGGGCGAGCCCTGCATGTCTGCTGGTTTTACTTAGAAAGTAAGCTTGCTGGAGACTCAAGGAAGGGGACCGAGGAGTTCTGGAGGGAGGGTAAAGCTCTCCCAAGCCATCCTGGAGTCATCACAACACTTAATCCACGAGCATCCCTCAGGGGTGTGACTTAATTCTGTTTTCTGTTATCTCATCGCCCCCTTGTTCCCTGCAACTCCGAACTACAAGTTTTGTGTTCCTGGATAATACCAATACACTTGTGGGATTTTAGTCCCCTGCCCCAAATGAGGGAAAACGAAAAGTTAAAACAGCATTAACAGTTGAATGCAGTCATGATTCTAGAAACGTGTCACATCGCCCTCAACAGCAGCCAGTCTAACTGGGAGAGCTAACTGTCCTGGCAGTTCCTCCTCCCCCACTGAAGACCTCCTCCTGGTTCTACTGCACTGCTCCCTGAACCGCAAGTCAGCAGAGATGCCAAAGTCTTCCCACCATGGGTGCTGCCACACACCCTCAGCCCAGGACCACGTCTGGTCCACACTCATGGTTCAAGCCAGAAGGAATGAGGCGCTGCCAGGCTCGCCCGGCACCTCTGCTCCTTTGCCCCATTGCACCCCGCTGCCTCCTGGCTGTCTGACCCAAAGCATCCAGCTTTCAGATGAACCAAAGCAATTCCACTGGTCTGTTAACGCCACACAGGATCCAACGAGACGCCTGCAGGCTGATGCATTAGCTGCTCACCTGGCACGGAAGGGTGAGGGACACCAGAGTGGAGGGGCCTCCAGGCACACTGGCCACCCTGCTAGGCATACCCTCACACTCACTGCACAGTAGCCATCAGCTCTGTTCACAGGTAAGGAAACAGAAGCTCAAAGAACTTAAACAACTTGCTAATGTTGTCAGAGTCTACGTACAAAACAGATGTGAGCCTGGTGTCCTGATTTCAAAAATCGTTCCACCACACTTTTTGTCGGTCAGCAGCTTTCACCATAGGAACAGGCTTTTTCGTTTCCCTCAAAGGATTTCCTGAGTCCAGGAATAATGCCCAGGATTGTGTTAAGTACCCTAGATTCCAAGTCTAAGGTCAACCTCAGGGCATTTACGAACTCCACAAAGATTTTAGAGTCCCTGGAGGCAACTTCAACTAGAAAATCTGAGGTTCAAAAAATTACAGCAAAAGCAATGATTTGTGATGGATTTCCTAAATTGGTCATAATGTTTACTACAGCCACCTCCAGAGAAAATCTTAAAGAACATGGTGTCAGTTCAAGGGATAAGAAGTGCATACAAAAAAACCTGAGGATATTTCATAGATAGCCTTAAATTTGTCCCCCTCAAAGATTAATTTCCTATAACACATCAGTTTAGATGCGCACCTTGTCCAAGAAAAATAAAAATTAGTTTACTTTCACTCTCCAGCTGACTTTTGGAAAGTGACCCATTCACACAGGAAGTCTGAAGTGCCGGCCGCTGTGCTGGCCTCTGGGAGTCCGCATGTTCTGACTCCCATTGCCTCGAGGAAACAGGTTCCCTCTGAGCGCCAGGAGGGGTCCAGGGACAGTGGGGCTGCCGCAGCCATGCGCTGGGGTGGAGGAAGCAGCCACACAGAGCTCACTCCGATCGGGGCTCTGCACCCTCTTGGTGTCGGAAAACTGAGAGCAGCAGCCAGCTGCCCCTAGGAAGGCAGGGTCTGCATGTCTGACGGGAGCATGGACAGTACGCCACCAGCACACGATGTGCCGGGCCAAGGGAACTTCTGACAAGAACAGAAGCCCCCTTCCCTCTGCTAAGACCAGAGCAGACGAGCCTTGGCAGCAGGGCCCTCGGGGAAGGCTGCCCAGAGCCACAAGACCAAACATTTCAAGGGGGTGCCTTCCAGCAGCCAGGACAGCTCGAGCCACACGCATCTTTAGCGACACCACTGTTTGAGGGTTGACGACCAAGCCGAAGGCCGGCTGCTGCTACTTCATCTCCACACCATAAACAGGCCCCCACTGGTGACGGCGTGCAGGCTGCCATGGGAAAGGTGTATGAAACCCCACCTGGCTTTGGCAGGGAGGGCCATTCTCAGGCCCCCTGTGGGGCCAGTGGCAGGAAGGCACCTGTCCTGGGCCACAGGCTGTTGCAAGGACCGAGGCACCAAGGCTCTGTGTCTCTTACTCCAGTTTCTTCAAGCTGGGATTTTCAGAGACACAGAAAATGCCATCCCCAGATTTCCTCCCTGTATTTACCTCACAGAAATGCTGATAACATCTCTTACTGACTGGCATTCTTGGGTTTCCTCATTCTGCCAGACCATTCCTAAAGCAAATAGTAGTAGAACAGCTCTCATCAAAAAACAGCTCCACACAGCTGAGGGTCCTGGAAATTTAATTTTCAATCTCATATTTGGCATTTGTTTGGGGGATCTTTCCAACGCATCAGGAAAACAGAATTGCATTCACGGGTGGAAACCAGAACTGATGGCTTTGCCTAAAGCCTTAATATAGTATTTATTTATTCTCCTAATACTACCAGAGGTTTACATATCACCACAACTCAGCTATGCACCGCTTTGCTGAGCTGGTATTAAATGCAAAGTACGCTCATTTTCCTGAGAAAGCGTTTTCATAATGCCCCGTTGTGATTCATGTGTGCTTTTTAAATGTTTTATGCTCCCCTTACAGTCTGTATCTAGCTCAGATTAGAATCTATTGTTTTGCAGTCCATAAACAGTACATCCTCCAAACAGAACAGGGAAAACAGAAAAATAGCCAAAGAGGATTCACTAAATTTTCAGTTCAAGGAAACTATTGTTTCCATCAGAATAATAGGCAGCCTAGGACCAACAGATAGAAAACAACCTCCCCACAATTACTCACGGCAGTGTTTAAGGGTCTTTGGCTGGCGCAGGAAGCTTTGTGCACAAATGAGCGGGGCAGGGCAACACCCAGAGCCCATGGCCACACCTATGCTCGGCGCCAGTGAGCAGGATCTAATCTTTCGCTCCCTCCCTGACGGCTCACCAATCCGTTCACCATTTCTCTAACATCTGCTAGGTTCACTAGAGTGTGAAAGGCCAGGTTCAGAGAGAAGACAAAAATGGAAAGGAAATTGTCCTTCCCCACAAGTGCCCGCAGTTGAGTGAGGAGACAGCCATGCACGCGAGACCATAACAACACCATGAACCATTCAAAACAGTCACACGGAAAGCTGTAAAGAAGGAAGGACAGTTAGTTCCAACCAGTTAGTTGTTGGAACCTGAGGTAAGTTTTGGTGGTGGGGATGACATTTAAGTCAGCTTCCTAAGAGTATGATTCTGGTCTGAAGAGAAGGGGAAGAGGATCAGGGAGGACGCAGCAAGCGCAACGCGCAGTCAAGCCCCTCGGTCAGGTCACACGGGCGTCCGACAGCCGGCACCCCTGGGGCCCTTGTGGCCGCAGTCCCCTGTGCCCTCTCTCCCAGCGGGACCACGCGGTCCTTCCCAGGCACGCTCCCCTCGCGGCCGGGCGGCTCCGCCTCCTCTCGGCTTTTCTCCCACTCGGGCAGCTGCGTCTTCGGTCTCCCCACATGGGCACATGGATGTGCCCTGGGCTGTCTGGACTGGCACCCTCTCTCTAGTGACCTCTCCAGCCCCAGGGCTTTGATACTGTCTCTGCGACAGATGGAGATATAAATTATAGCACAGATAAAGGGGGTTAATGATGCTGGGACAGCAGGTGTACAGGGAGACTGTCCTGGAATGTGCTGTCCTCCTCCTAGATGCCACAGACTCAAGCAATCTATGTCTCTGGCTCGTATCACCAATTGACTGTTTCCCATCTCTCCTTTGATGTCGAATGGATACCTCCACCATTTCATACGTCAATGTGAAATTTTTATATTCCCTTTGGATTTTCAGCAGTCTTTGCGACTTTGGGAAATTACATTAATATCCATCCAGTTGCCAGAGACAAAACTCTAGAAGCTATCCTTGACTTTCCTCCCCCTCATGCCAAATGTCTACCATTCAGCAAACCCTGTTAATCACTCTTCCAAATCAACCCTCAGTGCGCCCACTTATTTTCACCTCTGCTGCTTCAGACTGGTCCAAATCATCACCGTTTCTTGCCTGTGATGCCGTGTCACCTGCACCTGGTCACCTGCCTCAAACTCAGCTCCCTCCTCCGGTGCCCCCCCGAGCATCAGCCAGCAGGATCTTTCTAAAGCAAACCACATCACGCCTTGCTCCGATTAAAGCCTTTCAGTGTCCTCCAGGCACACTGTGAACACAGTCCAGACCCCTTCCTTGGGCTGGAAACCATCCAGGCCGCTGTGGTTCTTGGAAACGCCAAGGCCATTCCCGTGGCGCACCTGGGCCCAACCGCCCCCTCCGCACCTCCGGCCTTTGCCTGGCTGGCTCCGTCCTCACTTGGACCTTCAGGTATTGGCTTTCAAGCCGTCTTCTTCAAAGCTGTTCCCCACACACCAAACATGAAAATCATCATGCTGTCATTTTCCATTACACTTCCATGTGGTGTTAACCATCTGTGGGCTGCCTGCCCCCATCCTGTTTTTTCGTTCATTAGTATTTCATTTTCATCCCTTCCGCCTGGAGTGTAAACGTGTGGCAGCAGGGACATCCTCTTCCCAGCTCACCACCCAGCGCGCTGGAGCAGTGACACCCCCACACTGGCCTGTGGATGGATGGAAAGGGGCTGAAAGAAGGCGAGCTCGGAGGCTGCGAGCCAGCAGGAGACGCAAGCCGCCGGGACGCGTGTGATGCTGGCTCCGGCCGCGCGCCAAGCGTCCTGCCAGCCACTGGGCCCTGCCTTCCCAGGAGGGTCTCTGGCCCCAGCCTACAGTCCCCACCTACTGCTACCTCCCAATGAAGCCCACGCACCCCCAGACACTGTCGCCAGCCCTCACGAAGCACCTGCACAGGTGATGATCTTCCTCTAGATGTTCCGCCTGAAACATGCCTTACATCTCCCCCCACCACCACACCTCAGCTCGGACTGGCCAGCTTGGTCGCCTGTACAGGCACGCACAGTCCACTTTGTCTTCCTCACAGATCATGGCAGTCTGAGCTCCGCTTCTCCTGGCCTCATACACTGCACACCACGGAGCCGGAGTCAGGGAAGAGAGACCAGCCCCACACAGAGGACAGGAGTCCCTCTGGCCATGATTCCCAATTTCCTAATGCTGCTCCGTAAAGTTTCCTGATGCTTGCTCCCTTTGCGAGCAGGTCGTCTGAGGCGGAGGAGGCCTCTGGGCCCACAGAGCCCGGGTCCCAATCCCCTGTGCGCTGCAGCCCTCCTGAGCAATCGGCTGTGGCCTCGGTGACTCTGAGGGACCCCCGCACCACAGAGCAGGGCTGAGAAGCTGCTCCTCCAGATGGGAGGCGCACCCCAGAGGGGCGGGGCCGGGCAGGGGTCTGCTGGGTTCATCGAATGGCCAGCTAGGCCAGCTGGGCAGAGCCACAGACTTCTTGGCTCAGGTTCCTTCCCATTCACTCCTGTCTGCCAGAGCTCCGTGCTGGGGGACGGGGACCTGCAGTATCCTGACATCCCAGGCTCAGGACCCCAGAGACTGCACGCACCAGGCACGTGACCACCCACAACCCAGTGAAGCACCAGGTGGGGAGGGTGCCCGGCCCTCCAGCCAGCACACCCACCGGGGGTGGGGTCCTGGGCCCTACCAACACCAGCACCAATGTCCCCAAAACTGCTGGGGCAGGGGTCGAGCCAAGGACTCCTGAAGCTTCCAGGCAATGTCCCCATGCTGCCCAAGTTGGCAACTCAGGAAAGCAGGGACATCAAGGAAAGGACACCAACATGGGCAAGAGGCATGTGGATCCTGTGTGGGAGCAGGTTGTGAGCGGGACAAATGGGAGGAATGAGACCTGATGCTGAAAGGAAGGGGGCTCCGAGCTGGCCATGTGACACAGTGGGCAGGACACAACACCCCTTTTTACACAAGGCAGCCACTCGCTGGAGCAAGTGCTGGGAGGCGGAGCCTCTGGTCTGAGTCAGACTGCTCCAGGGTGTGGTGCAAATCCTCTGTGAGGACAGCACCCGGCGCTGGTGTTCAGACCTGAGCAGAGAAAGAGGTTCCTGAACAGCCTAGAGACACAGAGGGGAAAGAATTCCAGGCGAGGGGAGCACGGCAAGAGCAGGGTGGCCCAGGGACACAGAGCCTGGAGGAGGCAGAGGTAAACACCGAGGTCCCAGGTGTGCACCTGAGTGGAGGAAGGACAGGGGGCGGCGTTTCTAAAATCTGATTTTCTGCTAGAAAAATGTTGTATAAGTTCATTGTAAGAACTTCCAAAATATAAAAAGAAAGAAAAAGACATTCCTTCTGCACGGCAAAGGAAACCATCCACAAAATGAAAAGGCAATCTTCACCAGGGGAGAAGACACTTGCAAATCACTTATCTGATAAGGGGTTAATGTCCAAAATACACAGGAAACTCATACAAATCTGTAAGAGCAACAACAAAAAAATCCAATTAAAAAATGGGCAGAGGACCTGAACAGACATTTCTTCTGAAGAAATACAATGGCCAACGGGGGCGTGAGAAGATGCTCCACATCCCTAATCATCAGGGACATGCAAATCAAAGCCACAGTGAGATATCAGGACAGAACGTCCAAAGCCCAAAAGGCAAGAGATAACAAGGGTGACAAGGACACGGGGAAAAGGGAGCCCTCCTACCCTGTTGGTGGGAATGTTAGTTGGTGCAGCCACTGTGGAAAACAATGCGGAGGTTCCTCAAAAAATTAAAATATAAAATACCATATGATTCAGCAATTCTACTTCTGGGTATTCACCCTAAGGAAACAAAATCAGCGATTCAGAATGGAACCTGTGGCCCCATGCTCGCCGCAGCACTGCTGATGATAGCCAAGACACAGGAGCAGCCTCAGGGCCCATGGAGAGATGAAGGGATAAAGACGTGGCATGTTTACACGATGGACTATTACTCAGCCATGAGAAAGAAAGAAACCTTGCCATTTGAGACAACACAGATGGGCCTAGAGGATATTATGCCAGATAAGGTAAGGCAGACAAAGAAAACACTGAATGGTATCCCTTATATGTGGAATCTAAAATAAAAAAGTCAAACTCATGAAAACAGAGAGTAGAAAAGTGGTTGTAAGGGCTGGGGGGAGAAGAAATGGGGCTGGTTGGTAAAAGGGTACAAGCTTTCAGCTGTGGGATGGATAAGGTCTGAGGACCTAGTGTATAACACGGCAGCTGTGAGTGGTAACACTGCACTGTATAGCTGAAATTTGCTAAGAGAGTAGAACTAAAATGTCCTCACCAAAAAAGAAAAAAGACAAAGATGTGAGGTAATGGCAGTGTTAATTAACTGGATGGAGGCATCCTTTCATAACAAAGTAAGTAAATGTATCAAAAAGTCATTCCTAAAATACTCCTTCCAGTCTCTTTTTACACCAATGCATACATGTATGGCACTGAAAAAAGGGGAGGACACATCACAAAAGATAATTTTGTATTCTTTTTCTTAGTTAAAATGTTCTCATATCCTTCCATCTTTTATTACAATGGCTTTGTCATTATAACAAACTTCTACACAAATGAATAAATGAATCTCTGTCATCTTGTTTTTCATTTTTCTTTTTGTTTTTTGGTTAAATTCTCAGGCTGGAATTCCCAGATCAAAGATGGAGTTTACCTCTTCTAGATTTAGACAAATGGCTTCAGAGTGTTTTTCAACTTTTGGAAATTTAATGCGTCTCATTCTTTTCTTGTCATCACTGAATACTAATTTTATGAATTTATTAGATGAGGGCTCTAATTCTCAGACTATATTACTAAAGTCACTCATTCTAAACATTCCCTTTTAGTAATTCTTTTGATGCTCCACAGAGCTCTCTCTGTCCAAAGGAGGGTGTGGGCCGGTTTGGGGAGACAGGGCTGGACTGGATGTGGGCCATAAGGGTGGGAGAGAGGCTGGGAGACGGGCCAAGTTCCCCCCAGGGTGAGGGCACTCAACGGAGGAGGGCCCCTGACAAGAGACCAGCAGGAGGAAACGCCAACGCGCTCGGGGCGGAGCTAGGGAAGGAAAAAGCATTCCCACCTAACGGCCTCGGGATCGGGTGAGGACTGGTGTGCCAGAGGTAGGGAAGATGGGAGATGTTCAAGGTTTGAAACCACAGCAACAAAAAGCCTATTTCTCAAGGTGAAAAAACTCCTGAGACAGTGTGTGTGGGTCTGTCTCAGGGTACGGTCATATGGGCAGCACAGAGAGAGGCTGCCCTGATTCTGCATGGTGGAGCCCATGGCCTGGCCGTGCACAGTGCGGAGCCACGGTTCCGGGGGGAATGATGGCACCAACTCGAGTACAGCCCATTCCACTGCACCGCAGAACATCCTCAACTCAAGGAAGCAGAGGCGGGATGGGGACCCAGACTGAGGCCGGCAGCCCGTGAGGGCCAGCGATTGGCCCTTATCAGCCAGCACACCCGCTGAGAGCAGCCTGGCACCCTGGGCCAGCCAGAGAATGCTTCTGAATCAAGTAACCATGGCCAGACTCCTGGGGAAAGGGCGACTGGTCACTCTTCAGCAACCTTATAAGTTTCAGAGGAAAACCACCAGAAGCTCTGAAGACAAGCAGAAGAGGCTCCAGCACAGATGTGGTGATGAAAGGCAGGTGGCTGTGGGAATTCTCTCCCAGTGGAGTGGCCTGGAGGGTCAGCCCATATGACAGGCAGATCTGTTTCAGCTGGAGGGCTTGGCAGAGACTTCCCTACCCTAAAACCCATTATTCCACTAAAAACATTCTTAACAGTCATCACCCCTGATTTGCCCTTATTTCTTCAGTTCTTCTGGATGATCAAATCCAAGCTGGGGTTTGCAAACAACACTGCCTGCATGTTAGCCCAGTTTTCCCCATCAGATTTTTTTATTTTGCCGTTTTTTTTTTTGGTATCATAAATCTGCAATTTCATGTACAACATTATGGTTACTAGACTCCCCACATCATCAAGTCCCCCACACCAACCCCATTACAGTCACTGTCCATCAGCGTAGTGAGATGCTATAGAATCACTACTTGTCTTCTCTGAGTTGAACAGCCCTCCCCGTGTGCCCCCCCGCCACCGCTACATAATGTCTGCTAATCGTAATGCCCCTTTTTCCCCCTTGTCCCTCCCTTCCCACCCATCCTCCCCAGTCCCTTTCCCTTTGGTAACTGTTAGTCCATTCTTGGGTTCTGTGAGTCTGCTGCTGTTTTGTTCCTTCAGTTTTTTCTTTGTTCTTATACTCCACAGATGAGTGAAATCATTTGATACTTGTCTTTTACGCCTGGCTTATATCACTGAGCAAAATACCCTCTAGCTCCATCCATGTTGTTGCAAATGGTAGGATTTGTTTTCTTCTTATGGCTGAATAATATTCCATTGTGTATATGTACCTCATCTTCTTTATCCATTCATCTACTGATGGACACTTAGGTTGCTTCCATTTCTTGGCTATTGTAAAGAGTGCTGCGATAAATATAGGGGTGCATATGTCTTTTTCAAACTGGGCTGCTGCATTCTTAGGGTAAATTCCTAGGAGTGGAATTCCTGGGTCAAATGGTATTTCTATTTTGAGTTTTTTGAGGAACCTCCATACTGCTTTCCACAATGGTTGAACTAATTTGCATTGCCACCAGCACTGTAGGAGGGTTCCACATCCTCGCCAACATTTGTTGTTGTTTGTGTTTTGGATGGTGGCCATCCTCACTGGTGTGAGATGATATCTCATTGTGGTTTTAATCTGCATTTCTCTGATGATTAGCGATGTGGAGCATCTTTTCATGTGCCTGTTGGCCATCTGAATTTCTTCTTTGGAGAAGTGTCTATTCATGTCCTCTGCCCATTTCTTAATTGGATTATTTGCTTTCTGTTTGTTGAGGTGCGTGAGTTCTTTATATATTTTGGATGTCAACCCCTTATCAGATACGTCATTTATGAATATATTCTCCCGTACTGTAGGATGTCTTTTTGTTCTACTGATGGTGTCCTTTGCTGTACAGAAGCTTTTCAGCTTGATATAGTCCCACTTGTTCATTTTTGCTTTTGTTTCCCTTGCCCGGGGAGATATGTTCATGAAGAAGTTGCTCATGTTTATGTCCAAGAGATTTTTGCCTATGTTTTTTTCTAAGAGTTTTATGGTTTCATGACTTACATTCAGGTCTTTGATCCACCTTGAGTTTACCTTTGTGTATGGGGCTAGACAGTAGTCCAGTTTCATTCTCTTACATGTAGCTGTCCAGTTTTTCCAACACCAGCTGCTGAAGAGGCTGTCATCTCCCCATTGTACATCCAAGGCTCCTTTATCAAATATGAATTGACTGTATATGTTTGGGTTAATGTTTGGATTTTCTATTCTGTTCCACTGGTCTGTGGGTCTGTTTTTGTGCCAATACCAAATTGTCTTGAGTACTGTGGCTTTCTTGTAGAGCTTGAAGTCAGGTAGCATAATTCCCCCTGTTTTATTCCTCCTTCCCAGGATTGCTTTGGCTGTTCGCGGCCTTTTGTGGTTCCATATGAATTTTAGAACTATTTGTTCCACTTTCTTGAAGAATACTGTTGGTATTTTGATAGGGATTGCATTGAAATTGTAGATTGCTTTAGGTAGTATAGCCATTTTGACAATATTTATTCTTCCTAGCCAAGAGCATGGGGTGAATTTCCATTTGTTAGTGTCCTCTTTAATTTCTCTTAAGAGTGTCTTGTAGTTTTCAGGGTAGAGGTCTTTCACTTCCTTCGTTAGGTTTATTCCTAGGTATTTTATTCTTTTTGATGCAATTGTGAATGGAATTGTTTTCCTAATTTCTCTTTCTGTTACCTCATCGTTAGTGTAAAATAGGAAAGCAACAGATTTCTGTGTGTTCATTTTGTATCCTGCAACTTTGCTGAATTCAGATATTAGTTCTAGTAGTTTTGGAGTGGAGTCTTTAGGGTTTTTTATGTACAATATCATGTCATCAACAGTGACAATTTGATTTCTTCCTTACCACTCTGGATGCCTTGAATGTCTTTGTGTTGTCTGATTGCTGTGGCTAGGACCTCCAGCACTATGTTGAATAACAGTGGGGAGAGTGGGCATCCTTGTCTTGTTCCCGATCTTAGGGGAAGAGTTTTCAGGTTCTTGCTCTTAAGTATGATGTTAGCTGTGGGTTTGTCATATATGGCCTTTATTATGTTGAGGTACTTGCCCTCTATACCCATTTTGTTGAGAGTTTTTATCATGAATGGATGTTGAATTTTGTCAAATGCTTTTTCAGCATCTATAGAGATGATCATGTGGGGTTTGTTCTTCTTTTTGTTGATGTGGTGGGTGATGTTGATGGATTTTCGAATGTTGTACCATCCTTGCATCCCTGGGAGGAATCCCACTTGATCATGGTGTATGATCCTCTTGATGTATTTTTGAATTTGGTTTGCTAATATTTTGTTGAGTATTTTTGCATCTATGTTCTTCAGGGATATTGGTCTGTAATTTTCTTTTTTGGTGGGGTCTTTGCCTAGTTTTGGTATTAGAGTGATGCTGGCTTCATAGAATGAGTTTGGAAGTATTCTCTCCTCTTCCATTTTTTGGAAAACTTTACAGAGAAAAGGTATTATGTCTTCTCTATATGTCTGATAAAATTCAACAGTGAATCCATCTGGCCCAAGGGTTTTGTTCGTCGGTAGTTTTTTGATTACCGATTCAATTTCCTTGCTGGTAAATGGTCTGTTTAGATTTTCTGTTTCTTCCTTGGTCAGCCTTGGAAGGTTGTATTTTTCTAAGAAGTTGTCCATTTCTTCTAGGTTTTCCAGCTTGTTAGCATATAGATTTTCATAGTATTCTCTAATAATTCTTTATATTTCTGTGGGGTCCATTTTGATTTTTCCTTTCTCATTTCTGATTGTTTATGTGTGCAAATTTTCTTTTTCTCTTAATAAGTCTGGCTAGGGGTTTATTTATTTTGTTTATTTTTTCTAAGTACCAGCTCCTGGTTTCACTGATTTTTTTCTATTGTTTTATTCTTCTCAATTTTATTTATTTCTTCTCCTATCCTTATTATGTCCCTCCTTCTGGTGACTTTGGGCCTCATTTGTTCTTCTTTTTCCAATTTCAATAATTGTGACTTTACACTATTCATTTGGGATTGCTCTTCCTTCTTTAAATAGGCCTGGATTGCAATATACTTTCCTCTTAGAACTGCCTTTGCTGCGTCCCACAGAAGTTGGGGCTTTGTGGAGTTGCCATTTATCTCCATATATTGTTTGATCTCTGTTTTAATTTGGTAGTTGATCCATTGATTATTTAGGAGCATGTTCTTAAGCCTCCATGTGTTTGTGAGCCTTTTTGTTGTCTTTGTACAATTTATTTCTAGTTTTATACCTTTGTGACCTGAGAAGTTCGTTGGTAGAATTTCAATTTTTTTGAATTTACTGAGGTTCTTTTTGTTGCCTAGTATGTGGTCTATTCTGAAAAATGTACCATGTGCACTTGAGAAGAATGCGTTTCCTGCTGCTTTCTGGGTGTAGAGTTCTGTAGATGTCTGTTAGGTCCATCTGGTCTTGTGTGTTGTTCAGTGCCTCTCTGTCCTTACTTATTTTCTGTCTGGTTGATCTGTCCTTTGGAGTGAGTGGTGTGTTGAAGTCTCCTAAAACGAATGCATTGCATTCTATTTCCTCCTTTAATTCTGTTAGTATTTGTTTTACATATGTCAGTGCTCCTGTGTTGGGTGCATATATATTTATAATGGTTATATCCTCTTGTTGGACTGCCCCCTTTATCGTTATGTAATGTCCTTCTTTATCTCTTGCTACTTTCCTTGTTTTGAAGTCTATTTTGTCTGATACAAGTACTGCAACACCTGCTTTTCTCTCCCTGCTTTTGCATGAAATATCTTTTTCCATCCCTTCACTTTTAGTCTGTGTATATCTTTGGGTTTGAGCTGAGTCTCTTGTAAGCAGCATACAGATGGGCCTTACTTTTCTATCCATTCAGTGACTCTGTGTCTTTTGATTGGTGCATTCAGTCCATTTACATTTAGGGTGATTATCGATAGATATGTATTTACTGCCATTGCAGGTTTTGGATTTGTGGTCACCAAAGGTTCAAGGGTTGCTTCTTTACTATCTAACAGTCTAACTTAACTCTCTTTTTAAGCTCTTATAAACCCAGTCTGATGATTCTTTATTTCTCTCCCTTCTTATTCTTCCCTCTCCATTCTTTATATGCTAGATGTTTTATTCTGTACTCTTTTAGGTTTCCTTTGTTTTTGTGGATAGTTGATTTTATTTTTGCCTTTAGTTGGTATTTGGATGGTCTGCTTTCTTTGCTGTTATTTCATTTTCTCTGGTGACATCTATTTAGCCTTAGGAGTGCTTCCATCTAGAGCAGTCCCTTGAAGATATCATGTAGAGGTGGTTTGTGGGAGGCAAATTCCCTCTACTTTCGCTTGTCTGGGAATGGTTTAATCCCTCCCTCAAATATAGATGATAATCGTGCTGGATGCAGTATTCGTGGTTCAAGGCCCTTCTGTTTCATTGCATTATATATATCATGCCATTCTCTTCTGGCCTGTAAGGTTTCTGTTGAGAAGTCTGATGATAGCCTGATGGGTTTTCCTCTCTAGGTGATCTTTTTTCTCTCTTGCTGCTTAATTCTATGTCCTTGTCTTTGATCTTTGCCATTTTAATTATTATTACGTCTTGGTGTTGTCCTCCTTGAGTCCCTTGTGTTGGAAGATCTGAGGGCTTCCATGGTCTGAGACCCTATTTCCTTCCCCAGCTTGAAGTTTTCAGCAATTATTTCTTCAAAGACACTTTCTATCCGTTTTCCTCTCTCTTCTTCACGTACCCCTATAATGCAAATATTGTTCCATGTGGATTGGTCACATAGTTCTCTTAATATTCTTTCATTCCTAGAGATCCTTTTATCTCTCTCTGCTTCAGCTTCTCTGTACTCCTGGTCTCTGATTTCTACTGCATTAACAGTCTCTTGCACCTCGTCCATTCTGCTCTTACGCCCATCTATCGATTGTCTCATTTCTGTAATCTCCCTCCAGACTTCATCCCTTACCTCTTGCATATTTCTCTGTACGTCCATCAGCATGGTTGTGACTTTTATTTTGAATTTTTTCAGGAAGATTGTTTAAATATATCCCACCAGGTCCTCTCTCTGGGGTTGTCTGAGTGGTTTTTGACTGGTCCAGATTCTTCTGTCTTTACATGGCGATAGAAGTGGTTGCAGGCAGGTAGCATGTGTATCAGCTGGGAGAACAAAGTCCCTTCCTGCTTGTTGTTTGCCTTGCTGTTTTCCGCAGCCTGTGCTGGTTACCTGCACACAGGGAAGCAGTCTCTGGGATAATCCCCTGAGCTGTCATAGGTGGGGCTGCCCTCAGGCTAGCCTAGAGCACTGCGGGGAGTGGCAGCCTCGCTGGGTGCATTCTACTGCAAGGACGGGCCGCCTCACGCCTTCCGGACCTTGCTCCAGCTTCCACAGCCTGTGCCGGTTACCCGTACACCAGGAGGCAGTCTCTGGGATAATCCCCTGAGCTGCCATGTGCACGGCGGCCCTCAGGCTAGCCTAGAGCACTGTGGGGGTGCGGGGGGTTGCAGCCATGCCGGGCGCATTCTACTACAAGACGGGCCCCTTCGCGCCTTCTGGACCTTGGTCCGGCTTCCTCAGCCTGTTCCGGTTACCTGCACACCAGGAGGCAGTCTCTAGGGTAATCCCCTGAGCTGCCGTGGGCAGGGCCGCCATCAGGCAAGCCTAGAGCACTACAGGGCTTACTGCTACACTGGGTGCGTTCTACTGCAAGGATGGGCCCCTTTGGGCCTTCCTGACCTTGCTCCGGCTTCCGCTGCCCGCCCTGGTTAGCTGCATGCTGGGAGGAGACTCTGTGTGGTAGCCGTGGGCGGGGCCGCTCTCTGGCTGCTTCACAGCTGTGGTGGGTCAGCCGGTCCGTTTGAAGCGCCGGCCAGGGGGAACAAATGGTAGGCTGCTTATTGCCGTGAGGGGCTTAGGGGCTGCTTTACGCAGCATGGGGTTAGGGGGTCAAAGTTCCTCAAGATTCCCAGCCTGCTTGGCTGGGTGTGCTGGGACGATTTTGTTCAGCTGTTGGGCCCTTGTCTCTTTAAGACTTTTAAAAAAAGCACCCACTTTTCTTTTGTCCCAGGGGAGCCGGCTGTGCAGACCTGCTCGCAGTTTCCTTCTCGGATCCTGCCCTTCCATTTCTCTAATATCCAGTACACCATGCAATATGTGTCTGTGTTCCCAGTGCAGATTACTAGGGCTGGTTATTTAGCAGTCCTGTGCTTCCACTCCCTCCACACTCTGATTCTTTTCTTCCCGCAGGTGAGCTGGGGTGGGGGTAATGCTCGGGTCACGTCTTTGTATCTTACCCGCTTCGTGAGATGCTGAGTTCTCGCACATGTAGATGTAGCCTGGCTGTTGTACTGTATCTTCTGGTCTGTCTTTTAGGAATAGTTGTATTTGTTGTATATTCAAAAACATATATGGTTTTGGGAGGAGATTTCCACCACCCTACTCACACCGCCATCTTGACTCTGCCATCAGTCCATCAGATTTTTTTTAGTTTATTTTGGTATCATTAACCTACAATTACATGTGCAATATTATGCTGCTTAAACTACCCTCATCATCAGGTCGCCCCCACCAACCCCATTACAGTCACTGTCCATCCCGTCCATCAGATTTTTTTTTACTTTTTTTTTGTTCTTTCTTTTTAATATAATTTATTTTGGTATCATTAATCTACATTTACATGTGCAATATTATGGTTATTAAACTACCCCTTCATCAGGTCCCCACGACCAACCCCATTACAGTCACTGTCCATCAGCGTAGTGAGATGCTATAGAATCACTACTTGTGTTCTCTGAGTTCTACTGCCCTCCCCACGCCCCCCCAATATTACGTCTGCTAATCGTAATGCCCCCTTTTCCCTCTTATCGCTCCCTTCCCACCCATTTTCCCCAGTCCCTTTCCTTTTGGTAACTATTAGTCCGTTCTTGGGTTCTGTGAGTCTGCTGCTGTTTTGTTCCTTCAGTATTTTTTCTTTGTTCTTATACTTCACATATGAGTGAAATCATTTGATACTTGTCTTTTTCGGCTTGGCTTATTTCACTGAGCATAATACCCTCTGGCTCCATCCATGTTGTTGCAAATGATAGGATTTGTTTTCTTCTTATGGCTGAATAATATTCCATTGTGTATATGTACCACCTCTTCTTTATCCATTCATCTACTGATGGACACTTAGGTGGCTTCCATTTCTTGGCTATTGTAAATAGTGCTGCAATAAACATAGGGATGCATCTGTCTTTTTCAGACTGGGCTGCTGCATTCTTAGGGTAAATTCCTAGGAGTGGAATTCCTGGGTCAAATGGTATTTCTATTTTGAGTTTTTTGAGGAACCTCCATACTGCTTTCCACAATGGTTGAACTAATTTGCAGTCCCACCAGCAGTGTAGGAGGGTTCCCCTTTCAACACATCCTCGCCAACATTTGTTGTTGTTTGTGTTTTGGATGTTGGCCATCCTCACTGGTGTGAGGTGATATCTCATTGTGGTTTTAATCTGCATTTCTCTGATGATTACTGATGTGGAGCATCTTTTCATGTGCCTGTTGGCCATCTGAATTTCTTCTTTGGAGAAGTGTCTATTCATGTCCTCTGCCCATTTCTTAATTGGATTATTTGCTTTTTGTTTGTTAAGGTGCGTGAGTTCTTTATATATTTTGGATGTCAACCCTTTATCAGATACGTTATTTATGAATATATTCTCCCATACTGTAGGAAGTCTTTTTGTTCTGATGGTGTCCTTTGTTGTACAGAAGCTTTTCAGCTTGATATAGTCCCACTTGTTCATTTTTGCTTTTGTTTCCCTTGCCCGGGGAGATATGCTCATGAAGAAGTCGCTCATGTTTATGTCCAAGAGATTTTTGCCTATGATTTTTTCAAAGAGCTTTATGGTTTCATGAATTACATTCAGGTCCTTGATCCACCTTGAGTTTACCTTTGTGTATGGGGCTAGACAGTAGTCCAGTTTCATTCTCTTACATGTAGCTGTCCAGTTTTTCCAACACCAGCTGCTGAAGAGGCTTCATCTCCCCTTTGTATATCCAAGGCTCCTTTATCAAATATTAATTGACTGTATATTTTTGGATTTTCTATTCTGTTCCACTGGTCTGTGGGTCTGTTTTTGTGCCAATACCAAATTGTCTTGAGTACTGTGGCTTAGTAGTAAAGCTTGAGGTCAGGGAGCGTAATTCCCCCTGTTTTATTCCTCCTTCTCAGGATTGCTTTGGCTATTCGGGGTCTTTTCTGGTTCCATATGAATTTTAGAATGATTTGTTCCAGTTCATTGAAGAAAGCTGTTGGTATTTTGATAGGGATTGCATTGAATCTGTAGATTGCTTTAGGCAGTATAGGCATTTTGACAGTATTTATTCTTCCTAGCCAAGAGCATGGGATGCATTTCCATTTGTTAGTGTTCTTTTTAATTTCTCTTAGGAGTGTCTTGTAGTTTTCAGAGTACAGGTCTTTCACTTCCTTCGTTAGGTTTATTCCTAGGTATTTTATTCTTTTTGATGCAATTGTGAATGGAATTGTTGTTCTGATTTCTCTTTCTGTTAGTTCATCATTAGCTTATAGGAAAGCAACAGATTTCTGTGTGTTAATTTTGTATCCTGCAACTTTGCTGAATTCAGATATTAGTTCTAGTAGTTTTGGAATGGAGTCTTTAGGGTTTTTTATGTACAGTATCATGTCATCTGCAAATAGTGACAATTTGATTTCTTCTTTACCAACCTGGATGCCTTGTATGTCTTTGTTTGGTCTGATTGCTGTGGCTAGGACCTCCAGCACTATGTTGAATAACAGTGGGGAGAGTGAGCATCCCTGCCTTGTTCCCGATCTTAGATGAAAAGCTTTCAGCGTCTCGCCATTAAGTATGATGTTAGCTGTGGGTTTGTCATATATAGCCTTTATGATGTTGAGTTACTTGCCGTCTATACCCAGTTTGATGACAGTTTTAATCATGAATGGATGCTGAATTTTGTCAAATGCTTTTTCAACATCTATGGAGATGATCATGTGGTTTTTGTTCTTCTTTTTGTTGATGTGGTGGATGATGTTGATTGATTTTCGAATGTTGTACCATCCTTGCATCCCTGGGAGGAATCCCACTTGATCATGGCGTATGATCCTCTTCATATATTTTTGAATTCAGTTTGCTAATATTTTGTTGAGTATTTTTGCATCTACGTTCATCAGGGATATTGGTCTGTAATTTTCTTTTTTTGGTGAAGTCTTTGCCCGGTTTTGGTATTAGAGTGATGCTGGCTTCATAGAATGAGTGTGGAAGTATTCCCTCCTCTTCTATTTTTTGGAAAACTTTAAGGAGAATGGGTGTTATTTCTTCCCTATATGTCTGGTAGAATTCAGAGGTGAATCCATCTGGTCCGGGGATTTTGTTCTTGGGTAGTTTTTTGATTACCGATTCAATTTCGTTGCTGGCGATTGGTCTGTTTAGTTTTTCTGTTTCTTGCTTGGTCAGTTGGAAGGTTATATTTTTCTAAGAAGTTGTCCATTTCTTCTAGGTTTTCCAGCTTGTTAGCATATAGATTCTCATAATATTCTCTTATAATTCTTTGTATTTCTGTGGGGTCCGTCGTGATTTTTCCTTTCTCATTTCTGATTCTGTTTGTGTGTGTAGATTATCTTTTTCTCTTAATGAGTCTGGCTAGGGGTTTATCTATTTTGTTTATTTTTTCAAAGAACCAGCTCTTGGTTTTATTGATTTTTTCTATTGTTTTGTTTTTCTCAATTTTATTTATTTCTTCTCTAATCTTTATTATGTCCCTCCTTCTGGTGACTTTGGGCCTCATTTGTTCTTCTTTTCCAATTTCAGTAATTGTGTCTTTAGACTATTCATTTGGGAATGTTCTTCCTTCTTTAAATAGGCCTGGATTGCAATATACTTTCCTCTTAGAACTGCCTTTGCTGCGTCCCACAGAAGTTGTGGCTTTGTGTTGTTGTTGTCATTAGTCTCCATATATTCTTTGATTACTGTTTTGATTTGGTCGTTAACCCATTGATTAATTAGGAGAGTGTTGTTAAGTCTCCATGTACTTGTGAGCCCTTTTGATTTCTTTCTAAAATTTATTTCTAGTTTTATACCTTGGTGATCTGAGAAGTTGGTTGGTAGGATTTCAATATTTTTGAAATTACTGAGGTTCTTTTTGTGGCCTCGTATGTGGTCTATTCTGGAAAATGTTCCATGTGCACTTGAGAAGAATGTGTATCCTGTTGCTTTTGGGTGTAGAGTTCTGTAGATGTCTGTTAGGTCCATCTGTTCTAGTCTGTTGTTCAGTGCCTCTGTGTCTTTACATTTTCTCTCTGGTTGATCTGTCCTCTGGAGTGAGTGGTGTGTTGAAGTCTCCTAAGATGAATGCATTGCTATCTATTTCCTCCTTTAATTCTGTTAGTAGTTGTTTCACATATGCTGGTGCTCCTGTGTTGGGTGCATATATATTTATAATGGTTATATCTTCTTGTTGGACTGACCCCTTTATCATTATGTAATGTCCTTCTTTATCTTTTGCTACTTTCTTCGTTTTGAAGTCTATTTTGTCTGATACAAGTACTGCAACACCTGCTTTTTTCTCTTGTTGTTTGCATGAAATATCTTTTTCCATCCCTTCACTTTTAGTCTGTGTATATCTTTGGGTTTGAGGTGAGTCTCTTGTAAGCAGCATATAGATGGGTCTTGCTTTTTTATCCATTCTGTTACTCTGTGTCTTTTGATTGGTACATTCAGTCCATTTACATTTAGGGTGATTATTGATGATATGTACTTATTGCCATTGCTGGCTTTAGATTCGTGGTTACCAAAGTTTCAAGGGTTGCTTCTTTACTATCTAACAATCTAACTTACGTTTCTTGTTAAGTAATTGTAAACACTGTCTGATGTTTCTTTATTTCTCTCCCTTGTTATTCTTCCTCCTCCATTCTTTATATACTAGGTGTTTTATTCTTTGCCTTTAGTTAGTATTTGGATGGTCTGCTTTCTTTGCTATGATTTTATTTTCTCTGGTGTCATCTTTTTAGCCTTAGGTGTGCTTCCATCTAGAGCAGTCCATTTAAGATATCCTGTAGTGGTGGTTTATGAGATGCAAATTCTCTCAACTTTCGTTTGTCTGGAAATTGTTTAATCCCTCCATCATATTTAAATGATAATCGTGCTGGATACAATATTCTTGGTTCAAGGCCCTTCTGTTTCATAACGTTAAATATATCATGCCATTCTCTTCTGGCATGTAAGGTTTCTATTGAGAAGTCTGATGATAGTCTGATGGGTTTTCCTTTGTAGGTGATCTTTTCTCTCTCTCTAGCTGCCTTTAATACTCTGTCTTTATCCTTGATCTTTGCCATCTTAATTATTATGTGCCTTAGTTTTGTCTTCCTTGGGTCCCTTGTGTTGGGAGATCTGTGGGCTTCGGTGGACTGCAAGACTATTTCCTTCCCCAGTGAGGGAAAGCTTTCAGCAATTATTTCTTCAAAGACACTTTCTATCCCTTTTTCTCTCTCTTCTTCCTCTGGTACTCCAATAATGCGAATATTGTTCCGTTTGGATTGGTCACACAGTTCTCTTAACATTCTTTCATTCCTAGAAATCCTTTTATCTCTCTCTGCCTCAGCTTCTCTGTATTCCTGTTCTCTGATTTCTATTCCATTAACAGTCTCCTGCATCTCATCCATTCTGCTGTTAAGCCCGTCGATCGCTTGTCTGATTTCTGCATTGTCTTTCCTCACTTCCCTCACTTCCTCCCTTCACTCTTGCACATTTCTCTGTAGGTCCATCAGCATGGTTATGACTTTTATTCTGAATTCTTTTTCAGGAAGACTGTGCATTTCCATCCCTTCAGGCTCCCTCTCTGGGGTTGTCTGGTTGATTTTGGTCTGAACCATATTCCTCTGTCTTTTCATGGCTATAGAAGTGGTCGCTGGTATTTGCCACGTATGTCAGCTGGGCTCTTTAAGACTTTAAAAAGAGAAAAAAAAAGAGAAAGAAAAAGAAAAAAAAGGAGAAAGAAAGAAAAAAAGAAAAGAAAAAACAAAAAACAAAACAAAAAACAAAACAAAAAAAACGCCCACCGGACATAGATTCTGTGGGAATGCTGTAGGTGGCGCCATGCCCCACTATTCTGCAGCCGTGACTGCGCCGCTCCGCAGGGCCCTTTATCGCTCTGGCAGGGTGGGAACGAATGGGAGGCTGTTGATCTCAGTGAGAAGTGTAAGTATGGCCACACTTCCCCAGTCGCCAGCTAAGGCGTCTGAAACACCCCAGGACTCCCAGCCTGCTGGGCTGAGTGTGCTGGGGCGATCCGGCTCCTCCGCTGGGCTCCAGTCTCTTAAGACTGCTGAAGAAAGCGCACGCTTTTTTTTTCCTTCCCCGGGAGCCGGCTGCAAGCACCCTGGCGCGTTCCCTGCTCAGATCCTGCCTCCCTGTCGCTCCAATCTCCGCTGCACTGCGCAATGTGGGTCAGCGCTCCCCGCGCAGATCACTGGGGCTGGCTACTTTGCGGGGTGTACTTCCACTCCCTCCTGGCTCTGGATCCTCTCCTCCCGCCGGGGCCCTGGTGTGGGTGAGTGCTCGGGTCCTGCCGGGTCGCGGCTCCGTATCTTACCCACCTCTTGGGGTGCCGAGTCCTCTCGGGTGTACCTGCACGCTGTGCGCTTTCCTGTGTATTCTGGTCTCTCTTTTAGGAATAGATGTATTTGCTGTATTTTCGTAGATAAATATAGTGTTGGGAGGAGATTTCTGCCGCCCTGTTCACACCGCCATCTTCCCATAAGTCCCATCCATCAGATTTTAAAGTCAAATTAAGGTCTACCCTCAACATCTCTTCGGAAAAGCAGCAGCTCATTTGATCTGAAAAATTCTTACTTAACAGAGAGAGTAACAAAGATCCAGCTTTTCACCAGTGACATGTGCTTATTCAACGTGTTTTGTTAGAGGAGGAAATGACTACCCTACCACCGCCTCCCTGGAAATGTGAGCAAGCAAAGCACCCCCTTAAGCAGCAAGAATGCACAGGCGCTTCCTGCAGAGGCCCCCCAATGACAAGCCATGAGCATCCCCAAGGCTGGGCCTTCATCCTCCACTGGCTCTGCTTGTCCCAAGTTCACTTGCTGACTCCACGTCTGTGCCACGGCGGAAAGGAAGGGGCCTGGTGTGGGCCGATGTCTCTGCAGGCGGAGGCACCCGGCCTGCAGTCCCCCATGCCCTACCCACAGCAGCACTTCCTCTCCACAAAGAGAAGGGACAGGAACAGACAAGTGGGTAGATGAGTGCCCCGCACCAAATGCTGCATAGAGGTCCCCTGGCGCCCATTTCAGGGTGCCGGCTGCCTGGCTCCAGAAGCCCCCCGGCATGCTCCCTGGCCACCAGAGCCACCCCTCGTGTATGGGCACAACAAGGGCAGGGACAGCACCCAAGAGCTGCTTGTGGAGAAGATGGGGAACATCTCCACCTGCCCTGGAGGGATCTGGCCCTCAGAAGTCACCTACCCCACACCCTGGGTATAAGGAGCTCTGAAACAAGGGCATGCCTGGAGCCTGGTAGGCAATGCCCCTCCCCATACTTTCTCATTCTGCACAGTAAGGGCATCACGAGCAATTTTCACAGGAAGTGAAGCATTGAGTTGTCTCACCTTTCATGGAGCAAAGTCAGGAGAACTGGCCTTCACTTCCCCACTGCACCCTGGGCTCCCTGCCCTCACGCTCTCCATGGAGTGGGAGACGTCCAAACCCAGCTGCCTGGGAAGAGAGCTTGCTCCTCCCATATTCTCTCCAGCCTCCTAACAGCCACCCCAGAAGCCTTCCTGGGTGATGGGGGCCCAGCAGTGACCCCTCAAAGGGACCAGCCTCCAACCCACCCTCTGCCTCCCAAGCTGCTCTTGGGTAAGGGCTGCCTTGAAAGGGAGAAGCGCTACTACACAACATCCTTTTCTGGGACCACCGCACAAACCACCAACTTCCAGACACTGGGCAGAGGAGCCCACACACTGACTCTATCAGATCAAGAATTCTTAGACCAACATTTTGCATGAGAAAAAGGAAATCTTGACACTACATGGCATAGAGCTTAGATGAAGTTCTATTTTCATCATGATCAAAAAAACACATAGTAATTAAGAAAACTGTAAAATACAGAAAATGAGAAATTTGTAAAGTGCCATCACCACCTGCTGACGCTCTGCCAGCTGTCCTCTGCCTTTTCCCTATGCTCAGGTTTACGAGGTTTTTAAAAAAATGTTCCTATCCGTTGTATATACCATTTGGCATCCTGTTTCTTTCTAAGAACCAGCACTTTTCTATTGAATGAGTCTTAATAAAAATCATTTTAAATTGGATCAATAACATTGAACTGACAGTACATACAGTAGTTTATTCAGCAATCCCCACACAATTAATTGAGAATTTGAGGTCCCCCATTCACTGCTGCATCTCACAATACCACAGTGAACTGTGTAAGAGGCATCTGGTTCTGTGCTTGTTTTCAGGACTATTTTCTTCCGAAAGACCCCCACGTGTATCACTAGTCAAGGACACGATGTTTTCCAGGCTTTCACTCTGTCCTGCTGGGTTCCTAACTGTCAGCTCACTGCTCTCCCCATGGTCTATCAGGACTGCACACTTTCTTACACTCTTTGTTAAAAATTCGACACTGGAGAAATGGCACGCTACTGCTTTTTTAATGTGTACCACGTTGATGACTTAGGTCAAATATTTTTCCATGTATTTTCAGATTACCAAGCTCAAATCTTTTCCAGCATTAATTATTTCCATTTCATCAACTATGAATTATTTCTATATGCTCTTTGCTGTTGTATGTGACCAGGCTTTGGTGTGTTAAATAAGTGCTTTTAACAAGTTCTTCCTATATTAAAAATATTAATTCATTGAAATATGCTCTGTATCTTTTTCCAATGTATATTGTCTTTTAGTTTAACAGGCTTTTTAACTTGCTCTTAGCATTGTGCACAGCTGGCAGGACCACACTGCTGTCATTGGCTGCCCTGCCCCCGTTACAACTGGACAGGTGTCCTGCACAGGTGTCTTTCTTCTGGTCTTTCTGTAGCCTGGACCTTTGGTATTCAACCCTTGGGCCAGCTGGAATTTATGTGGGGCTGCTCCTGCCCATTGGCTAGCTAGAGATTGGCTTTGTCACATGAGCCCAGAAGCGCAGGCCAGCACAAGCTCTGATGGCCCGGGTCAGGGTCCCCACACCGTGCAGCTGCTCTGCAGGCTCATGAGTCTGGCCCCTGTCAAGTTCCCACTCCAGCTCCAGTGTACAAACAGGAAGCAGAGCCACGGTGTCAGGAAAGAAAAATAAGATTGGGGGCAGGGCAAGAGTGGCCAGGATTTCCTCTCCTCTAGCCTGACTTTTAGGTTTCCTTAAATTCCCCATTTGGGCAGCTTCCTCTAGTGGCAGTTTATTTGTTCTAAACAAGACAGAGCCTCAATCCTCGCCATCTTCAGCCAAGTGCCCACAGAGGAATAACCTTAGCAGAACACACCCTTTGTTCCCCAAACTCACTGGCCCACGGAGATGGTCTCTTCTGCTTTCTAACAGACTCGGTGCACGATCACACACCTGTGGTGTGTTTCGGGGAGGAGAATGGGAGAGAGGAACCAGTTAACCCAACCACATGAGACAGTGTTTCACTCACTAGTGGTGCCTCCAGCTACACAGAAGGGGAGAGGACATCCGAGGGCGCCCCTGAGGGCTCAGGAGCCCCCCCAGAGGCTGACACCTCCTGGCATCACCCCCAGACTGCAGGAAGATGCTGGTTCCTCCAGCCTAGGGGAGTTTGGTTGTTAACCAAAGCCCATGTGACCCTGTCATCAGGAGCCAGCTGTCACTCTCTGGAGACTGATTTCTTTGTAGAAGAGTGATAAACAGCTTGAACAATGTCCCCCAGAAACGAATCCCCAATCTCGGAGAGGTTTAAGCCTCAAAAAGGTTTGATGCATGTTATGCTAGGTCAGGGAGATCCCACAGCCCCCAGGGAGAAGGCAGTGGGGCTTAGAGCCTCTCCTCCATGCAATTGTTTGGGGTTAGAGATTATTAAGCTCAAGCAGGTGGTGCGGGAAGGAGTTGGATGCAAGGTGAACGGAGATGGAAAGGCACTCTGCAGACTCACGTAAGGGTCCACTGGAGCTGACACTTCCCCAGGGATGCCCAGACTGCAGATCTTAAATCCCTGCAGTGGTGGGCATACACACCCTCCCGCTCTTCCTCTGCTGGCACCAAAGAACAACAAAAGCAAGAAAACACCAGTCTGGGAGGCCCAGTGCTCACAGTGTCTCTCACATCAGCTGAGGGTCTGCCTACCAGTCACCCTGCTCCCTCAGACCCAGGTGACCAGGCAGCAGGGTGCCCACTAAACCTGTCACCTCAGTGTGAATCCTGACCCATATGGTACAAACCCACCCTACTCAGCTACCAGATAAAGGGCTAGAAATGGTTGGGTTCTCTCAAACTGGGGCCTCTTTGGTGCCCTGGGGTAGAGGGGCATAAGGAGAAAGGGAGGAGGTGCAGAGTGAGGTCCTTGCCCCCGCTTCCCCTCTCCTGGAGCCATTCAGAGGCTCGGTCCTACATGCTAGCGTTCCCTGTAAGCTCTCTCTTGAGAAAGGTTTCTTCTGCTACAATGTGTTTGGAAACCAAAGGCCAACCAGTACTCAAGGGACCACCCAACCCTCACATGGTCTCATTTTGTGGTCTGGTTTCTCCCAGAATGAAAAGAATGATCGCCTCTGGGCCTGAAAGGGTTGGGGCAGCTCCCAAAGATCCAGACACAGACGCCCCATAGCCTGGTCAGTGTGGGATCAAGCGACAGCCTGCACAGAGGTAAAGGCGTGTGTCCAACCCCTTAGATGTGTAAGTACATGAAGTAGAACAAAACAATTTGCCTTGAGACCTTTAGAATTTGAGGTAGTAACAAGACCTGCTCGATAATACTCCATTTCTCCTCCTTCCAGGCACATGTTACAGCTGAATTTCCCCCAGGAAGTCACGTGCAGTCACATAACTTGTTTTGGCAAATAAAGGTGACACAGATATAGCATGTGTCACCTCTCAGCAGAGGAGTTCAAGAGCCAAGGTGTACTGCCGCATGCCCTTGTCAGCCTGCGCCCTGAGCGGGACCAAGAGGCAGAGACCCTCACCTTCTGAGATGAACATACAGCACTGATGAGAAAACACCTGTATGGTTTCAAACAGCGAGAAGGGGCTGTTTGTCAGTGCGACACAGAGGAGCCCAACCTGACCAATGGGAAGTTCCAGAGGGAATGGGCTTCTGCACTCAGCCCAGCATTCCCCAGAACTGGTTCCAAAGAACACTGGCTCCATAAGACATTGCCATCAGAAGACTTTAGAAGACCTGTCTACTACTTCATCTCCCTCCTGAAGAGCCACAAGCTTTAGATAATAAATGTCCTGTAATGAAATACTTTAACTTCATTTAACTTTAAGTTTTCCCACATGAATCTGTCCACGGAATGTGTGTTAAATATGATTGTTAAATTTATTGTTTAAAGTATAATTGGAAATTTCTTACAAAGTTAAATATACACTCACCAAATGACCCAACATCCCTCTCCTAAATATCTATCCAAGTGAAATGGAAACTTACATTCACACGAAATCCTGTATGTGAATGTTTACAGTGACTTAATAATTGCCAAACTGGGAACAACTCAAACATCCTCAAATGTAAAATGGATACACTACTGCAGCACATTCGTACAGTGGGGACGTCACTCAGCAAAAAGGGAGCTGACACAAGATGAATAAGTCACCAGTGTGTTGCGCTGAGCGACACAAGTCTGACTCAAAGGTTACCTACCATGTGATCCCATTTATATGACATTGTAGAGTCGCAAAACCGCAGCAACAAAAGAATGAGCACTGGTTGTCAGGGGCTGGGCGGAGGACAGCACGATGACAAAAAGGCAGGATGGAATTGCTCAGAGCTGCGACCTCCATGTCTGGACTGTATTGTTTGCTTGACTGCAATCATTTATTTGTCAGAACTCACAGATCTGGAAACCAAAAGGTGAGAATGGCTGTACATAAATTACACTTCAATAAAACCTGCGTTGTTAACTTAATTTCAGGTATAAAATGAAGGGCCAGCTGTGTTTAAGTGAACCCTTTAAGCATCATCAGGGAAATGTGGGGCCAGCTCCTGGCGCTCCTGGCTCTCCCCACCCCGACCCCGGTGAACTCCTCTTGCTCAGCCAGGACGCCACGCTTCTCAGTGACATACTGTTAGCTAATGACCTCATTCCAAAGAGGAGGGTAGACAGGCTGGAAGGGAAGAGTAAAGCCCCACAGCTGCATCACTTTCTACATAATGACAAGGGTTCACATTTGCTGAGCATTAAGATGGTTTCACGTCCCGCTGTCCCCTGTGAGTATCCTGAGACGGGTGTGGTGATCTCGTGTTGACAGGCAAGCTGGGGTTCAGAGCAATTAGGCAACTCACCCAGGCTACACAGTCAGTAAGTGGGAGCAGAGTAACGTGCACTGTATCTACACTTCTAACCGCTGTCTTCCAGCGCTGAAGAAATGATACCACTTGGCGGGCTACAGAGGAGGAGTCACGTGGGTGAGGATGTGGAGAAACCGGACCTTTCACACATTGCTGGGGGAATGTAAAACAATGCACTGCTTTGAAGGAAGGTCTGGCAGTGCCTCAAACAGACACAAGTTATCCTACAATCCAACAGCCCTACTCCCAGGTACACACCCAAGAGAAATGAAAACGTAAGTGCACCCAGACCTCACATGCTTGTTTGTAGCAGTATTACCCAAAAGCAAAAGTAATGCAAATGTCCACCACCTAATGAGTGGATGAATACAACGCGGTCTCTTCATGCAAAGGAATATGATTTGACAACGAAAGGAACGAGGGGTCCACAGTTGATCGTGGTGATGGTGCAGAACTCTGAATATACTAAAAGCCGCCAGATCCTACACTGTAAGTGGGCAAATTGTATGGTATGTGGATTATATCTCAATAAGGCTGTTTTAAAAAATGGTGCACACCTATCCCAGTTTCAGCAAGTCCTACATTTATTAAAAATGAGTAAGAGGGAAACGAGGAATAGAAGATCCAACCAACGGATAAATCCCAGTGCTCTGTAGCTGCCTTTAGAGCAGGGTAACATTCAATTTGGAAAAAGAATGAAAATACTAATTACATTGTTACTTAGGCTAATGTTAAAATCAGCATGTAGCCCTTAGCCACATGTCAGCTGAGAGCAGAGGGAAACAGCCTCGTTGATTAGTAGGTGGAAAGAAGCCTATCGTAGAATAAAGAAATGTAGCAGAAACCCCTGTGGAAAAAATCTATAAGCAGATAATGACGTTCAGTCTTAGTAGATGATTCTGGAAAAGAAATTCAAACACTGTACTTTAGAATGTGGTGAGACTTGGTCTGCTCAAGATGAGAAAGGCATTCTGCCCCAAAATGACACGTCTAAGGATGCCGACCTACCATGGCTGGTAAGTGCATTAACCTTCTGCTGCGGGAGTTATTTTTTATTGTAACACACTTGTCAAAATGCCATCATGTCAGCTGCGTCTCCCACATCCGCCTACCAATTCCTCTCAGCTGTGGAAGAAAGCGCACTAACTAGAGCAGGAAGCAGCGCCTGGGTGAGTAAGGGCTCTTGCCTGAGACTTCTGCAAAGGTGCTGGGAAGGGGTGCTCCTGCAGGCGACAGGCTGGGCACGCACACATGCCGCTAAGGCCTGTCACCAGCACGGGCAGCGAACAGTGACCGCAGCCCAGCGCCAGCTCCCCCGCTCCGTGTGGAGGCTGGCCCTCAGGACCGGGAGGCTGAACGACATGTAGGCGGGCTTTTATCCTGCAGCCGGCCGAGGCCCACCCCGGGGGAGTCTGGCCTCCCCTGCCCTCCTGCCTGGGCAGTCTGCAGGCGGGGCGGGACCAGGCCCCAAAGGGAGGCTGAGCGGCCAGTGGTTCCCAGGAGATTTAGAAAGGAAAACAGAAGTTTTTGTCCTCTCAAGAAATGAATATGTTTGATGGTAAACAAAGTATATGGCTTATACACAGGATATTGCTCAGCCTTAAAAGGGAAGGACATTCTGACACAGGCTACAATGTGGGTGAACCTCGAGGACATTATGCTCAGTGAAATAAGCCAGTCACAAGGACAGATGCTGTATGATTCCACTTCTGCGAGGTCCGGATGGATCAGCCGCACCTTAGATTCTGTCTCCTGATGCCCCGG
The DNA here is from genome assembly GCA_032199065.1 of Smutsia gigantea. NCBI lineage: Eukaryota > Metazoa > Chordata > Mammalia > Pholidota > Manidae > Smutsia > Smutsia gigantea. Next base: position 329,689 of record JAVSCE010020225.1, read on the forward strand.
CACCTGGGCCCTGGCAGACCCTGCAGGGACAGCCCCTCCCAGGTCAGCCAGTTTCCAGAGGCAGTAAACACGTTGCCCATGAATGGGTTCTCCCGATGCAAAGCAGCCAATCCAGGCCCCCACCCCACCTTCTCTCTGAGGCTCACACTCAGGGCCACTGTCCACCTGTCCCAATCCTCCCAGGTCAGGACCAGACCACTAGGGACAGCCCTGTGCCCCAGAGCCCCTGACATCAGCCAAATGAGCCAGCCCCACGCCGGCCCCCACCCCCACCCGGCCATTCCTCCCCCCACAGCCCTCCCCCTGCCCCCCACCCCCCGCCTGTTCCTCCCCCGACAAAGCACAGTCAAGCTTCCTGCCCACCTTCCCCTGCTCCTGAGTGCCCAGGGCGCTTCCCCTGTGGCCCTGCCTGGTGTGCCCTCCTGTTGGGGTCTGCGGGCAACTACCTTCTCGATGGCAGCCACCTCCTGATCTGCTGGCCTCACTATGCCTGAAATATAGTAGAGCCTACACTGAGACACTACGACAGTCACATTCACAGAGACAGAAAGAAGAAGGTGGGAGCCAGAGCCTGAGGGGGGGATGAGGGGCTGGTGTGCAGCTGGGACAGAGTTTCTGGGGGAAGAGGAAACGTTCTGGAAGATGGATGGTGGCGGGAGCCGCACAGCAGTGTGAATGTGCTTACTGCCACTGAATGTACACTTGGAAACGGTTAAAGTGGTAAATGTTGTGCATATGTATATTTTACCACAGTGAAAATAGATAAGCAAACAAAAGGAAGATAGGACCTACCCCTGATGAGATGTGACGAGAAGGCCCTGCCCCTGTGTCTTCCTCCCAAACCCACAACCCAGTCCAACCACAAGAAACATCACGCAAGCCCCGGCTGGGAGCTGTTCCACAGAAACCAGCCCACACGCCTCAGAACTCAAGTCATCGAAAACAGTGACCATCTGAGAAACTGTCACAGCGCAGAGGGGCCTGGGACCATGGCGACTAAGTGTCATGTAACGTGGTGCCCTGGGTGGGACCCTGGGGCACAAGGGGCACAAGGGGAAAGCAAAAGCTATCCTAATAGAGTATGGACGTTGGTGACCATAACGGATCAAATGCACTATCTAATGCAAGGTGTTAACAGCAGGGCAGTGGGGCGTGAGGTGCAGGGAAGAACCATCCTACAATAAAAAGGTTACTGAATGGGGGAAAGGGACAGGGTGGCCGATGGAGACAGAATACACATCCCCAAACATCCTCAGACTAACAGAGATGCTGTCTACAATACAAGTTATAGCACCTGCTCATTAATGAGACAGTAAAAGCCCTCAGGGGGACAGACATGCACAGTTAACACCTGCCACGAAGCACATTCCAGGGACTGGGAAGGCCGCTGATTGAAGTTCTGACAGTATTATAAGCAAGGGGTGCAATGTTTGCCAAACAAGTACATAATGTGCAGCAAGAAAATTTAACCATTGGAGACCAAGTGTAGCTAGCTACCAGGAAGGAGCCAAAGTATCAGACCAGATTCACACAGCAGTGACCCCGCACCACTCTCCCCAAGGACAGGTAAACGCTAAGCTGCTCCCCACTCTCTCTGTCACCCACAATGCCCCTCTGAGCCAGGATGGCACCAACACAGGGATGGGGGGCTGTGAAATCTGTGGGCATCCGAGTGACAGTAACCACCAGGGGTGCATACAGGTGACCACCACGACTGCAGACACGCAGGTCGAAGGAGCAGCAGAGGAAGGCCACGGGGTCACTGACGGGCTGGGATTTGGGCAAGGCAGTCTGGACTTGAGCTGCCTGGGGAGGGGGATCCGCGCAGGAGAAGGGCGAGTGGAGCTGGGCCGTGAGGGACTGTACCATCAGGCTGTCTGCAGGGGGTGGACGACATGATGGCAGGAGGACAGGGTGGGACGAGAGGAAGACCTGCCAGAGCGTGCCAAGGGGCCGGTGGCACGGCCAGGCAAGCTCCAGGGGTACCTTCCATACAGACGCAATCCTGAGAAGTCAGTGGCTTCCCAGGGAAACAGGTATGGATGAGGGTCAGGGACCCAGTCAGGCCCAGGACCACCCATGAATTAGTCCGCAATTTCTCCCCAAATCTCTATCCCCAGCACTGCCATTACAGCTGCTTTTCACTTGACTTGTGGCTTCTGACGTCCCTCAGTATAGTCATTACCACTAGTAGGTGTGCAAGGCGCACATACCAGCACCTGCCTGGCATTCCCTCACTGCCCTCTGACAAAGCCACTGCTTTCCTCTGCCGCAGCCGCTCCTCCCCATTGCTCAGTCTCCAGGCCGGGTGGAAGCCACTTGATTCCCAGAGGGAGCACAGGACAGAAGCCTAAGCCATCCGTGCCACAGGTTCACCCAACCACAGAGCAAATACCACGTGTGCCGTAGATGCTGCCAGGAAAGACTCAGAAAGATTCCAGAGAAAGGACGAAAACCCTACACCATCCTGCTTCAGTGACGAGGACCTTGCAGCCACCAGGCCACCACTAGGAGCCTCAGGTGGGGCCCAGCCCTGGAAAGAGACCACGGGCTGACAGCATCATCTGCCCACAGATGCCACAGGCCTCAGGACACTCGGTCACTTTCACCACTAACATCACCTGCTTGCTTTCTACATTTGGGCTGCTCAAGTCAGATTCTCTGGGAATCCTGGTTCATTTCTATGACCAACCATTTCGCTCAGCAGGCTACAAGCATGTCGCACACAGCTGAGTATCCCCACATATGCATCCTACAAGCAGCAGGGGCTGAACTGAGCCGCCGAGGGAGCAGAAGCAGGATGGGAGATGGAGAGACTCGAAGGCAGAGTGGTTCAAGAAGGAGTGGGCAGAAACCAGCGATGGCTGAGACACATCCTAAGCGGCAGCGGAGAGCAAAGCCTTAAAACGGCTTCCAACAGGCAGCAGCTACAGTTGGTGGTGGTGTGCATCCTGAGAGGTCAGTGGGGCACCTTAACCAGGGCAACAGCACAGGGCCGCACCCACGCAAACAGCGGCGTGTGCAGATCTGGGTCCCTGAGGCCAGAGGCACCACTAAGGGAAGTTTTCACAGCTAAGTGTGGCCCTGGCCTGAAACAGCCGCAGGTCAAGCGTAAAACGAACTGAGTGATCTGCTCACACAGCTGTTCTTACATGAGCTGTTAGAAGAAAAATCTTTAAGGAGCCAGTCTAATTCCTCCAGATGTTGACAAGCAGAGCTTAGAGTTGGATTTATGCACCTGGGAGACAGGTAACAGCTTCTATTTGGAACAAATGCCTCCTGGAAATGAGGAAGGAGTAGGGATTTGGTCAGAAATGACAGGACTACAGTTAGAGGAAAATTGTTCGTGTCTGTTTCTCACGCCAAAGTAATCCGCTGATACTATTTCACACTTTGGTGACTCGCTGCGGCTAGGCCTCCACTACAGATTAGAGAGGGTCACTCTAAAAGCAAACTTAAGTTCACTTACAAATACTAGAGCTACACATCAAGGACAAATGCACAGATCTGCTCTCATCCCTGTGTGCGACATTCATAGGAGAGAAAGAGGTGACCTTCCAATTTTCTGAATTCAAGTGTGAAAGTAATTTAGGCTATCACACCAGCTGGGCCTGGACAGGTATCCCACTCAGAGCAACCATGTGGGAATCCATCCCAGCCACAACATTCAGAAAAACTCCACTCAGCGTCCACTTGACAGTCAGACAGGACAGGTGGCTCTCAAGGGCCCTCTAAAGGGAGTCATTTGTGTAGGAATTGCCGGGAATCTTGTGAAAATGCACAGCTCCTGCCTCTGAGCATTGAAGTCTGGGTCGAGTCCAGAGCCTGCAGTTTGAAGTCGGACTGTTTCCAGGCCTGCCCAGAGGCTGAGGGTGCAGTGACCGAGGAACACTCAGAACGGCTCCCGGGCGCTGATAAACCTTTATCACTGTCTTCACTCTTATCCGTGTCACTCCCATCGGGCTCTCCCAAGGCTCAGTGGCCAAGAATGAAGAGATGGAATCCCCAACTAGCAGCAGCCTAGAGCCTCACGTGAGATGCAGGCTGGAGAAGCTTCGGCCGCTGATAGAAGAGGGGCCAGACCTCCGTGAAGGGAGCTCCAGACCAGCTGGCAGGAAGCCGTGGCTCAGCCACTACTTTCTTCCAGACCTCATGGCTCCTTCAACTCCACAAAACTCATTTAAAATTAGATTAAACAAAAACAGAATACAAGACAAGATTACGGTACAATTCCCTATTAGAGGAGCCACCACCCACATGTAGCTGCTAAGTAAACATCATTGAAGTCCACTTTCTCAAGTCTCACATGCCACACTTCTCCAGCTCAGCAGCCACATGTGGTGAGTGGCTTCCCTGTGGACAGAGGAGACACGAAACATTCCTGTATTCATTGCACAAGCTTCCAAGAAGCCCTGTCAGTTCCGTCTACAGAAGAAAATGTACCTTAAAAGGCTTAAACTCAGCAGGCAATGGAAAACTACCATGCACATTGACCAACCTTATTTACCCAAGATATGACATAAGGTTTTAGAACTGCAGATAGCAATGCCAAAAAAAATCTTGGTTTGCTAAGTAAAAACCTGATTTTGATATATTTGACTAGCTCTACAAGCAAAGTGTACCCTCAGCAACCACACTGCCTTTGTATGTCCGGATGCACTTCACTGGATCCGCTGACCAGAGAGAAGAAACTAGAGACTGGGCCACAGTTTCTCTTCATGCAAAGGAAGAGGCCAGGCCTATGCCAGCTCTAACATTCCACCCATTTATGAGCAGGGCTGATGCATTCTAAGGTCGCCTGTGGCATAAATTTTATGTAGCAGGAGAGAGAAGCACACAGACGCTGTCACACTGGATGGACAGAGTGGAGAGAACGGCATGGAGGAGCTGCAAGCAGGCCCCGAGGGCCACAGCTGATTCCACAGGGCTCCTGGCCCTTAGCAGACACGTAGGTTGAGTGGACAGCTGAGCACGAGGCTATGTGCCTCCAGGCTATGGAGAGGAGGCTCCTGACAGCTTACGGGCAGCTGCTGACCCGGAAGCTGCTCTGAGCATACCCACCCCCTCCCAAAGGGGACTGCCTTAAATAATTTGGGACTCAAAGTGCTTCACAACTTGGTCAAAGCAGCCCACAGCAGTCCCTGTGTTCAGGGGCTGGAACAAACACACAGGGCTGCTCACCAGCAGGGGGGTGGGGGGCAGAGCGGACTATGTGAGGGCTCTCAAGTCACAGAGATCAGCAGCCTCTGGCTCTAAGGGAAGGTGGGATGGCAGGAGCAAGAAGCAAGCATTCACCACCCTTACCAGCAACAGTCTGGTTCTAGCTGAGCAGATGGCCACATCTCCTGCTCTCTCCAGCCCCTTCCTTCCAACCTGTTGTGCGCAGAGAAGCACTAGGGCCAGGGTGGCAGCCTCTGCTGAGAAACAGAGCTGGACGTCTGATGGCCAGTGGGGTGGGCGACACTCACAGGCGCCCAGGCCAGCCAACAGCCCCTCCTGGACACGACCCCTGACAGGGAGGTATGGGGGCACCGGCTGAATCTCAGCGGGGGAAACACAGCCACAGCAGAGGGTGCAGGAAAGCAGAGTTCCTGGCTGAGAACTGGGATGGGCCTCATTTGCTGTGTGCTTTGTTTAGCTTTTAGCAGTTGGCAGACTCTTTAGGCAAATCGCCTAATTTCATGAAAACTGGGATGTTGGGATCTAAAGAGATGAGTTGATTCAATCCTGGAGTTTAGGGGAGAAGAAGCCAGGAACAGGAGCTGGAGGGCCTTACAGGACTGGCAGCGGTCTGCAGAGCGTCCCCAGCCCCCCACCCCTCAGCTGCCGGGGCAGCACCTGCTCCCTCCATGGTCCCTAGACAAGGACACGTGCTGGGGATGAGTCAGGAAGTGAAACGCCTGCCTTCCCACCCTCTCACCACACCCCACCTAGATCCGAGGCTGAGAGTTGGGGCTCTGCAAACTGGCTATGCTCAGGGCCAAGCTGCTTATTTCTGAGCTGTGGAGAGTGATCTGACGTCTTGCTTCCCATGACACATATGCGACTGGCAAGCTGGATGTCCCCAAGGAGAGGGGGGCCTCCGTCCCCAAGTTGGGAACAGCCCTGCGCTGTGGCAGGCCAGGGTGCTGAGTTTCCACACGCTTTCTCCAGTCTACAAATCTCACGGTGGATGGTGGAAGCAGCTCCTTTACCAGACTGGACACGCCAGTCACATCACACCTCCCCCAGCTTCGGTTAGGGAGCAGGTTCTCTGTCCCATTTCACTGAGGTCTCCAGGAGCAGGGCTGGAGGCACTGGCTCAAGTGGGTGTGATAAATCCAAGTGACAACAGGAAGGTGGCATGCAGACTGTGTGTTCCTATGTGCACGGTCACAGCTACCTCACAGTGGATAGGGGCCATCGGAAGAAAAACGGAATTGCTCAACCATGCTTTAACACTGGACTGGCCAATATGACTCCCAAACGGAAAACCTCATACCAAGAAGCAATTACACAGATGGACACAACATTTTACATTACAACTTCTCTCCATTCAAACTTAGCACATTCTTTCTCTTCCTTATGCTGTATTGTGTACGGCTGTTTAGTGTCTTCTCAGGAACAGTCATACTACTCAGATTATGTCTATCCTAATTAATAAAATGTTTTTATTGTGGCAAAATACATATAACAGAAACTGTACCATTTTAAGTGTATAGTTCAGTGACACTGAATACATCCACACTGCTGTGTAACCATCACATTACTTATTTCCAGACTTTCCATCTTCCCAAACAACTTGTACCCATTAAGTAATAACGCCCCATTCCCCCTCCCTCAGCACCTGGTGACCTCTATTCCACCGTCTTTCTTGATAAATTTGACTTCTCTAGAGACCCCACAAGTGAAACCATACAATATTTGTCCTTTGGTGACAGGCTTATTTCACTCAGCATAATGTCCTCAAGGGTCACCCATGTTGTAGCCTGTGTCAGAATTAACTTCCTTTTAAGGCTGAATCATATTCCATCGTGTGGATATGCCATATTTTACTCGTTCATTCACCCACTGGCTGGACACTTTGATCGCTTCCACATTCTAGCCATTGTGAATGATGCCGCTCTGAACACGGCTGTACAGTTATCTCCCTGAGACCCAGCTTTCAATTCTTCTGGATATATGCCCGGAAGTGGAATTGCTGGGTCACATAATAATTCTCTGTTTAACTTTCTGAGGAGGTGCTACACTGTTTTTCCACAGCAGCTGCACCACTTTTTATTCCCACCAACCGTGTCCAAAGGTTCCAATGTTTCCACATCCTTGACAGCGTTTATATAGTTTGTTTTTATTGTAGCAATCTTATGATACAATAAATGAGCGTGAGGTGGTATCTCATTGTAGTTTTGATTTGCATATCCCAAATGATTAGTGATGTTGAGTGTCTTTTCACGTGCCTGTTGGCCATCTGTATGTCTTTAGAGCAGTGTCTACTTAAACTCTTTGCACACTTTGAATTGGCTTGGGTTTTTTTCTTGTTAAGTTGCACAGGTTCTTTATATACTCTAGATAGTAATCCCCTACCAGACATATGACTTGTAAATATTTTTCCCATTCTGTGGGCTTTCATTCTCTTAATAGTGCCTTTCGATGCACAGAAGTCTTTAATTCTGATGTAGTTCAAGATATCTAGTTCTTCTTCCCTTGCCGGTGCCTTTGATGTCACACCTAAGAAAGCATTACCTAATCCAAGGCCAAGAAGATCTTCACCCGTGTTTTCTTCTAAGAGTTTTGTAAAACATTTAAGTTTAGGTTTGAGCCTTTACATTTAGGTCATGGATCCACTTTGAGTTAATTTGCAAAGGGTCCAGCCTCACTCTTTTGCACATGGACATCTAGTTTTCCAAGCACAGTTTGTTGGAAAGATTGTCCTTTCCTCACTAGCAGTCTTGGAACCCTGTCGGAGATCATCAACCATGTATGTGGGCATTTCTTCTACTCTATTCCGTCGGCCTGTGTATTTACCTTATGCCAGGACCATACTGTTTCCATTACTGTAGTTCTAGCTACATTTTTGAAATCAGGAAGTGACTTCTCCAACTTCATCCTTCTTTGTCAAGACTGCTGTAGCTACCCGGGAGCCCTTGAGATTCCACGTGAGTTTTAGGATGGTTTTCCTGTTTCTGGGCCTCCCCCACTGGGTCCCAGGCACCATTGGGATTTGACAGGGAGTGCACTGAATCTGTACATCACTCTGGGAAGGGGACATTTAACAATAGTGTATCTCCCAGCCCACGAGCAGGGATGCCTTTTCATCTATTTGTGTCAGAAATATTTTGTACTTTTCAGTGTACAGGTCCTTTGCCGGCTTGGTTAAATTTATTCCTAACAATCTTATTCTTTTTGATACTATTGTATATGCATGTGGATATGGATTTTTTTTTCTTTTAGGTTGTTTGTTGCAATTGTACAAAAATACAACTGAATTTTGAGTGTTGGTTTTATATCCTACAGCTTTGCTGAATTCATTTATTACTTTTAACTTCTTTGAGGATTTCTTAGGGTTTCCTGTAGAAGATCATGTCACTTGCAAGCAAATAATTTTACTTCTTTCCAATTTGGATGCCTCTTATTTCTGGTACTTAATTTCTACAGAACTTCTATACTATGTTGAATAGAAATAGTTGCCCTTTCTACTTTTGTGATATTAAAATGTTCATCATTCTATTAAATGATAGTAAAGAATGTTAATGTAAAATTTTTAATTTTTACTTGGCAAAATGAAGAGATAGAAACTACATAGTTACACAAAATGTTTTATAAATAATACTTAGCCAAAAACAAATACTGCTCAAAAACCAAACCTGACAATGACTGTGCTGGATACCCTCGGAAACCCCACCAGCCCATGAGCCCCCAGTTCTCAGGCAACAGTGCCCCTTCTACCCCCGCTTGGTGGGGTGTGGGACCAGGGAGGCCGGGACTCAGCCAGTCCACCTGAGCGGGGGCGGGTGGGGACAAGCTGGACCTAGTCCAGATCAAAGTGGTTACGTGAGGCCTCAAGCCCCGAACAGCACGGATGGGCAACCGCAAGGGGCATAGTCCCAGAGAGGGGGGAGGGCCACGCCAGTCCGCAGCTCAGATGCTGCCAAGAAGGCAGGGCTCTCCTCCCGTCCTAGTGGAGCAAGTGGGAGCTCTGAGCTGGCACACGGCGCCTCCCACCGGGGACAGCGGGCCTTCTGACCGTGCCACCCCCACCCGCTGCTCTGTCACTGTGGGCCCCCATGGGTCACAAAGACGTTAAGGAGCCTTGCTCCTTGCTCTCCCCACCCCACCCCTTTCGTGTGTTGCACACTCAGGGGCGAACAGCGGTGGCAAGCAGGTGGTGGTGGAAGGGAGGACTGGCGTTCTGCAGGGCAGCGAGGAGGTAGAGGCGGAGACCCGGATGCAAGCCGGCACTGAGCCAGGAGCCTGGCCCAGCCTCCCAGCATCCCGGCCTTCTCTACCCCCAGTGTGGCTAACATGTGGCCTATCCAGTCACCCACGGGGACGTCGTGAGGCTGAGTGAGACTACTTGTGTGGAGCAGCACGAACTCCCACGCTGTAGCAAGGTGATGGCATGAGTGGGAGTCCTGGGACACGGACAGGAGCTAAGGCCAATGGCGAGCTGAGCCTACCCAGTGCCCACTGACCCCCTGGGTGTGCGTGGCCCTCTCCTACAGGGCCCGGGTGAGGCTGGGGTTTCTTCAAGCGGGAAGGCATCCCGCTCATTGTGGTTCCATGAGAGGAGCCCTGGCCTGGACTCAGCCCTCCTGTCCCAGCTCTGTGGGATTCACCAGTGACCCTGGGAAGAGCCCCTGTGACCTCTGTAAAGGAGCTGTGCCCGAACCTGTGGTCTCCACGCAGGGGAACAGACGGAACACAGGACACACCAAGGCCGGTGGAGGGGCACATCACCCCCGTGCTCTCAGAGCAGGGTCCCCGGACAAGCGAGAAATGCCAGTGCATCCTCACCCCAGGCCTGCTGCCTTAGAAACTCGGGGGTCGGGGGCAGCGGCGGTCTGTGCTTTCATAGCCCCGCTGAGATCTGGTGTTTTTGTGAAGTGCTGCTACACACACACACACACACACACACACACACACACACGCTCACACACACACACACGCTCACATGCTCACACACACACACGCTCACACACACACGCTCACACACACACACACACGCTCACATGCTCACACACACACACACGCTCACACACACACGCTCACACACACACACACACACACACGCTCACACACACACACACGCTCACATGCTCACACACACACACGCTCACACACACACGCTCACACACACACACACACGCTCACATGCTCACACACACACACACGCTCACACACACACGCTCACATGCTCACACACACACACACGCTCACACACACACACACACATGCTCACACACACACGCTCACACACCACCCCACACACACATGCATGCACACTCATACACGCACACATGTGCACACACAAACACACAGGCTCTGACCTGCAGGTGTGAAAACAAGGCCTACAGCCCTCAGGTTAAGGGCAATGGATCTGGGATCAAATCTCTGCTGTGCGAACCCCAATTTTCTCAAGTGTAAAATAGGGACAAAACATGCCCTACATTCGTGCCAGGGCCGTTGTGGTGGAGAAGCCATGCTGGTGAGGAGTGGGCCCATGGAGCCCCAGCCACCCTCCCCTATTCACCTTGTGTCTGCCCCTTCCAGGGACTGTGGATGGGCATGAACGACCCTCCTGCCCCAGCCTTCCTGTCACTGCAGGGGCAGCCTCAGCCCAGGGGACAGCAGTGCCCCGGGACCACCAGCTTTCCTTTCTCTTTGGCCCCCTAGAAAGTTCTAGATGGGGGGTGATCTCTCCCCTAGCACACGTGGCCTTCCAAGCTGTTTCCCCTCCGATCTAATGTTCTTCATCTATATTTCTAACTGCATTAATCCAGGGCTGTTTTTTTTAATCACCTCAGATGTGTTTTCAGCCGGGCGGAGCAGTGAACCCACAGCAAACGTGGTCAGAGCCCAAGTGGGGAGCGCCTATTTTTGCTCAAAGAAAGGCCAGAACCCGCACCAGCTGCAGTCTGCGTGCTCCTCCTGGGGGGCTGGCGGTCTGGTTGTACGGTCGGAAGGTGCAGTGACACACCTGTCGTCTGCCCTCATGTTCCTGCCTCAGCAGCTGGGCAGCTTTCCAGGGCCGAGGGAGTGGGAGGGGGAGCACGGTATCACTGAGCGTGACATTCTCGCTCACAGCATTTCCTCCAGCAGCACGGAAGCTCAGGTCTCACATCAGTGGGACCACCTGTGCTGAACTGGCAGAAACCCCACGCCTTCCTCCAGCCAGGAAACCAAGAGTGGGGGGCCACAAACACCCAGGCCCCAAAATGTCCTTCTCTGCCACTGTCGGTGACAGTCCCTGATTAAAACGAGGCTCTGTCATGTGTCCCAGAAAGCCAGGAAGCCAGGCGGGACTCCTCCTAGGGAGAAAGGAGACCAGAACAGCTTTCTGTCTCGAGGCATCCAAAGTCCTCCAGGGGATCCCTGCCCCCTCCACCATGACCCGCGTCATTGTCCACAGGCCCCAGATGAGGTGGGCTGGAGCAGCAGCAGAACCTGGAGGAGAAGGGCCTGAGCGTTCCAGCCTGGAAGTCACAGAGTCTGGCGGCGCCACGGAGCCCCGGCCCCAGGGGAAGTTCACCCCTCTGAGGCCCCACGGACAACAGGGGGATGTGTCCTTCAGGAGTCACAGGCCAGCACCATGTTCACCATGCACTGGGCCTGGGCAGGACCTGGGCCCGCTGCTCCCGTGCCTCCCCGGGAACCTGAGCTCCTGCTCTCACTAGGAGCTGAATTTCCTGCTCCTTTTCTACTGCATTTCCTCTCCTTGGAAGAAGCTACAGAGCAGGAACGCAGGTAAGCCACAAACAAATGAGCCAGAGAAGGAAGCCCAGCCTACCTGAGCCACACCAGCAAGGCCAGAGCAGGCGAAGGGAAAGTGAGTCCCCAGGCCAAGTGCCCCCCAACACCTGTCCCAGGACGCCGTGCCTGCGATGACCCCCCGCATGGCGGTGGGATACTTATCGGCAGAGGGCTCTGTGTGCCTCTGGAAGGGCACCTCCCTGTGGTGACAAAGGTTGGATGGGGTGAAGGCAGTGGACTGCCAGGAATGTGCGGGACGGCCAGGGGCCAGGCCACAGCCTGTGCAGAAGAAACACAGCACCGACACCCAGGAGTGGGAAGGGCAGAGCATGCGCAGGGCAGGGGTGCGGGGAGAAGCCTGCCCTGCAGCAGCTGGGTACCAGCAGACACTAAAGATTCACCTATAGCTCAGCCAGCTGTCTCTAAGCTTTCTGTTGAAGGCCCTTTTGCTCACAGGCAGAACTTCTTAGAACCTTCTGTTAGGTTGGGGCACAGTGAGAGGAACCAAAGTAGCCTTGGGATGACTTTGGGGGACAGTGGGAGGTCCCAACTCCACCAGAAAGCAGCCCAAGTCCAGGGGTGTTTGTAGCCCATTTGGTGAAGGTTACTGAGGGACCCTAATTCCTCACAATACAGGGGATCCCTCCGTGGGAGACGGGGCATGAGGGCATTCAACGAGGGGATGGATCTGTTCGTGGATAATGGAAAGCATGTGCCCTAACCAGGGGCCTCCTGAGGCTCCCTTGCAGTCTGCAAGTTAGAGCCATTCAGGGAGGTCAGGACAGCAACTCCAAAGGTGCTGGGAAGGAAGATGTACCTCTCACTGGACCTGCTACCCAACCACAGACATGTAGCCGCAGCCAGCCCAGTGCCGCTGATGGCTTTCTTCCAAAAACAAAGGCTTTCCTCTTAACACTGCGGGATACATTGGTAGCACCCTGAGAAACAGCACGGGCACGGGCCCTGGGAGGGCAGAGAAGCACCCGTAACACAGTGCATGCAGGAAATCTCACCTCCCAGGACCCTGCATCAGCGAGGAAGGTGTCACCCAAAGAGGTGCTTGCAGAGGCAAAGAACAGAGCCTGAGCCAGGGTTGTGCCAGGGGCATACCTAACAGGTCTAAGACTGGGCCTAGTTTTACCCCCTGCTCTTCGAAGGTCTAGAGAGGTGTGAAGAGACTGGCCAACCGAATTTAGACCTGGGTCCACTGATCTTTGTGGACGTTTCTTCTTGACAGAGCTGCCTCCTGTCCCTGCATTCCATCAACTGTCTGGGGTCCCCGGGCCCGGCTACCCGGCACCGCCCGGGCCCCTCTCTCCTCGGGCACCTCTAACCGTAAGCCACGTGTGCAGAGCTCTCTCCCAGGCCAAGCCCCGCTTGAGCCCACCTACCCCTCGCCCTGGATGTGGCGCACAAGCTCAGCGCCATCCAAGACAACTCAGAAATCGCCATTTTCCACCTCTTTCCAACTTGATCACCGCCTGCTCTCCCTGCTTCATTTACTCACACCAAACATGGGGCTCCTTTCAGACGGTCTCCCTCCCCTGGTCCCACACACAGTCCGGGACTGGCTTCCAGACCCCTAGGTCCAGCACATTTCCATTACCCACAGGCAGGCCTCTGTCCTCTCCCACCGGATACCAAACTAGCCTCCTAACCAGATATACGGCCTGCGACCCCTCTGCCTACCTCAGTGTGGTCACGACTACTGTGTCCCATCACCATTTAAAACTGTCCTGAGGCTTCCCTGTAGGGCGGAGGACAAAGACCCCAGAATGCGGTGTATGAGGCCCCACTGACCAGCCCCCACTGGCCTGCCCCCACTCAATTTACAGCCCCGACCTGACTCAGCAGCGCTGCTGGCAGTCGCCTCGCAGGCAGCACCATCCCTCCCTGACCAGCCCGCCTCCCCCACCACACACACAGGCAGACGTGCCAGACACCCCGTTTCCCAGATCCCCGCAGACCCTATGGCCACCCCAGTGAGACAGGGGAAGTGTGCCGGCCCCCCTAGGGGCGCCTTCTTCCCTAATGAAAGGAGCGTGGCTGGAGGAGCCCTGGCCCTTCCGCCCTGTCACAGCTCTGGCATGGACGGTGTGACGTTCGGGCCGTATCTACCGCCCCCACTATGGGGACACACCGTGTGTATAGAAGCCAGGACAAGCCTGGGGATCACTTACTCTCAGGCTCCTCGCCAACGAAGATCATGAGTTTCTCTGTAATTTAAACCACTTTCTGTGGGTTTGTTACTTGCAGCCAAAAGCACCCAAAGGATGAGTCTTCTTGGCTGTCTTTCTAGATCGCTCTGAGCCTTCCCCCGCCCTGTCCTCCGCCTGCCTCTCCGAAGGCTTTTCCCACCTGAGTCCTCCCTCCCAGAAGCCTGGGCCGATGTCTGCCTTACCACTTCTTGCACTGTTCCCATCACCTGTCTACCCCTGACAGACATTCTCTGCAGGCAGAAACCATGTCTGTTCCTGCCTGCTCGTCTGGTCCAGCCTGGGACAACGGGTCCTCCAGACGGCCGCCAGCTGGTGTCACTCCCCAACTAGCCAGGGGAGCAATTCCAGGCCCGTGCTGTCATTAAGCCCCACAAGCTGCAGTGATTGGAATTAGACTCCTTTTGAGACATATGTCAGTTCTCTTCATCAGGAAGACTTATGAAGTGCTGCCCGAGTTGGGATTTACAATCAGCTGTCATCGGCCAAAGCAGCCAGAGGGGGCACATACATGAGAATCAGACTGAACACTGCCCACCCAGTAGTCCGTGCCCTCACCTTCCTCAGCCTTGTCTGGGGAGCCTTACTGCACAGCCTTAGAGGGAGACGAGGAGGAAGGGAAGGAGAGGGAAAATTCCAGGGAAACACCAGTGGCCTGGGACCCTGACCAGTCTGCTAGCAGCCAAACAGAGCCACACCCGCCCAGGCGTAACTGTGAGCGGCCACCAGACACGCCCCACCAGCCGCCCGCTCAGCGCTCAGGAGTGTCAGGCACGCCCACAGTTTCAGGGTCTGGAGGAGCCCAGCTTCCTGAAACAGGTCCAGTTGCAGCAAAGCAGGTGCTCACTGAATTATTTCTTGGATCTAATGGAGTTGCCGCTCAGGTCCCAGGAGGGGCACCAGAAAGAGAAAGGTGGGGAACCGGGAGGCCCACCACCCCCGCCATCCCCGGGTGCCACCCAGGGCTGGAGTACTCACCTCCACTTCGTCTGGATGGCCCCTGAGCTCCCCACAGGCCCACTGTCACAGAAGCTGCACAAGCCGCCTTCTCCCCTGCACACCAGGTGCCCAGGCCTCTGCCTTTCCTTACGCGAGGCCCATGCTGTCTCCTCCACGTGTTTCTAACCTTCCAGGGCTCCGCTGCCTCCACTGCTGTTTATCACACCTCCTGATTGAACATCATCTGTGAATTTCATTAAATTGCTGTTTACTGATGCTTCCAGCATCATTAATAAAGATGTTAAACAAAAGCCAGGCTTGTAACCAATGCCCGCTGCAGCGGCAAGACACCCTCCCCATTTCCTATTGTGGCTGCCTCCTTGTTTTCCATCCCTGCCACTGAGCCGTCCCCACCAGCTTTCCTGTTACAAGGCAGGCCCACCTCTCCTCTCACTGCACTTACTTCTGCGAGTAATGCTCCTCCAGAGGCTCCACACACATGCGTAAGTGCGTGTATCAGCCGAGGTAGACATGCTCTCTATAAATGAGCAAAGCAAAGCACAGAGGACTCGGGAGCCCTGGTTACTCCAGAGGAGAGGCGGAGGGCCAGTGAGCCCGGGGCCCTGCCCCCTGCAGATCTGACCACCCCTGCAGGGGGCCCTGGGGCGAGAGGATGGCAGAGACTCCACCACTGGAAAAGGAGTTTGGTTTGGCTTGGTTCTGTTACTGTAAGAAAGTTCCTCACCTAGTTTTGTAAACTGATTTTTTTAATTTACAACATTATGCTTGGTAATGACTTAGGCTTTAAAAATGGGGGTTCTTACCAGAGGAGCTGTTAAAAGCTCCCAGCCTTTCCTGAACCAAGAAAATATGGCAGAACACCCAACCTCCTGCCCCCCTGGAGGCAGCTTCCCAGGCTCCACCTCCCAAGTGTCTGCTGCTGAAAAAATGGACGAGCAAACGTGGTATAGAAGTGACAGAACAGTATTCAGCCTTAAAAACGAAGTAAGTTCTGGCACAATGCCGTGACACAAGGTGAGTCCACTTATCCTTGTAGTCAAAGCCATGGAGACAGAAGGTGGAGCAGAGGCCAGCAGTGGCTGGGTAAGGCGGGGATGGGAGCGCCCACTACTCGGCACCGGGTCCGGGTGGGATGACGAAAGGTTCTGGAAACGGATCACGGTGATAGTCACACGACACTGTGAATAACGATGCTACTGAACTGTATACTTAAAAATGGTTAAAATGGTATATTTTATGTTATGTATATTTTATCACAATAAATACAGGCACACCTCATTGTACTGTGCTTCACTTCACTGCACTTCTCAAAAATCGCATTTACAAAGTGGAGGTTTGTGGCAAGACCTTCATCAAGCAGGTCTACTGGTACCATTTTTCCACCAGCATTTGCTCACTTCATGTCTTTTGTGTCTCATTTTGGTAATTTTTGCAGCATTTCAAACTTTTTCATTATTAGTCATGGTGTCTGTGGCCAGTGACCTTTGATGTCACTACTGAATTGGTCTGGAGTCCCAATGAACCGCACCCACATGAGACAGTGAACTTAATGAATGTGTGTGCGTTCTGACCGCTCCACTGACCGCCTGTCTCCCCATCTCTCTCCCTCTCCTCGGGCCTCCCTCTTCCCTGTCTTCCTATGGGTGAGACACAGCAATATTGAAATTAAGCAAATTAATAACCCTGTGGTAGCCTCTGAGTGTCCAAGTGAAAGGCCCACATCTCTCACTTTAAATCAAAAACTAGAAATGATTGAGCTTCGTAAAGAAGGCACGTCAAAGCTGCGGCAGGCTAAAAACTAGGCCTCTTGTGCTAGTTAGCTAAGTGGCAAATGCAGAGGAAAAGCTGGGGCTGATGCAGCTGGGGACTTTCAGTGGGGGCCGGTGCTCACTGACCATTCTGAAAATCCTAGGGCTCCTCAGAATTATGCTCAGTCTGCTCTCCCTGTGCTCTCTGAACAGAACAGCACAGCCTGCATGACAGCACGTCTGTTTACAACATGGCTTACCAAGTATATTTTAAGCCCACCGTTGAGACCTACTGCTCGGAAGAAAGATTCCAAATCACTGCTCACTGACAGTGCACCTGGCCACCGCAGAGCTGTGGTGGAGATGTACAATGAGACCGATGCCGTTTTCGTGCCTGCTCACACAGCATCCATTCTGCATCCAATCAAGGAGTCGTTTCAACTTTCAAGTCTTAGGATTTCAGAAGTATGTTTCCTAAGGCCATAGCTGCCACACATAGTGTTTCCTCTGGTGGCTCTGGGCAAAGTCAACTGAAGCCCTTCTGGAAAGGAGTCACCATTCTAGAGCCATTAAGAACATTGCTGATGCATGGGAAGAGGTCAGTGTCAGCATTAACAGATGTTTGGAAGAAGCTGGTTCCAGCCCTCAAGGATGACTTTGAGGGGCTCGTGGTTTCAGTGGAGGAAGTCACTGCAGATGCAAGAGAACTAGACTTAGAAGCAGAGCCTGAAGATGGGACTGAATGGCTGCATCTCATGATCAAACTTGAACAGATGAGGAGTTGTTTTCTATGGGTGAGCAAAGAAAGTGGTTTCTTGAGATGGAATCTACTCCTGGTGAATATGCTGTGAAGGTTGTTGAAATGGCAGCAAAGGATTTAGAATATTCCATAATCTTAGTTGATAAAAAGTAGTGGCAGGGTTTGAGAGGACTGACTCCAACTTTGAAGAAGTTCTGTGGGTAAAATGCTATCAAACAGCATCACATGCTGCAGAGAAATCATCTGTGAAAGGAAGAGTCAGTCAATGTAGCAAACTCACTATTGTCTTATTTAAGGAAACTGCCAGTCTCTGCAGCCTCCAGCAGCCATCTCCCTGAACCATCAGCAGCCATGCATATCAAGGCAAGACCCTCCACCAGCAAGAATATTACGATTCACTGAAAGCTCAGAGGATGGTGAGCATTTTTTAGCAACAAAGTATTTTTTAATTAAGGTATGTGCATTGTTCTTTTAGACATAATGCTCCTGCACACCTAACAGTCTATATAATATAGTCTAAACATAACTTTCATATGTACTTCGGAAACCAAAAAGTTCATTCAGTTCGCTTTATTGTGATATTCACTTTATTGCAGTGGTCCAGAGCTAAACCTGCAATATCTCCAAGGTGTGCTGTTAACAATAACAAAAAATCTTTAAATATTGGCTTGTCCAATCTGTGATTTTAAAAGTAAGCATAAGAGTTAAACAAACCATCTACTCATACCACCAACTCATAGAAGTAAAGCTATTTTAAGACCAAAAAGGAGGAATAGATAGAAAGCTCAGGAGGTGTGAAATCGTCTCTGACAGTTGGTACCTTTGCTCAGGTGAGATGGAACATAGTAGCTGCGTGTGTGCCGCATGGCCCCCTCATTCTACCCGAGGCCTGAGCCAGCAATAAGCCAGCAGTGCACGTCTCTTCCCAACTCAGTGCCATCATGGCAGTAGCTTGGAGTCAACCATGGTGGCAGTACTCACACCCCCGAAACTGGCGTATGGTACCAGGGCTTTTCCCCAAGTCTCACCTGCACATGACCTGGCATGAGGGAACTTCTGAGTCTGATACCCTCTTGGTTTTCTTACAGCTCAGAAAGAGCTTATGACCCTCCAGGATATCAAACCATCAGGCCTCGGCTGCAACTGTGACACCAGCCAAAGCACAGCGCAGAGTGACAGGGAGGAAGCCATGTGCCCTTCACCTCAAGCACACAATGCTCACCAGGGGCCTGACGTCTCATTCTTAGGTTGCTCCGTGCAGCCTGAGCAGGGAGTTACATAAACAGAACCCCCGACAGGCACTCTGAGAATGCTGGCTGTGCCCACGGGGAGTATTAAGGGAAGATGGGCATGCTTGTGGGCTTGGCAGGGTGCCCATTACCATGCAATCCTGGTGTGGCAGGCTCAGCCCTACCCACCTGGGTGTGTCCCCATCAGGGGGGACCTCCATGGGAGCCTCTCTCCAAAGGTAGCCTACATCCCTCAGACCTTCTCCTCCCACAATGGCCCTCTGGAAGCATCCTCCCTACCAACCAATAAAACAAATGTTATAGTAAGAGGTAATTATGCAGAATTTGCCTTTCCCTGGAGATACTTGTGCATCACCCTGAGATATCTGCCCAACACGTGTATTTCCCAGGCGGGCATCCCTCTCCCTCACTTCCTATGACAAGGCTAACTGGCCCTGGCATACTCCCAGAATAGGACAGAGGTGAGAGCTCTGGGTATCTACTGCTGGGTAACGAACCAGCCCAAAACTCAGTGGCTTAAAATACAACATTCAGTTTCACTTACAAATACACAACTTGAACTGGGGCTTGGCAGGAAGAGCACATCTCTGGTCCACATAAGAACAGCTGAATAGATCAACTGGGGCTGGAGGATCTGCCTCTGAGAGGCTCCCTCACACAGCAGGCACCACGACACTGGCTGCTGGAGCTCGGCCAGGACTGTCAGCCGCGAGATGGGCCTCTCCACAGAGGTGCTCGCACTCCCTCACCGGATGGCTGGGTCCCAAGAGATAAAGCGAAGCGGCTGGGCTCTGGCCTGGGCCCAGAAACTGGCACAAAGTTCCCTGAGTGACAGTCCTTGGTCAAACAAGCCAGGGTCCATCTCCAAGAGAAGGGGAGGTGCCCTCTCTCCTCTGCATGGCAGGAGTGTCCCTGAATTTGCATCCACCCACCTTACGATGTGCACTAGAACCTCAGCTCTGCTAGAGGGTCACTGAGGAGACAGGACAGTCACACCAGGACTTAGCAGAGTTCAGCCTTGGAGTTCAAACTCCAGAGTGACAAGTGGTCTGCAGTGTCTGGCACAGGAATTCAATAAACATTCGCTAACTGTTCAATACAACCATTCGCACGCTACAGTTATTTTCCTTAAAATTGCATTGTAGGAGAGGGCTCAAGATGGCAGCATGAGCAGGGCAGCGGAAATCTCCTCCCAAAACCATATGTATTTTTGAAAATACAACAAATACAACTATTCCTAAAAGACAGTCCAGAAGATACAGTACAACAGCCAGGCTACAGCTTCATCTGCGAGAACTCAGCATCTCACGAACGGGGTAAGATACAAGGCAGTGACGCGGCGGGACCCGGGCATTCCCCCCACTGCAGCGCACCAGTTGGAGGAAAAGAATCAGAGTTGGGAGGGAGTGGAAGCACAGGACTGCTAAATAACCAGCCCTGGTGATCTGCACTGAGAGCACAGACACACATTGCATGGTGTACTGGATATGAGAGAAATGTTAGGGCAGGATCCAAGATGGAGACTGCGAGTGGGTCCCCACAGCCAGGTCCCCTGGGACAAAAGAAAAGTGGGCACTTCATTAAAACTCTTAAAGGGACAAGGGTCCAACAGCTGAACAAAACTGTCCCAGCACACTCAGCCCAGCAGGCTGGGAATCTTGAGGAACTTCAGGACCCCTAACCCCCTGCCGGGTAAAGCAGCCCCTAAGCCTCTCACGGCGATAAGCAGCCTGCCATTTGTTCCCTGCAGCCAGCGCTGCAAACGGACCGACAGACCCGCCACAGCTAAGGAGCACCCACAGAGCGGCCCCGCCCACACCTACCACACAGAGTCTCCTCCCAGAGCGCAGCTAACCCAGACATGCAGCAGAAGCCGGACCAAAGTCCGGAAGGCACAAAGGGGCCCGTCCTTGGAGAAGAATGCACCCGGCATGGCTGCCACCCCCTGCAGTGCTCTAGGCGAGCCTGAGGGCAGCCCTGCCCATGGCAGCTCGGGATTATCCCAGAGACTGCCTCCCGGTGTACGGGCAACTGGCACAGGCTGTGGGGAAGGGCAAGAGAAACAACAAGCAGGAAGGGACTTTGTTCTCCCAGCTGACACACGTGCCACCTGCCTGCGACCACTTCTATCACCATGTAAAGACAGAAGAATCTGGTCCAGTCAAAAATCACGCAGACAACTCCAGAGAGAGGGCCGGGTGGGATAGATTTAACCAATATTCCTGAAAAACAATTCAAAATAAAGATCATAACCAAGCTGATGGACCTACAGAGAAATAGGCCAGAACTAACGGATGAAGTCTGGAGGGAGATTACAGAAATGAAACAATCAATAGAAGGGCTTAAGAGCAGAATGGACGAGGTGCAAGAGACTGTTAATGCAATAGAAATCAGAGAACAGGAGTACAGAGAAGCTGAGGCAGAGAGAGATAAAAGGATCTCTAGGAATGAAAGAATATTAAGAGAACTGTGTTACCAATCCAAATGGAACAATATTTACGTTATAGGGGTACCAGAAAGAAGAGAGAGAAAAATGGATAAAAAGTGTCTTTGAAGAAATAATTGCCGAAAACTTCCCCAAGCTGGGAAAGGAAATAGTCTCTCAGACCATGGAGGCCCTCAGAACTCCCAACACAAGGGACTCAAGGAGGACAACACCAAGACATATAATATTTAAAATGGCAAAGACCAAACACAAGGACAGAGTATTAAAGGCAGCCAGAGAGAGAAAAAAGATCACCTACAAAGGAAAACCCATCAGGCTATCATCAGACTTCTCAACAGAAACCTTATAGGCCAGAAGAGAATGGCATGATGTATTTAATGCAATGAAGCAGAAGGGCCTTGAACCAAGAATACTGTATCCAGCATGATTATCATTTAAATTTGAGGGAGGGATTAAACCATTCCCAGACAAGCAAAACTTGAGGGAATTTGCCTCCCACAAACCACCTCTACAGGATATCTTCAAGGGACTGCTCTAGATGGAAGCACTCCTAAGGCTAAATAGATGTCACCAGAGAAAATGAAATAACAGCAAAGAAAGCAGACCATCCAAATACCAACTAAAGGCAAAAAATAAAATCAACTACCCACAAAAACAGTCAAAGGAAACCTAAAAGAGTACAGAATAAAACATCTAGCATATAAAGAATGGAAAGGGAAGAATAAGAAGGGAGAGAAATAAAGAATCATCAGACTGGGTTTATAAGAGCTTAAAAAGAGAGTTAAGTTAGACTGTTAGATAGTAAAGAAGCAACCCTTGAACCTTTGGTGACCAGAAATCCAAAACCTGCAATGGCAGTAAATACATATCTATCGATAATCACCCTAAATGTAAATGGACTGAATGCACCAATCAAAAGACACAGAGTCACTGAATGGATAAAAAACCAAGACCCATCTATATTCTGCTTACAAGAGACTGACCTCAAACCCAAAGATATACACAAACTAAAGGTGAAGGGATGGAAAAAGATATTTCATGCAAACAACAAGGAAAAAAAAGCAGGTGTTGCAGTACTTGTATTGGACAAAATAGAATTCAAAATGAAGAAAGTAGCAAGAGATAAAGAAGGACATTACATAATGGTAAAGGGGTCAGTCCAACAAGAGGATATGACCATTATAAATATATATGCACCCAACACAGGAGCACTAACATATGTGAAACAAATAGTAACAGAATTAAAGGAGGAAACAGAAAGCAATGCATTCATTTTGGGAGACTTCAACACACCACTCACTCCAAAGGACAGATCAATCAGACAGAAAAGAAGTAAAGACACAGAGGCACTGAACAACACACTAGAACAGGTGGACCTAACAGACACCTACAGAACTCTACACCCCAAAGCAGCACGATGCACATTCTTCTCAAGTGCACATGGAACATTTTCCAGAATAGACCACATACTAGGCCACAAAAAGAACCTCAGTAAATTCAAAAATATTGAAATTCTACCAACCAAGTTCTCAGATTACAAAGGTATGAAACTAGAAATGAATTGTACAAAGACAACAAAAAGGCTCACAAACACATGGAGGCTTAACAACATGCTCCTAAATAATGAATGGATCAATGACCAAATTAAAACAGAGATCAAACAATATATGGAGACAAATGACAACAACAGCACAAAGCCCCAACTTCTGTGGGACGTAGCAAAGGTAGTTCTAAAAGGAAAGTATATTGCAATACAGGCCTATTTAAAGAAGGAAGAACAATCCCAAGTGAATAGTCTAAAGTCACAATTATTGAAATTGGAAAAAGAAGAACAAATGAGGCCCAAAGTCACCAGAAGGAGGGACATAACAAAGATTAGAGAAGAAATAAATAAAATTGAGAAGAATAAAACAATAGAAAAAAATCAATGAAACCAAGAGGTGATTCTTTGAAAAAATAAACAAAATAGATAACCCCTTAGAAAGACTTATTAAGAGAAAAAGAGAATCTACACACATAAACAGAATCAGAAATGAGAAAGGAAAAATCACAATGGACCTCACAGAAATACAAAGAATTATTAGAGAATACTATGAAAATATATATGCTAACAACCTGGAAAACCTAGAAGAAATGGACAACTTCTTAGAAAAATACAACCTTCCAAGACTGGCCAACCAAGAAACAGAAAACCTAAACAGACAAATTACCAGCAACAAAATTGAATCGGTCATCAGAAAACTACCCAAAAACAAAACCCCCGGGCCAGATGGATTCACCTCTGAATTCTACCAGACATATAGAGAAGAAATAATACCCATTCTCCTTAAAGTTTTCCAAAAAATAGAAGAGGAGAGAATACTTCCAAACTCATTCTATGAAGCCAGCATCACTCTAATACCAAAACCAGGCAAAGACACAACAAAAAACGAAAATTACAGACCAATATCCCTGATGAACATAGATGCAAAAATACTCAACAAAATATTAGCAAACCAAAATCAAAAATACATCAAGAGGATCATACACCATGATCAAGTGGGATTCATCTCAGGGATGCAAGGATGGTACAACATTCAAAAATCCATCAACATCATCCACCATATCAACAAAAAGAACAAAAACCACGTGATCATCTCCATAGATGCTGAAAAGCATTTGACAAAATTCAACATCCACTCATGATAAAAACTCTTAACAAAATGGGTATAGAGGGCAAGTACCTCAACATAATAAAGGCCATATATGACAAACCCACAGCCAATATCATACTTAACAGCAAGAACCTGAAAGCTTTTCCCCTAAGATCTGGAACAAGACAGGGATGCCCACTCTCCCCACTGTTATTCAACACAGTACGGGAGGTCCTAGCCATGGCAATCAGACAACACAAAGAAATGCAAGGCATCCAGATTGGTAAAGAACAAGTCAAACTGTCACTATTTGCAGATGACATGATATTGTACATAAAAAACCCTAAATACTCCACTCCAAACCTACTAGAATATCTGAATTCAGCAAAGTTGCAGGATACAAAATTAACACACAGAAATCTGTTGCTTTCCTATACACTAACGATGAACTAACAGAAAGAGAAATCAGAAAAACAATTCCATTCACAATTGCATCAAAAAGAATAAAATACATAGGAATAAACCTAACGAAGGAAGTGAAAGACCTGTACTCTGAAAACTACAAGACACTCCTAAGAGAAATTAAAGAGGACACTAACAAATGGAAATGCATCCCATGCTCTTGGCTAGAAAGAATAAATATTGTCAAAATGGCTATACTACCTAAAGCAATCTACAGATTCAATGCAATCCCTATCAAAATACCAACAGCATTCTTCAACAAACTGGAACAAATAGTTCTAAATTCATACGGAACCACAAAAGACCCCGAATAGCCAAAGCAATCATGAGAAGGAAGAATAAAGCAAGGGGGATCTCGCTTCCCAACTTCAAGTTCTACTACAAACACACAGTAATCAAGACAATTTGGTACTGGCACAAGAATAGACCCACAGACCAGTGGAACAGAATAGAGTCCAGATATTAACCCAAACATATATGGTCAATGAATATATGATAAAGGAGCCATGGATATACACTGGGGAAATGACAGCCTCTTCAACAGCTGGTGTTGGCAAAACTGGACAGCTACATGTAAGAGAATGAAACTGGATCATTGTCTAACCCCATACACAAAAGTAAATTCAAAATGGATCAAAGACCTGAATGTAAGTCATGAAACCATAAAACTCTTAGAAAAAAACATAGGCAAAAATCTCTTAGACATAAACATGAGCGACTTCTTCATGAACATATCTCCCCGGGCAAGGGAAACAAAAGCAAAAATGAACAAGTGGGACTATATCAAGCTGAAAAGCTTCTGTACAGCAAAGGACACCATCAGTAGAACAAAAAGACATCCCACAGTATGGGAGAATATATTCATAAAAAACGTATCTGATAAAGGGTTGACATCCAAAATATATAAAGAACTCATGCACCTTAACAAACAGAAAGCAAATAATCCAATTAAGAAATGGGCAGAGGACATGAATAGACACTTCTCAAAGAAGAAATTCAGATGGCCAACAGGCACATGAAAAGATGCTCCACATCGCTAATCATCAGAGAAATGCAGATTAAAACCACAATGAGATATCACCTCACACCAGTGAGGATGGCCAACATCCAAAACACAAACAACAACAAATGTTGGCGAGGATGTGGAGAAAAGGGAACCCTCCTACACTGCTGGTGGGACTGCAAATTAGTTCAACCATTGTGGAGAGCAGTATGGAGGTTCCTCAAAAAACTCAAAATAGAAATACCATTTGACCCAGGAATTCCACTCCTAGGAATTTACCCTAAGAATGCAGCAGCCCAATTTGAAAAGACAGATGCACCCCTATGTTTATTGCAGCACTATTTACAATAGCCAAGAAATGGAAGCAACCTAAGTGTTCATCAGTAGATGAATGGATAAAGAAGATGTGGTACATATACACAATGGAATATTATTCAGCCATAAGAAGAAAACAAATCCTACCATTTGCAACAACATGGATGGAGCTAAAGGGTATTATGCTCAGTGAAATAAACCAAGCCGAAAAAGACAAGTATCAAATGATTTCACTCATATGTGGAGTATAAGAACAAAGAAAAAATACTGAAGGAACAAAACAGCAGCAGACTCACAGAACCCAAGAACGGACTAACAGTTACCAAAGGGATAGGGACTGAGGAGGATGGGTGGGAAGGGAGGGACAAGGGGGAAAAAGGGGCATTACGATTAGCAGACATAATGTTGGGGGGGGCACGGGGAGGGCTGTACAACTCAGAGAAGACAAGTAGTGATTCTATATAATCTCACTACGCTGATGGACAGTGACTGTAATGGGGTATGTGGTGGGGACTTGATGATGTGGGGAGTCTAGTAACTATAATGTTGCACATGTAATTGTAGATTAATGATACCAAAATTTTTAAAAATTGCATTGTAATTCTAAAACAGAATAGGTGGGAGATTATCCACAACGGGAGTAAAAGAAAGAATTCCAATTAGAGCAAAACTAAACCGAAAAGCCTGGGAAGATGAGGTTCAAAGGAAACAGCCACATGTCCATTTGCTAAGTTGGTCCCCAAACAATATGAGATACAGCCTAATAAAAAAGGAGACAGAAAGAAAATGGTGCCCTTAAAGTGGATCAGACTTAGCTGTTAACCAGAGTGAGGCTGAATTCAGCCCCTTACCACATTGCATGCCTGATGGAGTCTCAAGTGGTCTTACTATGTGAATGGTTTATTTCCAACTTCTGTAGGTGATGTGCTACAGCATGAGGCGCTGCACCTGGGAACAATGTTAGGGCTCCTCTGCATCTTTATGGATCATAGTTTCAATATCCTATTAACAAACAAATAGCACCTTGCTCTTTAAGGAAACAGTTTCACTGAAAATTCCATGGCACACATCTTCTTAAAGGCAGATGGCTCTGCTGACAACATTATTACATACATAATTACCTACATCATAAACATTGTCAAAATCTGCTAACCTTTCTTGCCTGTCACTTTTTCTTATGCTGTCTCCATAGCAACCTGCCTCCCTTCCCCCAGAGACTAAGAGAACACAGAAGACAATTTTAAATTGTCATAAATTAGAGACAAATTCTTTATTTATTCAGATACACAGGTTACTCTAATGATTACCACACACCAGAATTTTCCAGAAATAATAACTGTAGCTCATGAAAATGAACCTCTGTAAACAGGCCTCTCTATTTACACTTGATGGTGGAGTAATTATAAAATATGCCCTCAGAGCTCTATTGTCATGGCGCCCTCGTCCCCATTTATCATGCTCTGTAGTTGCACACACCACCTTACCCCCTGCTCGGCCCACACAGCCCTCCACACCCTTCTCTAGGAAGAATCCAGGACAGGGCCTGCCCCACACACTTGAAGCTCAGGTTCAGCTCTCACCTCCTGCAAAGGCAGAGCTCGGCCAAATACACGTGTGCCAGGGTTGACTGCAGCTGTGGACAGACTCCTGGCTCAGAGCTGGGCAGAAAGGGTGCTCAGAATGGTCTCAGTGAACTTTGATAGGAATAGGGACAGCACATGCAAAGGCTAAGTCTCTCACCCCAAATCCTCTAGCTCACAACCCTAGGTAAAATCCCCCAAGAGAGTTCTTGTAGTTAACAGTCAATGCTGAGCAGTGTCCCCACAGAAGGAGGCCTGCTTGGCCCTGGATTCACACACCTGCACTTTATTAAGTAAGCCAAGAGCCACAGCAGAGGCCTTAGAGCCACCTCACGGTACAAGCAAATGCACCCGAAAGGTCCTAAATACCATCTGGCCTTCAAACAACTTTTAAAAGTAAACAGGAGAATCTCAGTACTGCACAGAGCTGACAGAGACACGGTTACCTTTTTCTTTTAAGTAAACAAATAATGCATAAGCCTGCCACTCGTTTCCATGGAATAAGACCATGGAGAGAGGAGAACCCTGCAGCTTGAGACCCAGTGTGCTGAGCACTGTGCCTGCCCACAAAGGGGAGCCCCTCACTCTCCAGCGAGCAAAGGGTCCGGTGCGGAGCACGGCCTGCAAACTGGGAAGACAGCTGACTCACGGGGTGGCCACCAGCCAGCTGCTCTGGGGGCTCCCACATGTGAGAAGTGCATCCTTCTTCACCCCAGCTAGCATCCCATGAGTTGCTTTACTTCCCAAACCCTTTGACTAGGGCACAGTAAGCCTTAGTTTACAGAAAGCACAGGGAATTACATGAGTTAATGACCCAAAAGACCCAGCAAATCCAGAATGGGGACGTTTCACAGAACCACCAGCCTTGTATCTTCAAAGTGTTAATGCCTTGGAAACAAAGCTGGGGGGACCGTTCCAGAATAGTGGCCCTCAAACAAAGGCATCTGCCTGCCAGGAGGCACCTGGCGTGTCTGGAGACAGTTCTCCAGGACTGACACTGGGAGGGTGGGGCCGAGGCGCTGCTCAGCCCAGGTGTCCCTGGGTGTGAGGACAGCCGTGCTGCTGGTGGGGGGCTCGGTCCAGAGTAAGCAAGACTGCAGGGGCAGGGAAGGAAACCCCAGCCTGAACGACCTAAAAGAGAGTTCCAAGGGACAACTGGGAAGACCCAAGTGTGGACCAATGTTTGATACTGATCTGATGTTGATGACATGAGGAAATGCTCGCCAGTTCCCTTAGAAGGGAAACGTTATACAAGAACGCCCTCATTCTCCAGAGATGCATGATGATGTTTCACGGGTCGCCCAAGATAGACAGCATACAGACAAGACAGATGGACACATGTACAAAAAGGCAAATGTGCCAAAATCAATAGTTGAAAATAAGTGATGGAGACAGAGGCATTCACCAGAACTTTCATCCTTTCTCATTGGAATTGTTCCTGGCAACAGGTTAGTAAGAGGTGGAATGAGGCCCTTAGCGAACAGCCTTCTGACATTTTCACAAATGTAGAAATTTCTGGTGTTCACATTCAGAGGCTCTCCCTACATGTCACCATGTGTGCATCTGAACGCCATGCAGGCTGTCTGCTGGGAGGCCTTGGAGGCCCTGCACTGCGCACATCCACCTGGTCCTCCAGACACCTGCAGTTCGTAAACGGGATGTGGGGCACCCAGGTGAGAGAAGAAATTCTACCGGGTTCAGGGGTGTGTGTGGAGAAAAGGGCTGGAAAGGCCTCATGGAAAGCGAGTGTCACGTGCACTGCTCTGGGCTGGGCAGGAGCAGAGGCGCTGGTGGCCACGGCAGGGAGCACAGCAGCAACAAGAGGACAACTCAGGGGTGATGCGTTGTGCCAAAGTGAGAAGGTGTGGGTCACCCAAAGCTGGGTGGATGGGGCAGCCCTGGGGGCCCACAGGCTGCAGGACTGGAGCAGCTCAGGTCAGGAGGCAAGCAGGCGCCTCAGCCTTTGGGACAGAGAAGCAGCTTGAGTAACAAGCGTCCAGCAGTGATGTAATGATCGCCTGGCCTCGGTTCACAGGCTCACAGGCACAGCGACGGCCCCAGCCAAGCCACCCACTCTACCACAGGCCAGCACGATGGGCTGGGAAGGGCGCCCGCCCCAGGGGCCGCTCCTGCCTGCATCACAGCTGTGCATCCGCCCTGCCCTGCATTGCCCCCCAGCCCCCCGAGGAGGCTCCGGGGCTCTCTTCCCCAATCCTGCAGTAAAGCGCCTGACAGAGTCAGAGTGGTCCGGATGACGAGGCCCAGAGCCCACCCAGTGTGGGGCACAGGCTGGCCCCAGGCAGGCCCAGGCCACGCTCCTCACTAGAGAGAGCGCTGCACCCAGAGAGCCCCTTCCCCTGTAAGCAGCGCAAGCTACAGCCAGGCCTCTGTCCCCGGGACACCAGTTAGGACACAACGACTTTCCCGTCACATGCCACAGTGAAATCCTGTTCACATTCTCTCCACGTAATGTGTGCTCTAAAATATTACCATCAGGACAAGAAAATGTGCTGGGAGCCAAGTGGTTGTTATTTCTATGAATTCTGCAAACAAGACCGGGACTGCTGGGCATCTGCAGGGGCCTCCAGCAGCCCCAGACGCAGGAGGGAAAATCGAGGGCAGGGAGGGGGCTTGCTCCCCCAACTGCTAGCTGGCTTACCCTGGGCCCAGGGTGGCAGGGCCAGGCCCCACGCTACAGCTTCTAGGTCCTGCAGCAGGAATTCTCACTGCTGACTGCCAACAGGCAGGGAGGAAGACACCAAGGAGGGCTGGGGAGCAAGCAGCCATGCTCGTCATTCAGCAGCTGTCCCGACACGTGCAGAAAGGGCACAGCTCCAGTGACGCAGGCAGAAAAGCCAACAGAAACACACACGTTACATTCACACAATATGGCTTCTCATCAGTAACTCAGACACGAGAGCCCTGGAGCCAGTCACCAGAGAGCTCCACTCTCAGCCTCACCTTAAAGGATTCAGGACCCTTCCCTGTACCCAGAAACAGGTGGCATCCCAGTGTCCTGATGCTCAGAGCAGCCCTGTGGATGCCTACAGGCCAGGGGCTTGCGGTCCACAGGAGGGCACAGGTGACCTGGGAGGGCTGGGAGGAGAGAGAGGGGCTGCACGCTTCCCTCCGTTTACAATCTGTGAACAAACCCATCTATCTGCCCGTAAGCAATGGGCGCGCTGGGCCAAGGCCACCTGCAGGGACATCCATGCACCTGCTCTAAGGCTCTACAGCAAACCCGGCCCAGCCCTGAGGCAAGTCCACACATTGCCTGGGTGTCCCCTACTTTCTCTGAACATACAGCCCATGACTTTCACTAAAACATTTGCCCTTCACCCAACATTGTTTGACTCTGTGTACCCGTGTACTGATTTCAGACGTGTTTGGTGGCATGTTGCCCACTTACAGTGCAGGACGATGGACGTCCCCTAGGAGGGCACTGTGCTCCCACGTGGAGAACATGGGGAGACAGGCAGAGCCCGCACAGTAGCACAGCACGCCAGCGTCCAGTCCTGTCCTCGCTGCCCCGAGCCTCTGGGCGCAGTGCCTCAGCAGCTGCACAGGACGAGCCATGGAGCATGGGCAGAGATGAACTGCACCCATGAAATGGCATGCATGAGGAAGGCACACGCAGACCCCACCCAGGCCTGCAAGCAGGCCAGAAGAGGCTCTATTCCGAGCTTACGGAGGTGGCCTCCGGCAGGACCCACCTGGGGTGTTGAGAGGCCAGGACCCGGGGCCAGGCAGCTGCGGGACGTGGACCCCAGGCAGGAGGTGGAGGCCGACCCCGGGCCGGTGCCTGTGTTCACAGCACACAGAGAAGACGCAGTGCCCGAGCAGCACGGGGGTCATGAGGGAGGTTTCAAATAGGGCGCCGGGGTGTTCGCTGCGCACAGAGTATTAAAGTGCAGGAAGGACAATTAGCCTTTCAGCCTGAGCAGAATGGACTAGAGGGAGGCAGGTACGGGTGTGGCCATGGCAGCAGCATGGCTGGTACAAAGGGCGGCACAACACACATCAGGGCAGGGGTGCATAGATGGAGAGGCTGGGCACAGCCCCGGCTCCCAAACAGTCCTGCCTGCCTCCCGGCTCAGAGCATCCTCAGTCCCCCATCTCCTGTTCCCCTGCCACCACCTGGCCACCAGTGCAGGGAGGGCTGGGGTCAGGTCCAGCCCATGTGGCCCACACTGAAGAGGGTCTGCACTCCCCCACGCAGACAGAAAACCCCATGGCAGGTAGACAGGCTGAGGGAGAGCCGGGAAAGGAAAGGGCTTTTCTCCTCGCAGAACAGAGGGTCCTGCGTTTACATTTTCCTCCAGGCCTAAAGGGCCTGGCTATAAAATGGATACCTGGTGAGGTGGGTGGGAGGGACCGGGCATTGGAGCAGACAAACTGAAGGGACAGTGGTGTTCCCAAAGGGCGGCCATTGGGGAGGGCTTCCCTCTGCGCCTGGGAGGCTCCGTAGCGGCTCATCTGGGAAGCCGGCAGAATCTCCAGGCACAGGGGCGGCTGGCACCCCAGGGCTGGGGTCCAGGGCTGGAGATTCAGGCCAGGGTGGGGGCCCAGAGCCCTGGGCCAGAGCTGCACTGGGGACCAGGAGGGGTGGAGAGCCATCAGAAAGCAAGAGAAGAGCCTGGAAAGATGACGACAGTCTGAGGAAAAATCAGCGCTTGGTGCAGACTCTAGGGGAGGCGGAGGAGGCTCTCTGCCACGCTGTCTGCGTGGGTGTTGGAGCAAACCCAAACCGCAGGCAACCCCCCTGCCGAACTCTGACTCCACTGGATGCTCAGACCACCCCTCACAGGGCATCTCTGCAGAGTGGGTGCTCTGGGGTTTTGGTTTTCTGTTCTCTGTGAACTGGAAAGGGCACACTCACGGGGCCATCTTGAGTGTGCGTGGGGACCGTGTGTGATAACAACTGCCACCCCAGTCTCTAAAGGGAGAGGTGGGTTCGCAGGCTGGCACTGGTGGCCTGGCGTCGTGGTGGAGTGTCCCATGCACCAGGCGCTAAGCAGCACCCCTGGTGCCCCCACTAGATGCCAGCAGCACCCCCTCAGCTGTGACGACCAGATCTGTCTCCAGACGTTGCCAGTGTCCCCCTGGGGCACAGTCTCTCAGCTCCAAGAGGCAGCAGTCGTGCCCCTCCTCCCAAACACACCAGCTCACTGCACTTTATTTTAGATTGTTTGTCACATGGGGTTTTAAAGTACTCCCTGTCTTAACTGTTGGGAACTTATTCTTGGAGCCAAAATTGTACGGCATGTATATATACTATGCTGCAGCTGTAATCCCACAGGGCTTAGATCGTGGGTTTGTTTTATTTTATTTTTTAATTTACACATGTAGCCAATGTCACTACAGTCCCAGAAGGTCCCAGGTGTGACCGCCCCTGGGATCCAGGAGGGACCTCCAGGTGTGCCGTTCAGGGTATGGAGACAGCAACGCCAGCCTCAGGGCCTCACGCTCCTGAGTCATGAGGGGAGTCTGCGCCCCACGGCCTGCCTGCCCAGGGCTGCTGGGCCTTCCCGCAGGGGAGCTGAACTTGGAAACCTGTCCCTCACTAATTACAGGCCCAGTGCCATGAAAACCTGCAGCCCCTGCTCTTAGATCCCGAATAACTGAGCCGTTCTCAGGACCTGTGGAACCTGCTCAAAGTCAGCACGATTCTCGGTGCAAAGAGCAGAAGGGAGGTCCCCTGCCCATCCCCGTGCCCCTCCTACTGTTCCGTCTCCAGGAGGGAGATCAAGGCAGGGCCGGGGCACGACCTTGGACTCGGGGCGGGCGGGGGCAACACCACCAAGGAACGGCTGCCCTGGGGAGGCCCCAATCCCCGACATGCTCACTGTCCCCTCACACCCACAAGATGCGAGTCCAAAGGCAGGAGCACCAGCATTATGCCCCAACCTCAAGGAGTCCTTGGGGCACCACAGCCACTTCTCTAGCAGCGCCGCTCAGGCCCCAACCACAGGCCACCGGCTCCGGGGGAACCTGCTTATATGTAGGCCCCGAGTCACCCTGACATGCAGGACTGCCCTTGCTCACAGGCAGGGGGCGTCATGCCCATTCACTGATGGAGAAAAGCAGGGGCCACAGAACGCTGCCAGCTCGATGCCGCCCAGACAGCTTGCAGGTGGCCGTGCATGTTGGTCTGGCCTCCCCACAGCCGCCTCCCCTCTGCCCCTTCAGCCTCTCCCAGGGCAGGCAGAAGGCAGTGGACTGCGGTTTCCAGCCTCTGCTGAATTCTGCAGGGGGTGTGGGGATGTGCACAGGACCGCTGCCTGGCCTCAGCACTACCTCCCCGTCAGGCAAGTTATTTACTCCTCCTTAGAGCGCTCACTACAGAAAAGGGAAAACAGTGCCACCCATTCACAGGGCTACGGAGAAGGCTAAATGGATTAGCATCTATGAATTCACAAAACGAATTAAAAGCACTTTGTGACCAGGGCCCAGCACACAGAGCTGGTGGCAAGTCAGAGCTGTCACACTGCCTGGCAGTAATGTCATGCCCCACACCTGTGCCCAGGGCCTCAGAGGATGTCTGCCTGGGCTGGCCCGCACCTGTGTGCAGGAACCCCCACCCCAGAGCTGCGCCCCCAAATACCAGGAGCCAGACGGGTCCTGTCACTTGGCTACCAGTTGGGGAAGGGTGTGTGCTGCAGCTGTCTCCCCAGCTACCGAGGCACATCTCACTCCCAGCACGAGTCCCACCGGCATCTACCCCAGTCAGTGCAGCAGACCATGCAACCCAGCTCAGGGCTTAGCCGGTGATCACAAAGGCGCACTGCTCCTGCAGACAAGAGGCTGGGTCCTATGGCACTGTACAAACCCTCCAATGCCCAGGCCACCCTCACAGGGGGACAGTCGGGCCTTCTGAGCTCATGTTTTAAGAACTGGTCCTGGAGTCTCCCCAGACTAGAGAGGACATCTGCTTCCCCTCCCCCAGGGCCACCCCAGGCTAGCACGGAGCTGCAGGAGCTACAGTCTGGGCCAAAGGCCGCCTGCCAGGGATTAAACGACAGTGAATGCTGGGGCCAAGATGCCAGGCCACACGGCAAGGCGCCCGGCTGTGACCCAGCCCAGGCAGGCCAGGGAGACACCAGGCCCGGGAGGGGCAGCCAAGGACCACAGTGCAGGGACAGCCTCACCACCCCCAGACGAGGCCCTGTGATGGTCTCAGTGATGGATCACCCAGCTACTGGGGTCGACGGGGTCCCCAGAGAGCCAGCTCCACCTCAGCTGACCAGCTGGCACCCTTGGAGGGCCTCACGTGAGACTCCACCCCTCTGTCCCTGGTCCCAGAAAGGCGGCTTTGGACAAGATGGCTTGAAAATGGCACCCAGAGACTCTTAATATAACATGGATTCCCACTATAGAAACATGCATGCCTACAGATCACACACGCAGGTCTGGAAGTTTCTAGCGTCAGTTTCCAGAAGGCCCACAGGACGGACATGTCACCACAGGTGAGCACTAGGTGACAAGGCAAGTCAACACCCCGAGGTGTAAGGGAAGTCAGAGAAGCTCCACATCCTTGGGCTTCCTCCATTCCAGAATCAAGGGATACCCAAAGCAGACATTTTAAAGAGGAAGAGTAATTTTAAAAGGCCAGTCAATAGCCCACAGGAGGTCCAAAGGCTACTTTAAAACATCTTTTCAGAAGTCCAGGTCAAATGAGTACCAGAAAGAGAAACACAAACACAAAAATAGTAAGCACTCAGAAAGTAAAACAAAAGCTGACTATCTGCCACAAGTCAGAGGCTACCTGCAGGGAAAGAGGCATCTTTCCAGAAAACAACCTAAAAATAGCTCCAGTGAGAGAAATCCTCCATGTATGCCAGAGTTAGGTGCCAACAGGAACTTAATTAAACAGGCCTCCAAAGAACGTGCTTTCCCAAATAAAACAGGCAGACCTTTGGACACCAGGCAGAGGAGGGGTGGGACGACCCTGGCTGGACAGTGGGAACGGACACTTGTCTGCAGGCCCAGGCCCGCCTAGGCCGGGTGGCTCAGGCAGGTGCTGGCCAGGTCCTCTGCCTCCTGCTCCTCACGGGCACCCCAACCCCGGGGCCCTGGAGATCACCTCCTGCCCGCGCCTGCACAAGACCCAGCCTGAAGCCTGCTCCTCCCTCTGCCTCCTCAGGACGAGTGAGCTGCAGAGGAAGACATCTGCCCTCGGCTACTCCCATCGCCAGTGACATCCCCACTTCAAGGAGCTCGGTTGGTCTTCTTTTTTTAACCATCTGCCAGCTGCAGATGTATTTGTAAAGTGCTTTGCTTTTCAGTCAAGGAGCCAGATTGTTTGCGTTCCTTCCACACATCATCCTGCCCTTTCATTTTCATTCCCCTGCTTCTCAAGCCTGTGTGTGTTCAAATCTGGGGACCAGGATCTTAGAGATGCTGTGTGGCTCCCCCACCTTCTCACTCATAGTCCCTTCCTTTCTCCCCATCCTGGACTCTTCCTTCTTTTCTTCTCCAACTAGCATTTAAAAAAACAAATTGAGCTTATAGTAGGCCAGAGGCTCTCTGTGTAGCACCTAGAGCATCCTCTCCTGGGGAAAGCCCTCAATATTAGGAATTATCTCCTGCATGCCAGCCTTCGGGGTGGAGAAAAGGAAGCGCATCACCTGCCCTAGAGACACATAACTTCCAGTCTTTGCCAGGCCCACACCTGTTCCTGTGTGTAAGATACACACAGGCACCTGTGTGGGCAGGCACTGCGTCAGCCAGCACGCCCATTCTGAGTGGATGCTTCACACCCTCAAACCAGGGCCCTCCTCCACAGACTCAGACAGACTCAGAATATCCGTGGGCTTTTCCATGACAAGCAGCTATGAATGGCTGCCGTCAGCCTGTGGCCAGCTCAGCAAAGACTGGCTGTCAGGGAGACGAGGTGGCACCAGAGTGGGATGGCGGGGTACCTTGCCAGCAGTGGGAGGGCTCACAGAGGGTCTGCACGGTGCTTCCAGGGAAGCCAGGATCTGGGAGCATGGGCACGTCCAAGGGAGACCATAGCCTGAGCTCTGGAGGCTTTCCGGGGGTGAGCAGTGCCAGGACCAGCATCTCCAGGGCTCCACATCCTCCTGTTATCTTGAAGCTGCTGATGCTAAGTCCCCAAACTGCTGTCACGCACACACTTGAGAACACTTCTCGGGTCCTCAGAGCACTGGCAGAGCAGGTGAAGTCCAAGGACAGATCACCAACAGCAGCCGTCCTTGAGTCTAGTGTCCTGAGGATACTCGTGAGAGTATACTGCCATGGAGGCTGGGCACGCCGCGTGCATGCACAGGTGGAACAAGCTGTTTGGAAGCCTAGCAAGTTTATTCTTAGGAATCAGTCGTTCATTTGGTGCACCAGAAGAGGCACACATTTGGACTCTAAAGTGCCGTCAGCATTCATTGGCCAGGAGACCTGGGGAAAGCCTTGCAATCCACCCAACCTGCCACCTGACCCAGGTTAGGTGAGGGGCTAAGGGGGTGCTGTGCAGGGCACATTCCCTGTGAGGGACCAGCACCACCCCAGGATTTTTCTTTGAGTTGACAGCTAGCTCTCATGTGAGAAAAAGAATGATTTGGGTCTCAAAGTGTATAGTATACATATTTATCGTATTCTACCCAATCACTAAAAATAAATGTACAGGTGGAAACAACCCAAATGCCCATCAACTGATGAGTGCATCAACAAAACGTGGTCTAGCCACACGATACTTTCCACACTGACACACGCCACAATGAACGACCCGCAAAACCACCTGAGCGAGAGGAGCCGGTCACAAAAGGCCACCGGCTGTATGATCCCATCCCCCCGAAGCCCAGGAGAGGGAGACCTGTAGATGGAAAGAGGATTTATGGTTGCTCAGGGCTGGGGTGGGGGTGGAGTGACAGTAAGGGTGCAGGGTAGCTTGCTAAGGTCACGAACATGTTTTCTAATACTTCTTCCCAATACTGAAACTTTCTAAATTTCCAAAATTTAGGAGTTTCCTAGATTATGTTGCAATGCTGATGGTGCTGATGGCTGCACCTATCTGACTACACTAAACCCACTGAATTGTACCCTTTATGTGACTGTCACAATCAGCCCTTTCCCTTGTGTCTGCTTTCCTAACACCGCCCACCCGCCCCACACCGCCACTGCCACTTCCCTTCAGTGGCACTGTCCCTGTCCGTCCTCCAGTTCCTGGCATAAAGGGAACTCCTCTACCCTATCTGCACTCCCCTTACTCTTCCCACTCATTTATACACTGCCTACACTGCTTTCCTGCTATAACATCAGAGGTTAGACTATATGTGGCCCACAAAGCTTAGAATATTTACTGTCCACTCTTTTAAAGAAAAGATTTGCAGACTCCTGACTTTAATCAACTATTAAAATTAACTGGAGATTGGGAACAAGAAAAGGATGCCCACTCTCCCCACTTTTATTCAAAATAGTACTGGATATCCTAGCCATGGCAATTAGACAACACAAAGAAATAAAAGGCACCCAGATTGGTAAGGAAAAAGTTAAAATGTCACTGTCTGCAGATGACATGATATTGTACATGAAAAAAAACCCTAAACAATCCACTCCAAAACTACTAGAACTAATATCTGAACTTAGCAAAGTTGCAGGTACAAAATTAATACACAGAAATCTGTTGCATTCCTATACTCTAACGATGAACTAGCAGAAAGAGAAATCAGGAAAACAATTCCATTCACAATTGCATCCAAAAGAATAAAATACCTAGGAATAAACCTAACCAAGGAAGTGAAAGACCTACACCCTGAAAACTATAAGACACTCTTGAGAGAAATTAAAGGGGACACTAATAAATGCAAATACATCCCATGCTCTTCAGTAGGAAGAATTAATATTGTCAAAATGGCCATCCTGCCTAAAGCAATCTACAGATTCAATGCAATCCCTACCAAAATACAAAAGGCATTCTTCAACGAACTAGAACAAACAGTTATAAAACTCACATGAAACCACAGAAGACCCCGAATACCCAAAGAAATACTGAGACAGAAGAATAAAGGGGGGGAACTTAAGTTCCGC
The DNA here is from genome assembly GCA_032199065.1 of Smutsia gigantea. Classification (NCBI taxonomy): domain Eukaryota; kingdom Metazoa; phylum Chordata; class Mammalia; order Pholidota; family Manidae; genus Smutsia; species Smutsia gigantea. The sequence goes on from JAVSCE010020225.1 coordinate 368,051, forward strand.
AACTTCAAGCTCTACTACAAAGCCACAGTAATCAAGACAATTTGGTACTGGCACAAGAACAGACGCATAGACCAGTGGAACAGAATAGAGAGTCCAGATATTAACCCAAGCATATATGGTCAATTAATATATGATAAAGGAGCCTTGGATATACAATGGGGAAATGACAGCCTCTTCAGCAGCTAGTGTTGGCAAACTGGACAGCTACATGTAAGAGAATGAAACTGGATTACCGTCTAACTCCATACACAAAAGTAAACTCAAAATGGATCAAAGACCTGAATGTAAGTCATGAAACTATAAAACTCTTAGAAGAAAACATAGTCAAAACTCTCTTGAATATAAACATGAACAACTTCTTCATGAAGATATCTCCACGGGCAAGGGAAACAAAAGCAAAAATGAACAAGTGGGACTATATCAAGCTGAAAACCTTCTGTACAGCAAAAGACACCATCAGCAGAACAAAAAGGCATCCTACAGTATGGGAGAATATATTCATAAATGACATATCTGATAAGGGTTTGACAACCAAAATATACAAAGAGCTCACATGCCTCAACAAACAAAAAGCAAATAACCCAATTAAAAAATGGGCAGAGGATCTGAACAGACACTTCTCCAAAGAAGAAATCCAGATGGCCAACAGGCACATGAAAAGATGCTCCACATCCCTAATCATCAGAGAAATGCAAATTAAAACCACAATGAGATATCACCTCACCCCAGTAAGGACGGCCACCATCCAAGAGTAACAACAACAAATGTTGGTGAGGATGTGGAGAAAGGGAAACCCTCCTACACTGCTGGTGGGAATGTAAATTAGTTCAACCGTTGTGGAAAGCAGTATGAAGATTCCTCAAAAACTCAAAATAGAAATACCATTTGACCCAGGAATTCCACTCCTAGGAATTTACCCTAGGACTGCAGCAGCCCAGTTTGAAAAAGACAGATGCACCCCTATGTTTATCGCAGCACTATTTACAATAGCCAAGAAATGGAAGCAACCTAAGTGTCCATCAGTAGATGAATGGATAAAGAAGATGTGGTACATATACACAATGGAATATTATTCAGCCATAAGAAGAAAACAAATCCTACCATTTGCAACAACATGGATGGAGCTAGAGGGTATTATGCTCAGTGAAATAAGCCAAGCCGAAAAAGACAAGTATCAAATGATTTCACTCATCTGTGGAGTATAAGAACAAAGAAAAAACTGAAGGATCAAAACAGCAGCAGACACACAGAACCCAAGAATGGACTAACGGTTGCCAAAGGGAGGGGCACTGGGGAAGGTGGGTGAGAGGGGAGGGACAAAGGGATTAGGGGGAATTATGATTAGTGCACATAACATAGGGGGAGCATGGGGAAGGCAGTATAGCACAGAGAAGACAAGTAGTAACTCTATAGCATCTTACTATGCTGATGGACAGTGACTCTAATGGGGTATGTGGTAGGGACTTGACAATAGGGGCGAATGTAGTAACCACAATGTTGCTCGTGTGAAACCTGAGCATAAGATTGTATATCAATGATACCTTAATAAAAAAAATTAATTGGGAGTTATCTCCCCCAGAAGAATGTTTGCTTCCAAGAGGCAAAATATCACAATATTCTTTATATTTCCTCATTACCTATAGCATAGTGCTTTCCATACCGTGTTAAATGGTTTCTGAATCGAACACTCTAAGGATTAATCTGAGCCTTGGCTTGTGTGGTACGCCTATAAGTCCTCCCATCTCCTTGGTGTCAGGTCATTTGTAGAAAAGCGAGAGAGACACCAGGCACCTCATGAGTATTTTTTAAACAGTTGGCAGGTGATTTTAAGTGTACATAGGTCTGTGGAAATAAAACAAGGAGAATCTGCACTGAGTTGCTCAACACGATCAGGTGCAATGGGAGCTTGGTAATTTGCCCATATCCATTACCAAGCTGTTCACTCGGGTATTACACCATTCCACAGGAGGAGGAGGAAACATTCTGGGAGTTCACAACACATCAGCCACATATAAAAATAAGGTGCCAATGTGACTGTAACAGAGGGAAAGAAGATTTCATCACAGCTTTTGTAAAAGCTCACATACACAAAGTTACTCCACCCAATTGCAGGACAGTTTAAAGCAAGGACAGTCACAATGTCCAAAAGCAGCTGAAGTTTCCTGTCCTTTTTAGTTCTGCCAACCTCCTTTATGAGAAGCACTTAATAGATTTGTTAAAGAAACATTATGCACCATCAAACAGCCACAGCCAACTTCACAGAGGCATCCACTACGCCATTATGTGCAGAGAGCCTGAGCCCCAGCCTAGGTCACCCCTGGGCACCCCCAAGATTACTGTCACTGTCAGCTTGACCCCCCTGCCCAGTGTTGTGAAGTGGTGTCACGTTTGGGGGATTCATGAAGGACAAGACCTGCTGGCAGCTCCAGATGAGTAGTTGACAGCAATGCAAACATAAAAGCTCTTTTCATTGGGCTCTTAATTTCAACTTTGTTTCTTTAATAAGACATCAAATCGATATATCGCCAAGGTATATATTTGTAATAAGCTAGGAAGTCATTTGGTGGGGGAGTATAAAAAGTAGATAATACTAATATAGATAGTACAAGGCTTTTTTATTTTGCTAATAAATGTGTTTGGGGAAAAATTACCGTCTTTGAGATGGCCACTTTTCTCCCAGAGGTATGACGTGGAAAGTCAAAGGGCTGAACACATCAGGTCCCCACCTGCTGGGTGGTGATGCAGCAGCTGCCGCCTCTCCCAGAACCAGGTTAACTCCGGATTGCTCTTGGCCAGGCCCACCCCATGTTCTTCCCAAGACACCTGAGGCTTCTCAGTATCACGCTGGGGTGTCTACTGTAAGCAGCCATTTTCCATCCCAGAGGAAACACAACACTGTCAGTGAGGTCACAGAGTCCACCACAACACAAGCCTATGCTAGCAGGACGTGGAAGCATCTGCCCTGATTGTGAGCTCCAGAAGGTTCCAGCTGGGACACACAGATGTCTACCGGAGTCACACCTACATCCTCCCTTCAGTTCCAGCCCTGGGGAAGCTGGAGGCTGCAGGCATAGAACTGCCACCTTCCCTCAAAAGAAGCTTCTATTTTTCAGACTGAAAGAGCACTTTAAACATATTTTCAAATTTTTATTAAACAAAAAAAATATATTAGAATAAATGCCAGCTGCTTCACAATGCCCAGAAAAGCGAGCATTTTCTCCCTCTCAAATGCACTTAAAGCAGCAGCTTGGAAAGCAGGGACCATTTTTATTCTATTCACAAATGTGAATAAATAACCAAATTGTAATGTTTTGCTTCTGCGATGGTGTCTCTCAGAAAGTCTCAAAAGTGCCATTGGCAACAGTGCCGTGTGATGTGATTATGAGAAACTGAAGATGACCCAGGCACTGCATGTTTAACTATTCATTCCCTAGGCTGCCCAGGACAGGAGCAACTTCGTTCTCAGCAGGCAAGCTTGTCTGAGACAGGGAAGCTCCAGGTGCAGCCATGGCATGGGGGAGCTGGTCCTCAGGCCTGGTCTTTCATATGGACGATGCGCCAAACCTGGGAGAGCACAAGCCCCAGGGGCAAAGTGCCAAACACTGTCCAGTGGAGGTGTAGACAGGGGGCCCGTGGTGGATGTCTCAGCCCTGGGAGGACAGCAGACCCTGCGGACTGAGGAGGCAGCGGAAACAGAGAAAACCATGGTGCAGACCAGTTTTTCTTTTCTGCTTCCAGATCTTATAGAAAAAAGAGCAGGGGCCTTCTCTCTCCCACAAGTTCCCGAAACTCACAAGTGGGCCATAAGGAAAGTGTTCACCTCAGACCCATATATGGGGTTTCTTTGTTAGGAGAAAAGCTAAAAAGATAAATTTACAGTGACATCATAGGATTCTCTGTCCCAATCTACAACCCCACTCAAAATGTGAACTGTCTTTTGATTCATTTGAGGGCAGGGGAATATTTATTTGTTTTAGCAGTTGTTGGAAATGTTAAACACAAATGAGTTTCTGAATTAAAGTTTGAGTAAGTGGCCCTACATACTTTTGGTTTAACACACAACTTGAACTTGCATGGCATGGTCCGGCGCCTTGGTGAACACACACGCTAATGCTCCCTCCTGGGGTTCATATCCTGGCTCCACCTCTTAGTGCTGTGTGACCACACATAAGCCCCTCAGCCTCTCTGTGCCTCAGTGCCCTCTTCGGCAGGCTGGAGGTGATGGCAGGGTTGCTAGGAGTTGACCCATGCAAACACTGAGGGCGCCATAAGCAGTCAGTTATCACCTGCACCTCAGCAGGTAAAAGCTCAGGTCTCAGGGGTGGCATTCTATGGGAGGGCTACTGAAAGGCATGTTCCAGGATGCAGAGACTAGCCTGCCCTCTCTGAAATTACAATCACTCTGGGAATGTAAAATAAGGACGACAACACTGGGCCCAGTGCACAAAACAGCCATCCTAGTGACTAAGGGAAAAGTCCCGAGCAGGAAATGATGTGACACGTGCTCACAACAGCCAAGGCGGGCCGCCAGTGGCTGAGCCCGGGACATGGCACAGCCTTGACTGAACCAGTGTGGACAGAGGCCAACAGCACAATGGGCCAGGTCTACACGGTCTACACAGACAAGTGTCTTGCTGCTTCCAGGAACCCAAGGATGCCCTTAATTAGGAGACACCGTTGCCCCATTTCTCCCACCAAGGTACAGAAACTTACCTATGAAATTAATCATCTAAAATCACAACGTGAAATCCCGTAGGAGTCTTGTTTATCTAAAATTTATTAAGCTCCCCGCACTTCCTGTCCAGGAACACGGTCTTTCCTGCCTAGTGAAGTAAGGGGCAGCAGGCGTGTCCTCGGCTGCCCTGGCCGTGGCCCCAGCTGGGGCTTCTTGGCCACTGGGGGGGCAGGGAAACCGGCCCCACCCTCCACTCCAAGAGGCACGAGATCCTCCATGACGTCTGCACTTCTCAGCATGTACTGCAGGCAGGGTGATGTCCTCCGTTTCTGTCAAATTAATTTGCCTCTTCGGATTAAGGATTTAAACAAGATTTTTCACTTAAGTTCCCAAATAAAACAAACACAGCTGTCTTTCCTCTTCCTGAAGCTCTAACAGTCCAATCTTTTATTGTAAAAAAAAAATGCACACACATTGAATTGTCTTACATGGATTTGATTCACATCGATCAGAAAGAACAATTACCTAACAATATGGCCCTTTCAAATTATCCGGGTCAACATTCAGAAAATAATCACCCCTCAACTTCCGACAGAAGGGGACTTTCTGCTGTCAGGAAAAGCATTCCAGGTGCAACCCAAACCCTCTGCCAATGGGTTATCCTACTCTGATCACATTTATGACCCTGATGGGAGAACTCAGACCCAAACGAAGGAAACAGAGAAAGCAGGGAAGCAGGTCACCGCAGGGAGGTGCAGCGGCCAGGTGGGCACAGCCATTGCTCTTGTTCTCTCCATACTGCCCGAGCGGACACGAACGGAATACGCACACATTTTCCTACTCTGCCGCTGGATGAGGCCATCGTCTTCCCGGGATCATCTCATCGGCAGACATCGCATGCTGGTTCTGGACAACCCCGTAACTGCCTCACTGGGCTTGGCAGATCCTTTCTGGGTCATACCACAGCTCCCCAGCTTACAGACCCTGACCGGAAGCCTGCGGGGCAGAAACCCACACACCCTCCTAGGAAGGTGCCTTCGCCTGGGGCGGGAGGGATTCGCATTGCAAGGAGGTTGGGAGGTGCACGGGACCGGGGGACATCTGCAAATGGCCTGGGAGGGAGAGGCCTGAGGCTGAGCCCTGGTTTAGAGACACAGGGCCAGGCCCATGACTGGGTGGAGGCCAGCAACCCCCCAGGCTGCTGCCAGACATGCAGCACACCTGCTCTGCCCACCTTCAGCACAGGAAACACGGCCTCTTTGGGTTTCATTCTGCGAGGAAACGCCAGGCCTTTGGGTGGTAAATGTGTTTTTATGAACAGGGGTCTGAACCTGCTCAACTAAAGAGGGGAGAGACAGGCTTCAATAGTGGCTGAACCACCCAGAGTCCCCAGCACTCCAGGGCGCAGAGCGGAACTGGAGACCACTCTAAAGGGTGGGCATCCACCCAGACATTGCAGCAGGCTGGCCAGGGCAGGCCAGTGGTGCACGGACGCCCTACAAGGTGCCTGTAAAACATGGGGTGCCTCCAGGAGCTTCCAACATACACACGTCACGGGGAGACCCCAGCCCCTGGCCAGAACCCAGGGCGCGCCGCATCCGTAACCCCAGTAAGGGCCACCTCTCCAGTCTGCACCAGAGGAAAACAGCTTTCAACATGCAGAGGCGCCCACCCCCAGGCGGCGGGTGAGGAACATCACATGACCATGTCCCAGCGTGAGCGTGGCCCCCAGGCACACAAGCAATGGGTACGGGCCCTTGGCTCCGCCCCTGGGCAGCTGACTGAGCCTCTGTAGAGTGACCAGTCTGCTCCTGACCTGACGGTGCTGTCGTAAGGGTCAGACACTCTGCGTAGAAATGTACTGGAAGGGGGCCGAGGTCTGATTTTGTTTGGAGGAGTGAACTGCACATTTGTGAGTGGACAGGCAGGGCAGGAAGGGCGGATCTCTAGGCTCTTCTTGCAGAGAGGACTGGGCCTTGGGGCGTCGGGGTAGGGTCCCCGTGTCCCGGGCCTGGTGCTGCCGCACACAGAGGCACAGCTTCAAAGGCCACGCCGCCTGTCCGGGCCTGCGTCCCGGTGTGGCTCTTCCTGGACATGGGTGAAGCCTTGTTCCCAAACCAGCAGGCAGCCGGCGAGGGGCCGCCCCCTTGGTCTGCTACACAGACTACCACACTGGACAGCACTCACCCGATCCCGCCATTAGCAACACCACGTGCTACTGAGAGGAAACACACAAGCCTGAAACCAATTCCGTCAGCAGCGGACAAGATGCACCCTTTGAGAATCGTGTGCCAAACACCACATACGGACACGCGTGTTCAGCCGCAGGAGCCCACTGCAGGCTCTTGAGCCAGAGAGGAGGGTGATAGGAGCAGCTTCCAGTGAATGGAATCTGGTGAGAACATGGCGCACGACACGGACTGGAGGTGAGGGGGCTGCAGGCTGACTTCCAGGTTTCTTGTGCTGGGGTGTGTGTGTGCATGTGTGTATGGTGTGGGGGAGTGTGTGCATGTGTGTGGCATGTGTATGTGGCATAGGGGGGCTGGTGTGTGTCTGGTGTGTGGGGGTGTGCACATGTGTGTGGTGAGTAGGTGTGTGGGTGTGTGTGCATGTGGGGGTGTCATGAGTGGGTGTGGGGTGTGTGTGCACATGTGTGTAGTGTGTGTGTGGTGTGCGGGGGTGTCTGCATGGGTGTGTGTGTGTGTGTGTGTGTGTGTGTGTGTGTGTGTGTGTGTTTAGTAGTGAAACCCTTTCTTCACACACAGTCTGGCAGCTAAAAGCAAAGTGGTATTCTGGATCAGATCCTGGAACAGAGAAAAGACATGAGTGGGAAAGCTGGTAAAATCTGAACAAAGCCTATAATTTAGTTAATAGCTACGTACCCATGTGAATTTCTTAGCTGTGACACATGTACCATGGTAACACAAGGTGCTAACATGAGGGGACTGGTGAAGGGCACACAGGAATTCTCTGTGCTGTTTTTTCAACTTTCCCATAAATCTAAAATTATTCCGCAATAACAAGCTTTTGAAAACATTTGCCAAGGAAGTACAACACTGAAAACAGATGAGCTGACAGACCTGCCCTCCACCCTCCCCTCACGTCCTCTCCCTGGCCCACGTCCGGGGGGTCCCACTGAGCGCAGTCTGAGCACAGCAGGCCAGCCCACCAGAAGGCACCTTGGCAAGAAGGGACAGTGAGGAAGGTGGGGTTAGAGCTTTTCTGCCTGCAAAACCAGCTTCACAGTGAGCTGGCCACACCGTGGCATGATCCACCGGGAGCTGTCCCCTTCCCAGGAGCCTGTCCTGGGCTCTGCCCCGAAGCCCATGAGACTGCACTGGGAGCTGGTGGACAGAAAGTCCCCTGAACCAGAGGGGCCGGCTCATGGCATGTCTGCTGCAGAATTGCTCTGAGGCCGATGTAACTGGCTGGAATCAGGAAAGAGGACAAGGATGGCCACCAGCACTACTGGCCATACAGGCAGCATGAGCTGGAGGCAGCAAAGCAGGACTGTGATCAGGAAGGGAGGAAAGTGGGCAGTGAGGGGCAGCGCAGAGCGGACCTGGCTGCAGAAGAGAGCACCCCACAGCCCAGTGGGCAAGAGCTGCCTGGCCAGGCTCTCCCGTAGCTCCCACCCCAGCCCCAGGGGTCAGCTGGGCCCCCACGCAGGTGTGTCAGCTCCAGCCACTGGAAGGGTTTGAGTGAGTCTGCTTCTTGCCACCAAGAGTCTTTAAAAAATACCTCTGGGCCAGAGCGAGCCAGCCTCTTGCTTGCTGTTCTTTTTCAGCCAAGCTGCTTTTGGTCCCCCTGCACCCCTACAAGGGGTACTTCTGGGGGAGACAGCATGGTTCAGGACGAGGGCCCAGCTCTTAACTAAGAGCTCTCAGGGCCCTGGCTCCACAACCAGGACCCCATGCAGGCCATGGCCTCGAGGATTTGCTTCTTCATCTCCTTTGGACTTAGACTTGGCCTCAACAGCCCCAAAACTCTCTGGACTGTCTTTACATCATCCTTACCCCTCCAGAGCCAGAGAACGGGAAGGGCTGGCTGATGACGGGGAGCCAACCCTAACTTGATTGTGTCCATTTCCACGAGCCACACAGCAGGTGTTTGCCTACCAGAGACGCGGCTCAGCGCATGCCTCTCAGCTGCCGAGGCCAGCGGCCGGCTGCCCGGAGACTCAAGGGGCATGATCCAAGGTACTTACAGATACTCAGTCTGGTTAAAAACACACACAGATAAAATCATCTGAAAGAAAAAGCACATTTCTTTCTTCCAAACCCCTCCACACACAATTCCAAAACTTTATGCCCAGAAGGAGGTCCAGAACCACCTTCTCAGGAGATTTCCATGAAGTCATCACTTAATTAGTTTATTAATTGAGTGAATATGTACATATTCATTTTACTATAACACAATGTTTGCTCATTAAAGCTCATTAAACATTCTCTGCTGCCAGAGACACCTATGAAATCTAAAAAGCAGGTTCCAGAAC